>VXBR01001091.1:0-140181 GCA_013400215.1 Cisticola juncidis
AAACCCTCATGGTAACAATTGATGTGTTTGTTTTTGCTTTTGTTTTGGGGTTTTTTTAGGAAAACACTAGATTGCAGTTGCTGGGGGAGGAAGCAAGCTGTTTGGGGAAGACTGAAAGTACAGGGAGCTGGATTGTAGCAAGGTTGGGCTAAACTGGAGAAGAGGCAGTCAAACAGAGATGAGTAGGTTGCATGTTTTTCAGCCATGGGCCTGAGCAATAATGGAAAAGGAAGGGGAGGTTGATGCTTTTCCCCTACTGCTAAGTACTTGATCTGGATGTCACCTCAACCTAGTCCATGTATGGGGGTATCATATATCCCAGAAGATGGAACCTGGAGAGCAGCTGCTAGGACCTCTTCTCATGTACTTTCTCAAAGAAAAAAAATTATTGAGGTTGAGGAGACACTGAGAATTTGATGGAGATTTGGTAAACTAATATATCAATTAAACAAGACATAATTTTGATGGATTTATTCTATTAACTGCTCTTGCACATCTGAAAGCTTCTTTAGTCTGTGTTCCTTTATGCATGAACCTTGCCCATACTCTGACTTTGTATGAGTATTTTAGTGTCAAGTTTTTAAGAAGAAAAACTTTGATTTTTTTTTTTCCCCTCTCCTTCTTCCATTTATTTGCTAAGTTCTCTGTATTCCTTGAGATTGTGAATCTAGGAACAATTTTCTCCTTGTGAAAGAGTGAGGTGCTGCCAAAGCCAGAATACTGCCATCTCTGCTTATGAATCCCAGTTTCAAATCCCAGATGCTTTACATAATAAAGCCCAACTGGGCTGATTACCAAGAGAGCTCAGTCATTCAGGGAAATAAAAGGGAAAAATCCCTTTTCTTCATGAAGGGAGAACTTGTGCCAAGAGGAGGTTGAAATGTTAAAAATGCATTTTCTGTTTGGATCTTTCATATCAACTGTCCTGTTTCCCCTTTCCTTCCCTTTCATTTAAGGCTGGGGATCAGTATCACCCTTGTGCAGTGGGTGTATGTGGCAGTATTTTGTAGGACCTGAGAGGACCTAATTTTATGAAAAGCACGTTCAATGGGTCTGTTCCCTCCCTACAGGAGCCCAGCTTAGGTAAGTCTCCCTGGCTGTGTTTGCAGTGTCCTTGGGGTGCAGCAGTGCTATGGATGCTGTAGCCTCACTGCTCACTCAGTCTCTGGAGTTCTGTGGCCTATGGTGGGTGGGGCCATCCAGAAAAGAGCGTGGGGGCTTGGCTGCCTGGTGCTGACCATGTGGGATCACTGGGAGGCTGTATGGGATGTTTGGCAGGGGATTCAGCTGCACAGGCACAGCCATCCCTATGTTCTGCCCGTTCCCCCTGCCGCAGGCGGTATGGGCACCAAAACCTCTGTGTGTTCTCCTTTCTTGTAGTCCTACTTTATAGTCAGTCCCTAACTTTTCTTCTGCTGCAGCCACTCTTAGGCTTGCAGAGAAACCAAGATCCTGTGGGTTAAAATGGAAGCCCTCTTGTGGGTTAGTAATTGGCTGAGAAATAAGAAATAAAGAGTTGCTTTAGAAGGTCAGTTTTCTGTGGGTGGAGCAGGAGTTACTGGTGGGGGAAAAGCAGGGATTTCTGCATCTGTTCAGCATAATCCTAAATGAACTGGAAATGGAAAAAAGCATGGAAAGAGAAAACTTGCAAGTACGTGAAAATATTTATTCAAAATAGTAAAATTCAGTGCTGAGTGCAAACCGTTGGAGGATAAATTGGTGCTGCTAAGTCAGTGATCAGTAGAGAAGGTGAAATTATTTGTTTGTACAAGCAATACAGATGAGGAAAGAAAATGCTGTATTCTGTAAGCTAAGCTGTTACCCTCACTGAGAGACCTTGACTGGCTGTGGGTAGTTCCCTGAAAACAGCAGCAGCTCGGTTGGCGTTCAGTGCTGGTCCAAAAGGCAAACAAAGCATTACAAACCGCTGAGAGGGAAACCGAGAACAGCAAAATCCTTGTGTCACTGAGTAATCTCTGCTGTGCCTACTTCTGGAGTACCATGTCCAGTTTTGTTCTCTTTGTTAGAGTAGAATTAGTGCACATGGAGGAACGGTGAAGGCGGTCAGAGGTATGGGGTTACTTTTATACCAATAGGAGCTAATGAGTGTAGGAAATTTTCTGTCTGGAAAACAGGCAATTGGAGGAGACATAATATCACCTACAGTGGCGGTCTGTGTGAATAGCTTGGGGATGTGAAAAGAGAGTGTTTATTTCCTGTAGGGTTTTTTGGGTTTGTTTTGTTGGTTTTTGGTTGGTTTTTTTTTCTGACTGCTTCACAAAAGAGAAACTGGGGCACACAGAAAACTTCCAGGAAGGTAGTTTAAACAAAAACAGTTTTTCACACAGCACATTATTAAATTTTGGAACTCACTGCTGATTGATGTTACAGAGATCAATGTAAAGTTATCAGAGAAATCTTCAGGTGTATTGTTCAACAAAGCATTATTTTGCTCAAGCAAAACTTATTACATGATTATATGTTAACGATTTATGGTTACCGGTCCAGTCCTCCATGAGTGGATAGCTGTGTGTTAGTTTTGGAAGATTTTCAAAATACCCACATTTTCCTGAAAAACTGGTTAATCCTATTTGGGTGAAACTGTTTGGAAATAAAAGATGTGTGATGTGTTTGAACAGAATTTGCTGAAGACTACAGCAAAAACCAGAGTAAAGTAGAGAACTGAAGGAAAATATAATGTTGATGAGGCTTTCAAATTTAATAGAAGTTTAGAAAAAAGTCATTACAAATCAGATCAAATACTATACCCATGCAGCCATGGAAATCAATTGATTACATTCTGTACTACATTTGTGCCTTTCTTATTATCTTTGCAGTTTCATTGAAAGAAACAGGAGTACAGACCATTTGACAAAAGTGTTTCCAATGCATTTTAAACAGGGAAGTTTAAGACAGAACTTAAAGGCTTTGTACTTATTAAATTTTTTATGAATTCCTGTGTTGCAGTAGGGGCTTGCCTGGGGCTGGTGAAGATATTTTGCTGAAGGTAATACATAGCAGAAGTCAAAAATCAGAATTCCAGAAGCAGCTTGAATTTTTAATTAAAAATAATTAAAAATAATCATATTATATCTGAAAAACTGCAACACTTCCTATTGTATTTACAGACTCTCAGTGGTAGAACTGAGCATCAATCCTTTAACTGTCAAATTTTAATTAGTCATGAGATGTGTGGGACTGGAATGGCACATTTAATTCCGTAACATGGTTGTCATGATGATCCAAAGGGGTGTAGCGATCAAGTAAAAACTCTAAGAGAGTGAAAACTGCAGTAGCTCTTCCCTGAAATATAGTTATGTTGTATTTTCTGGACTATTGTGATTCCTTACATGGCTCACAGTCAGATATTGAATTTCTTCATGTTGCAAGAAAGCTCAGTTGTGTCTTCCTGTTAAGAGCTGATTTTAATTAGTTTAAGGTCTGTGTCTTTAGTTTGACGACTGACTTTGTTTGTGAAACCATGGATGATCCTGTTTCAAATCAGCAGAGATTGTAATCCCACATTTGGTTAAGTATTTTCAAATACTCTCTGTTTCATTCAGTAGAGATGCTATGCCAAAGCTTCTTACTTAGGAAGACAAGGCTGCCTATTTCCATGAATGAACATGATTAAACAAGTACATGATTACAGATAACCCACTTTTAGGTAAACTAACTTTCAGCCCAGCTAACTAAACCTTTCATGCGGATGCTCTGCTCATACTTTTCATGTTGGAAATTTGTCTGAAAGTGTAGAAAATATATATGAAGTGGCATCATTGGTATAACTGAGGTTTAGCTAACATATTAGGATTCTCCATTCATTTAGCACAAGTATAAGTTAATATGTGCTTGTGATTCTGAAAGTTGACTGGTTGATATGGTAAAATTCTTCACTACATTTTTGTCTTCCTTTTCATTTGTTATTTCACTGAGAAACTCAGTGAAATTCATGGAAAGATGGACCTTTGATATATGGGAAACTTAAGCAGTCTGTCAATTCTCCAAGGAAAACATGAAACTGCTATTGAATTGAGGCAGGATACTCAGGGAAATCTGGGATTGAACTACCATCTTCTATTGCAGCAGGTGCTTGTGAATTAGTTTGCTGCACCAGGAAACAGCATACTCCTACAAGTCAACTTTGCTGTTCTGCATGTGCAGAAATGCCTTAGGCCTTTAACTTGCTGCCATGACAAATCCCATTGACTGTCTGACATCTGGAGTTCTGGGCTGTCTGTGGATACAATATGGTCACACAGCTTTTGTTTGATAATGAGCCTCAGCTATCCAAGTGCACCTTTCCTCATGCTCCTCCTGGGTCACCACCAGAATGTCAGGAGCTGGTCTGGTAATTGTGGTCTTGCTGTCCATCACTTGTTCCTTTGCATAGATGCAATCTCAAATGGCAGTCACATAAACAAAATACTTTTTGCATACAAAGTTCCTACAGATCCAGTTTTTCAGTGGTAATGCTTTGTTATGGAAAAGCTTGACTGAAGACTTCATTTTGTCATTTCTATCAAAATTGAAATGGAAACGTATATGGCTCTAGTCATGTCTAATACATGGAGCTGCTGTGGGCCTGTCATACTTTGAGTGGAAATAATGTGAATTAACGTAGTAAATGAATTATCTAAATTAATTTTATTGGCAGAGGAAGCCTATAGATAGTTTGATGGATCCTCTTAAAAACCTTTTTTTAGTTCATGTCCTCTCTAAAGGTATTGTTGAGAGTTATGAACAACTCATCACAAGTGTCCACTTATTTCCCTCAGAAGGGCTGATATTTTACCTGCTGTAAATCTGGGGGAAAGAATCTTTATCTTAAATAACACTGTGCAGTCCTTTTAAACATAACAAAAAACACCCCTTTGTCTTTTAGCCATGGATAAATTGTTAATTTTCATTATAATTTAGGATAAAACCAATAGGATGACTAGAAGCGTGGGGGAATTCAGCTGACCATCAGCAGAACCTTGCCAACAGTTGATCTCTTTCTCTGGGCAACAGCTGACAGAACGAGAGGACACAGTCTCAAGCTGCATCAAGGAAAATATAAGTTGGATATTAGGAAGAAGTTTTTCACAGAAAGACTAATAAAGTACTGGAATAACCTGCCTGTGGAGGTGGTGGAATCGCCATCCCTGGATGTGTTTAAAAAAAAACTGTATGTGGCACTCAGTGCTATGGTTTAGTTGAGGTATTAGGGCACGGGTTGGACGTGATGATCCTGAAGGTCTCTTCCAACCAAGTCTGTGAACGGTAAAATTTAGTAGGCATCAAGATCTTTGGCAAAAGAGGTGTTAAAAGCGTCATTGTTTCAAACTTGTAAAACAGTCTGTATAAAAGCAGTGAACATCAATTATGAGGAGCAGTTGTACAGAGAAGCGTTGCACTGCTTTCAGTCATGTAGATTTTCCTGTGTACCGGAAAGTTTTCCAGTGGCACTGTACCCTCTACAATAAGTGGAAGTTTGCTGGTTATGAAGTTTGGTTTTCCCGGCTGCCTTCTGGAGCAGTTCTGCTGCCGTACACCTTGAGGGGTCCATGGAGCCTGGCTCTAAAGCCCCTTTGCCCAAGGTGGAATACAGTTGCTGTGGAAATACAGATTTCACGGACTTGTACGACTGCTGCGGCACAACATTTAAGCAAACTCCTCAGAGAGTCCAGAAGACAGCTGTGTTTAAAGGAAATCTGACAGCGTTTAAAGGAATTTTGAAGTCCTCAGCCTTCAAAAATGACCATTCCAAACCGAACATTCCGCGGGCATCCTGCGGGCTGCTGAGAGCGGGGTGATCTCCTCGTGGTGCCGGTGGGGAGGCCCTTTCCCTGCCCGCTGCCCCCGCCCCGGCAGGCTGGCAGGAAGGTGGAGGAGCCCCGGCGCTGACGTGGGTGCGGACGGGCGCTGTGCGAGCCGGGGCCGCTCCCGCGGGATGCAGCGCAGCCCTTCCCGCGCCGGCTCCGCAGCGCTCCGCGTCCATCCCGGCCTCCGGGGACTCCGCTGGGCCGAGCCCACCGCGGCACAGGGGACAGAAGTTGGGAGCGGTGCTGCTGCCATCACCATCCCCGGCTGCCGGCAGCGCCCGCCTCGCCCCGTGGGCTCCTGCCGCCCTTTGTGCCGTGCGGAGCCTCGGAAATGCGGGGCTGCGAAGCGCTGCCCTAGGGGGCTGGTTCGGGGATCTTCCCCCCTGCCTCCTTTAATCGCTTAGCAGGGGCGGGGGGCATGTTTGCTGTGGATTCTTCTTGTTTTATCTGAGAATGAGATGCTGGCTGCAAATTGAAGAAATGGCCCTAGAAGAATTGATGCAAAGATTAAATGCGGTTTCCCAGTGCGCTGGTAGGAGGAGCTGCTGGTCTTAAATAATGTGTTGTGTGGATGCTGTTAGTGATTTTGTAGGATTTACAGAAAATCCTGGCAATCTGACTAGCTTTCTTTATGCATGCTCTCATTAATAGGAAAGAAAATATTAAGAGCTTTTTTCAGTAGGTTAATCTTTCGTTGATATTAACACTAATTATTAGCATTTTTAGTGCTTAGTTATTCCTGAAGCATGCTTTAGAACATCGTTTTTGATAGCTGTTAGCCCAGTCATATGCTCTAAATGGGTCTTGAGTCCCATTTTTTTGATTTCCCTTTTTATCTGACTCGGCTGCACCTGAATTGGGGGAATTACAGATTTGTCTAGTGAAATGGGTCTGATATGAAGCAGTGAGAAGCTCAGCTAACTGTAAGCACTGCAAGCCGATATTTTGGGTGGATCTAAATTGCACTTCCATGAGAATGAAGAGTTGCATGAATTAATCGTGGTAAATGTTTTAGGTCTGTACGGATTAAAAATTAGAGCAGATCTGCTAAAATGGTTTTAGCATTGTAGAAAGATTATGAAAATTTCTGAGATTGTTTTATTTGTTGAAAAACTAAATGCTTGTGTGTTCAAAACTAGAACTAAGAAGCAGTGCACAACAAGATGATCTTTGATTAGATATAAGAGTGTTATATTGGCTATAACTCATGCAGAGATGTGAACATATTTCAGAATAAAAAGTTACCTGCAAACACAAGAGAGGTGTTTTTTGCATCCTTTGAAACTGTTTGCTTTGCCCTTTATTCTTGGTTTCTAAATTACAGCAGTCTTGCATCTTGTCATGTGAGGCAAAACAGTGATTTGAAAATGCAGCTTATTATAAGGCATTATTCATTGCAGTATCAAAACTTTGAATTTATCTTCCCATTTTCCTAGTCCTCTGTTTCCTAAGGGTGACTTTTTCATCTTTTTCAATTTCCATGTGGTGGAAGGAGATAATTAGCAAGATGGCTGATGCTGGTTGTCTAATGAACACATAGATTAAATGACAAATATGGAATGAACAAATCAGCTACTTCTGTTTTCATAGATAGGAAAAAAAGGCATTTTATCTTCTTAACAACACTTTTTGGGGGGAAACAAGATTTGATCTGACAAGAACAAGCATTAAATTTCAAGTAAAGGTCACATACACTATTATTTCTCCTTCCTTGTTTTTCCAATTGATTATCTTCTGATTTTCAAAACACGTCTTTATTAAATATCTGGATATTTGTTTCATTTTCTGATTTGGTTTTCTGAATACTTAAGAAGAAAGCCAGTCTGATGTTTGCTAAAGCATACAGTCTGTTGCAGTTTATTTTAGTAATCTGTACATTACTTTTTCCACTCCTATGAAAATGCTGATCTAGTTTTTTAGTGGCAAGATAAATTTTAAAAATGTGTGGTGGATTTGGTTGGGAATGTGTGAGCCTTTTCTTCGTGAGCTGAAGGAGAGGGAGGCTCTGGAGTGGGAGGTTTGCCTGTGACACTGCCTGTCTCAGCTATGCAGCTGCAGGTACACTGTGACCTTCATGTAAGCCATCAGCAGCTCCCAGCGCTGTTTTCATACTTGCCGGCAGCTCTGACCATGTGCTGGTTTTTAGCTTGTTAAACTTGCATATTTAAAGAAGAAAAAAAGAAGGAGAGAAAAGGCAGTCTTTACAGCCAATTCCATGTTATTGTGATTTAGTTGGTCCCTCTCCTCCCCCTTCTCTTTCTTCCTCTCTGTTGTAATCCCTGTGCAGGTATTCTCAGGCCACAGGCAGTACTTTTATGCAGCCAGTGGTTGTATTTGTAGGTACTGTTTCAGGTTTCCTTTTTCCTTCACCCTCCTCCGTCCCTTGTTGCTTTCAGGTTGTTCAGACAGTTTCTCTGTCACTGTCTCCCATTCTAGGGCTGTTCACTATCCCTGGGTCTAATTATCCTCTGTCTGGCTTCACAGCACTTCTGTTGATTCAGAAACCTTTTATAAGCCAAGATTTCCTTAACAGCCCAAGATCACGTTCAGTCTTTTTCAATAGCTCTGTGCTCAGGAGTGACTGAAATGCAGAGATTCCCCTGACTTCCCCCTGGTACAGCTGTCCACCTTCAGACATTGAGGGATTTTTCTCCTCTGTAGGATTCTAGGTGAAAAAAAACCAAACAAAACAAAAAACTGTTCTTCTTCCTTAGCTTGTATTTTTTCTCCTGAATTATACTGCAGGCAGGCTGATATTTATCCCAGGTAGTTTTAAGCTTTTGAGTCAGAAGAGGAATTCTAAACCCCTTGTGCACTGAACAGAGAGAAGGGGGCATGTTAAGAAGGAAAGTCCTTCCACCTCCTAGGTCCTTCCTATGACTGGGTTGGGGGCCAGGAAGGCTGGAGTGGCTCAGCTCCCAACCTAGCATCTCCCAGTGCCTGAGGCTAGGGATGGTAAGTCTGGGTGTGCCTGTAATCTTTCACTCTTCTACCAGAACAGCCTTTGTGCCTCTGGCTGCTTTCCTGCTGGTAAGTCCCCTGGGTCAGTCTGGCACTCACACAACCTTTCTGGGCCACTCATCCCTCACTGCCACACCAGCACTCGCCTTAGAGGTCCTGCTCCCTCAGCTCTGACCAAATTCTGATTTACTCACATTCCCAGCCCCCATGGTACATTTTTGACCTCTCCTTACTCTCTTTACCAAGATGTGATCCTCTCACTGAGTCCCTAGAGTGCCTTTCTCTGCCACATTTCACAAACCTGGACAGCTTTCTCTGGCAAAGCTTTGATTGATTATTTCTCATTTCCCTCACCTTCACCTCACTCCCCAACACAATACAAAGAGACATTATCTTCTCCTTCTGTACATACTTAGCTACCAAAATCATGCTCCCTAGTTTAATATTATCATCTGCTTCATATTCCAGGTCTGACTCCTGCTCCACAGTTCAAAACGTGCCCTACACTTTCCCAACAATGGTAAAGAGTGTTCCCATGGCATCTTTTATTTTTTCCCAGATATGCTTCTCAGTTTTCTCCATCCACTTTCCTTCTATCAAATGGCTACCTGGACTTGGATGACCAGACTAATTGCTTTTGCTGTTCTCATATAAATCCATAAAAGCCAGAAATTATTTAAATAAATTCTCTGATTGTTTTTTTTAATTGTTATTTTCTATTAGAATTTTGGGGTTATTTCAGAAAAAAACTATGAAATTATTATTGATACTAAAAATCAAAATCCTAGTTTTGTCCACGTTTATTGTTTTGATAGATAATGGCATCACTTCTCTTTATTTGGATGTAGTTTTTATTTTTCTTCTTATTTTTCAGTTCTGTTTCTGTGCCAAATTCAACCTTCTTCCACAAATTTCTGTTTATGGGCAGGACTCCCCCTCCCCATGGAACAGGAGCTCAGAGGTTGAAGCCTGAGGTGATAAATGGCTCTGACCTGGGACCTCATGGATTGTCCATATCCCTGCCTGCCCTCCCTGTGGGGATGCAGCTGAGGACTCCCTTTGCTCTGACTGACAGACACAGGGTTAAGGCACAGCTCTCAGTGTCAGTCACTACCCTGCATCTGCATCTTTTGGAAGCCTTGCAGTGACGTGTTGTCTAATTCGTGCAAACAGGCAATACAAATCTGACACTCTCAGCCTTAAGCTTGTGGAAGCCCCACTATAATGGTTACTTTCCACCTTGGAAAAGTGCCACTATTACAGCTACCATCTGTTTCCTCTCCTCAAACACAATTTTAATGCTCTGCAGAAAGAAGAAACATCTGTAAACCAAAGAAGGAAAACGTGTGGTTCCTCAGTAAATGTGTATGCAGTGCTGGTATTTTAAGTATAGGTAGCACCCCATGGCCATTTCAGCCTCAGTCACTTTTCAGTAGCTCCACATTTTCAGTCTCATTCACAGTTTGTGCCCAAACTTTACATTACATTTCCCTGGCTTTCTGTTCTTGACAGACAGGCTTTTGAAGTTTTGAAGGATGAGTCACCTGTCTTGACAAAAAAGGCACAGATGTGGGAGGAAGAGACTCACACACCATCTCCAAGTCCCCAGAATCACTGGGGTGAGTTGGATTATTGCAAGAACAAACAGGAACATCCTCAGGCATACTGAAGGGACATTTTAAAGTTGTGGGCAGCTGGAAGGACCTGTTCCATGTGTCCTCCCCATTCCTACAGTCTTGTGATCTTGCCTGCTCATTCTTATCCTTGTAGCTTCCATCCTTGGTTCTCTTGATTTTCAACTTTGGCAGCTCAAAAAGTCTTTCTCCATGTGGCAGAGTGCTCTGTATGCTTCTGTTAGTTTGGCAAGCAGGTCTGAGCATGAAGGCATTGATTTACTACTTGGCAACTTTGCCAGCTTTCTATGGAGCTGGCAGAGTTGGAGAGATCCATGTGAGAGCTCTGAAATCTGCAGGTTGTTGGCACATCCACTGCACCCAGGTGGCCTTCAGTGGCAATGGAGAATGCCTCTGCCTGATATTAACTTGCTTGCCCTTCCTTTCAGCTGAAAGATAGAAAAAGTGGGCATGTCCTTCCTGACATGAGGTTTAAAATTTTAAAAGTAAGCGTGGGAGCTGCAGTTGAACAGACACAAGCAGTTAGGAGTGGATTGCTCATATTTTCTCCGAGGATGCACTGTCACGGGTCCTGGGAGCACCTGCATGGCATCTATTTCTTAGCATATTCTGGCCTAAACCTAACTCTATTTTACTGCTGAAACAGCTGAGTCTAGTGAAGCTAGTGGAAATAAGGTTCAGAGATGGCAACAGAATTGTCCTTAAAGGAGCTGGCTGCCTTTTCGGGAATCTGAGGAAAAAGTTTTGATCAACATTAAGGTTGATTACATTTTATTTTTAACCAAGCTATTGTTGCTTAAAGATTGTGTCCCAAAACATTTCATCACAACAGGATTTCTTTTTTTTACATGTAACTCCTCCCCCACCTCTCAAGAAAACACCTATCACTGACTTCATGTCCAAAAATAGGTATTAAACAGTAAATCATGGCACATTTAGAATGGCTTTTCAGATGATTCTTGGGTGCATATTTGTTACTTTCCTCTTCAGTTTATGGCCTTTGGGTATATATACTTAAAGCTTGCAGAGCTGGGAAAGCCCTGCCTGGATTTAGGTACTTAGTGATATGAAAGAAGAAAAAAGCCTTTCTCTTTGATGTGTTTTTATTACCATGGTGTCTCAGAATATTTTCTTGGCAGGAGTGCCTGGCACAGCTGCCAGCCATGCTTCCAACCACAGAGAGCCAAGCTGCAAGATTACCTCGTGCATATCAAATAACAGGGAACTTCTGCAGAAAAGGAACACCACAGAGCAGGGATGGAGTGTCTGCATGTAACACAGGCTGTGTTGTCTTCAAGGTGTTTGCTCTAAGCTGATGGGTTGGCCAGAACCTGGGGGTAGAGGTCATTTGGGTCACTCACTTTTTCATTTAATGAAGAAGACCAAGCCAGCCTCTTGAGATTTTGTTGCTTGTGTGTCAGCTCCAACACCTTCTTAAGATTTTTGGTATCTGAAACTCTGCATTTCAGCTGGAAGTTTGAGCCTGCTGTTTTACAGTATCTGGCCTACTTCCACTGTTTCTTTTGTCTTGTCCTATTAAGTGGCAGCTCTCATTTTGGACAGAAAGAACAGGATCTTGAATGCTTTTATATGGATTAATTACTTGTAGGTCTTTTGAGTTAACCCTGCAATACTATGTTAGCCATTTTGACCCCTGTCTCCTTACTTATCCCCATACATAGCTCAAGCATGAGCCACTTGGCTCACCACACATAGGAATGCAGCTTTGTGGTGATGCAAGCTGTCTGGAAGTCCAGCCTTTAACATTGCCTTGAACAGCATCCTGGGTGCAGCCTCCTCATGCCTTGTGGAACAGTCAGCCTAAGTACACAGTCCTGGGTGCTGGTAGAGATGGAATTATCATCTTGGAGATGGAATTCCTGCACAAAGTGGGCAGTTTTAGACAACAAATCCCCTTACTTACAGCAGTCTCACGTTAGTTATATCCTCAGTCTGCCTCTGCTGTTCTTTTTGTGACTTTTGAGTTTTTGTAATAATGCTTTAAATTTCTTGATGACTGATGGGAAGTGCTGTTTGAGTTGTGGTGTTCCAGGGGTGTGGAGCTGGCTGTTGAGCTTCCCATATGGTTCCCTGGAGCAGCAGGGAGTGGGACACAATGAAACCCTTGCTGCAATGGGGAAATTTTAAACTTATTCACACAAAAGGTATAAGTGGCTGTGAGTTTCAGCATCAAGAGAAAGCTGAAGTGGAAAAGCCTTGTGGCAGCCACCCCAAACGGTTCTACCTTTGTGTGAATGTTGATGGTGTTTGAGCTTGGTAGGAGCCAGTGTGATGGTACCTTAGGCACTTAAATCCCTTTGAGGACACAGGGTAAGGCAGTTTTCTAGTAGAATGTGGCACTCTAATTGTGGTGAGCTGATAAAGCACAGTGCTAGGTTTTGAAGATTTCAGTGTGCAGCAGTCAGCCTTTTTGAAATTGATAATCTGGGCAAACAGGTATTTGGCAAGTTGAGAAATACACTGCTGTGCAATAAGTAAGCTCTTGTTTTTCACCTGTGCTGTTACTTCAGGGCTGTAAGTGCTGTCACCCTTCCTCTGCTTGAGGCATTTGCTAAGTGACAGTTTTACTGAAAGTCTTTCTGCCTTCAGCATTTCATGTGGCAGGCAGAAAATTTGCACCGAGAAGTGACTGTCCTAGTTCTTTTAAAGGCTCAATTCCTGTTGAGCCAGAAATGTATCTTCCTTTTCTTTCAATTCCTGCCTGTCTTCTGATGGATTTAAAGGGAGGGTACCTTCGCATATGAAACGCCAAGATAATTTATATAAATAGAAAATGATGAGAATACACATAGGTGATTTTAAAAATTACTCTTCAGGCTACAACATTCATTGTTAAAAATATCAGATGATAAATAGTAGCCTTTTTTGTAAACACTCCTGTGTGTCTGGTTTCTGGGATGGACAAAGCCTTTCCCCCTGTCATTATTTTATCCTGGGCTGCTGGTTCTCTCTCCAAGTAACCCTATGTTACTCTAGCTGGTCATTTGAGGTTACCTTATGTCACATGCCAGTGTTTGAACAAGAGCTTTGTAAAGCCAGTCTTGTATCAGCTTTTGGCCCATGAACCAAATGAACCAGCACGCTGAGTGACTGATCTGTTTCCTCCTTCCGCCTTTACCTTGCGTGTGTTACTGCAGGCACGATGCCCCCTGAAGCAACTGCTGGGGAAAGGCCCTGCCAAGCTGGAATGTTCCTTATGGCTCTGTATCCTGCTGCTGTGGGACATTTGTCATTGAACTGGTTATCCTCTGTTTCCATTATCTTAACATTTGCAATTTTCAGATTTGCTGCAGTGAAGAGACTCATTTGGCAATTCATGTGGTGAGGTGAAAGCTGAGTGGGTTTTTCTGATTCCCTGTTTGCCTCTGAGAAGTGCTTGAACGCTCAGGCAGGTGTCTCAGATGTGGGAGGGAGGGCAGAATTTTCCCATTGTGTATCCTCTTGTTAATACATACATGAATTCCTCTCTACAAACACCTGGCAATTCTTCTGCTGGCTTTTGTTTTCAGTTTCCAACTGAGTCTGGAACTTGGTTGTTATTACCAAATGGATTTTAAAAAGGGAGCTTGATGCTTTCTTACTTAGCATTTCATTTTTTTGAGACAGTTCACCTTTTTTTTTCACTCAGCTTTTCAGCATATTTGCAATGGCAAAGTACATTTGTATAAAATACTGTATTTTTGTTATAACACTTAAAAACAAAATTAAAGCTCCCACGCAAACATACAGTGAAACAAAGTAGATAAAAAAGCATGTTTGTGTTTAAGGAAGGAATTTTTCCAACTTACTTTGAGGACTATCGGTAATGGGAGGAGGGGAAAGATGGACTAAGGAAGCAAAACAGGTATGTTTGGTTATGCAGCTTGGATGAGAACCAACAACTGGCAGAAATGGGGTGATAAAAAAAGATTCTCTGGATGTTTTGTTCATAGATGGGCATTTAGTAAGACTTGAAGCTGGATCCCCATAATACACTGTCTGAAAAACAATAGCTTTATGTTCAATATTTATGATGGAATATGACCTACATTCACAGAATCACGAGAGTGATGAAAATTCATCATCATTACGTAATTCATGCTTGCGTAGATGCAAGGCTCTAATAATGAGATAGCTCCAGGCTGCTCAGGACCCAGACATTTACTGTGATCCTGGCACAGGTGGTTTTGTTGAGGACAGCCACAGTCAAAAATTCCATCTCTGGGTTCTGTGCAACAGCTGCTGAGGCTGCAAGTGACCTGTGGGATGTCCATTGGAATTCTGATACCAGAGACTTGAAGGTAAAGAGAGGCAAAGAGCATCTGAGTGCACTGGGGGATCAAAAGGAAGCCATCAAAGTTGTTGGTTGTTTTCAAAATGCTACCAACAGCTGACAGGGGGAAAAAAAAGGACCTTTCTACATTAGATAAATCACTTGTGAAGTAAAGGTAAGAAAAAAAGTACAAACCAACACATAGCATTTTTAGCTTTCTAATTCCAGACTTTCTTGATTTCCTTCTGCTGAGTCTCTTCTATATTTCTTACTCCGAGCTCATGCTTTACTTGCCTTTCAAGGACATTGCAATCTGTGTCTGACTTCAGTGCCATCATTGTTTCAAAGTCAATTCCTATGAAAATTGTACACCTGAATTTCTTTGAGATCACAAAGCCTGGAGCAGGAGAGGGATATTAATAGAAACAGCTTCTCTCTCTTGCTGTATGAAGACAGAAGATGAATTATTTCAGTGTGGCAGTGGGAGGTGTTTTTCAAAGCAATTGTTTACCTTTTTGAAGATCTAACGGAATTAAAAAGCACATAGAGCTGCCATATTTTTGCATAAGGAGAGTAAGGGTACACATTAAATACTACATTGCTAAATTTGCAAGGTGTGCTTAGCAATTATCCAAGTTAAAGTAATACTAACAGTTCCCACTCAGCCTTCAGAAAATCAGGAAGAAACTTTGCAGCATCCTACCACATGCCTTTTAAAACATGGAACGGAACAATTACTGCAGGCTTTATTTGATACTCTTTTTAAACACCCCACAATGATTCTTCTAGTATAATGGTCTAGGGCTGAATTCAGTAAAAACTCTCCCTGACATTGATATGATACTGCAGGAAACTCTTATTAGAGCTGGTGGGAAGAGGCAGGATTAAAATTTTATCCCCAGAGGGGGTGAGAGTTTAGCAAGATCCAAGAGTAGTTTGAAGGGAAATACAGGTATTTGGGACAGTCCTGATGTGTGACTGCCAAGGCAGGAAGGGATGTGGGTGTTACCGTTTGGCGCTTGGACTGCGGAGAAGCCCCTCCTGTTCCCCCACATTCCCTCAGGAGTTCCTCTCCCATCCTTTCCCATCGAGTAGCTCCTGACTTTCTGCACGTGGACATTCCCTGAGCTGCAGCGTGGCTGGTGGCTCTTTGGTGTGCACCCTGCCTGAGCAGGAAGGCAGGAGCAGGCAGTGGACAGGGACAGAGGAGCATTCCCACTCACTTGGTGTCACCACCACCCTGGACCAGCAGTCTTGCTGGTTTGACAACCAGTCTGCAAGTTTGCCTGCTGTGTGAGACATGTGATGCATGGCTGGTACACAGAGTCATTAAACCTGTGTCATTAAAAAGAAACAAACATAGTTTATAGTATTCAATTTTAAAGGAACTTGTGGAAGAGAAGGAAGCAAGACATGTACATCCACGCTCCTCTCTTTCCTAACCCATTTCTCTGCTTCCTGCTCCTGGCAGCAGATCAGCTGTGGGTTAGCCTTACAGGTGAGCTGTTTTTGCTCATTAGGCTCTGTGGGGGTCTCACAAGCCTTGTCACCTGTGTGCTCCTCTCCTGTGCAGGGAGCAGGGCCAGGCTGAGTGCTGTGCTGAGGATTTGCAGATCTTGTTTCTCCAAGACCCTGCCCTACAGCCTGTCCAGGACTGCAAGGGCTGCCCTGTCCATCAGGGCCCCTTCATCCCACTGAGGTCAGAGTGCTTCACAAGCAGCTGTTCTGGCTACAATTTATTGGAGTTGGAAAGTACTCAGGAAAAACTTATTAGAAGTGTCAGGTTTGATTTTATGGCATCATTAATGCTGGAGACCTCAGAGGTTGAAAATTATCAATGCGTTGGTAATTGCGGAGGGAAGAACTTAGTTTAACTATTTATGCCTTTGGAAAGGAATTTTGAGGGTCAAAGCCTGATTTTTAAAGTGTATTGCTAATAACACATTAAGCAATGAATTAGTAAGTTAAGCTATGAATAAATGAAATTGTGTTTGTTTTAAAGGCTGGTCATTTGCTCTGCTCCGTTTTTTGTACAGCCTGCCAAACCCTTCACTGCTGAGCTATACTGCTCTTGACAGATCCCTGCCTCGAGTAACTTGTTATCTGTATTTGACACAGCAGAAAAGGAAACATCAGACAAGTGTGGTGGAACTGATGAGGGAGGGAGGGAGGAACATTCCCAGCAGAAATAAGGTCAGGCGCATCACTGCACAGTGGTGCCAGTGGGCTTCAAGCAGTTTTTCTTGTTTGGGAGAATAAGGGGTGTGTGCCCCACAGTGTCCCTTGGCAGGTCTGGTCCTCTGCTTGCAGAAGTGAGAGTCTGTTGTGGCTCCTGCCCAGCTCAGTCACCCGGGTTTCCTTTCCTAGAGGTGAGGTGGGATGGAGCAGAGCGAGGCACAGCTTGGTGCTTGTGCCTCTGCTGCCCTGATAAAGGCAGGGCACGGCAGGGTGGGAGCTGAGGAAACAACGCCCGGCTGATCCGGGGGCAGCCTGGGAGCCTCTGTGCCAGCTGGGATACCCAGGGCTGCCACCTGGTCTTGTTCCTCACCTCAGCCTCTTCTGCCAGCCAGCAACCAAAGTTGTGCTATGAACAGTTAGGTCATGGAAAGGCATTTTCGCTCCAATGCTTTAGTTTCCATCTTTGTTGCCTTTCCCCCCTAGTTTTTGGAAAATTGTTTCAAAAATTATGTAGGAGATCACATTTCACCATACTTGATGCAGAGTTGTGGGTTTGTGTGGTGTAGAGTCAGCACTTAGTGAGCTTATTAGGGTTCCAACAGCTGTTAGATGTCCAGTCAACACAACTGCAGTTTCCACCAACAAAATTTTCTAATATCAAGCAGCAGTTTGACTGCAATTAATAAACCATGTTGCTGCTACCTAATAAATGAAACCATTTTAAAAAACCCAAACAAACAAAAACACAACAGCAACTATTTTTAATAAAATTTTTGATTTTTTTTAAGCTTTTTCAAAACAGTTGATCCCAAACCACTTTCCAAGCACTTTCTTGCTTTTTTTCTCTCCCTTGACTTTGGCTTCTCTTGTATCAGGTGAGAGATGGGTACCTTGCAGTGGTTTGAGCCATTAGACAGAAATTTGCTGTTGTGTTTTTGTTTGTTTGAGGTGGGTTTTTGTTTTGTTTTGTGTGTGTGTGGGGGGAGGGTGGTTAGTTTGTTTTTGGTGGGTTTTTTTGAGACAGAGAGAGAAAGAGAGGTGTGCTCACTGTCGTATCTGTAGCCTGTAGCCTGCCCTGACTCATCCTGAGGTCATTTGAGCTGATACCAGGGCAAGAGTGAGAACACATGGCCATGGCGCTGGAAGAGCAGGGATGGGGTGTGACTGTTCCTTCACTCGTGTCTGCAGTTAGTTAAGAGGAGAAATAGTGAAACGCCTGTGACCATGTCCCGTAATTTGTGTTTCCTGGATAACTGAATCAAGTACAATCACCTCTTTAGAAGTTTACTGTCCTGGTTTACTGGATGTGCATTGGATGTTCTGGATGTTGTTTTGCAGACTGGCGAATCAGAGAGAAGCTGCTTGATCACTTTGTTACCATTCTGCAGGTACTTGAGTTCTGCAGAGATCTGCCCATTAAGCCCAGTTTCTCGACTGAGTCTTTTCTCTTCTTGATGCATGCTTCTGTCAAGATTTGACTGAATTTTGAGCTCACCAGTTATCCTGCAGTAGGTGTAGTATCAGGCTCCTAGTCTTCCATTTTGTGTGAAATAGAAACATGTGACATTTCTGTTCATTCTCTCTCCTGCCTGTAATTAAGGACTGCTGTATTTCAAGGTGTGATATCTGCACAGTTTGTTTTCACACAAAATATTATTTGATTGCTGTGAAAGGTAGAAATAGCTACATTTTTTATGGTACCACTTACCCAAACTCTTAATTTTTTCACACCTCTTAGACAAATACATGATGTTTTAAGCAATATTTTACTTTGAAGATCAAAACTGTATAGTTAGAAATTACAGGGAAATTCAGGTTCTAGTATGTATAAACCAATACCAGAATTTCTTCAAGTGCCACATTTGTAACTCACCTTGTGAGTAAATAGGATAGAGGTGTGACCAGTGACTGACTCAGACTCTATTTCCCTTTGCATTTTCATCTTGCACTATGTCTAAATAAACAAACGTCATGGGATGGTGATCTGGGCTGGCACAAGGCTGAAAGCTGAGTGTGCACATTGAGTCTAAAAATGGACATTTTGTTGTGATTTTCATTTTCCTTTTTTTTGGTGGTTCAGTTTATAAATTTACAGGTTTGCCATAGCTGTGTCCAAAATCAGAGAAAAACGTTCGCTTAGAGACAAAACCTACATTATATTAGTAACAACTTTCAAGTGTGTGTAAGCAATCAGCTGCAATGATAAGAAGAGCTAGAAGTGCTTCTTTTTTAGTGAGACCTTTATTTATTTTTTCCAAGCCATCTGTTGAGAGCTACAGTTATTGTTAAGATTTGCCATTTGTCCTGTTCTGTCCAAGAAAAAAACAATGTTGTGGCAGCTATTTGCTGTTTTTCTAGCCTTTATATGAAACATACTTGTAAGATGCTTGTCTTTTCATTTAGAAGCCTATATTCATAATAAACTTATTTTTCAGTGCTAAATTATTAACCTTAAATGTTATCTAAGAACATTTTTGCCATTTACAGTTATTAACTTTTATTATTATTTTATAATACTTGGAAAGTTAATATGAGATATACATATTTTTATATTTCGTGTCTGCTAGCAATTCTTGTGTTGCAGTTTGATGAGAATATATTCAAGCTCTTAAATTTCTTTACTTAGTTGGAAAAGTGCCTTAAATCATGGAATTGAGGCATGAGATTTATTCTGAAAAGGAGACAAGGTACATCTAGGTTTGTATGACTGCCCAGTGTTTGATCCTTTGAGGCCCTGTGTTTTTTGCTCTGTCTGCTGATCTCTAAGATCATGAAAGAGTAGGTCTCTCACCCAAGGCATTGTGCTTTATTCTTTATTAAAAGTTGCACCCCATAAACCATCAAAACTTGTCAAAATAAACTGTAATTATGCTATTTCTTACTATGATGTCTTGTTTGCACATGTACACTCCTGTCTCCCCCTGCTCTATCCCTGGCTGCGTGCTAGGGAGCATTTCTATACCAATGCAATTTGAACAGGATGATCCCGAGTCTTCCTCACCTGTTTTCTTTGAGATGTGCAGCAAAGCAGCTGCTCCAAGGGAAGGATCAGCCCCCAGCACTGAGCAGGAGGCACAGGGGCATTCTGGCAAAGCTAGGGGCAGTTTGCATGGTAGAGGTGCTTTCTCCTCTGCTCAGTCCTGAGAGGTTAACTCTCATCCTGGCCTCTGCTCCCACTGCTGCTGTCCTAAGCAGGTCCCTCCTCAGGTCTCCTGCCTGGTCCATCTGCTGCAGCCAGCCTCACGCTCCCAGTGCCTGTATCTCCTCTGCCTCACTCCTTTTCAGTCCCCAGCTGTCCCTCCCCAGTACCAGGTTCCTTTCCTTCCACTACAAGGCCTCCTTGTAGTGTCTCCTTTCACTAGAAGTTGACTCTGTCCAGCCTCCTTTCCCATTTTGCTGTGGTCTCACTGCCCAGCCTTCCCCAGGCTGCGGGCTGGTGTCCACCCTGTGCCAGGAGCCCCATGTTCTCTGCAGGGTCTCCTTCTACCTCCTTCACCTGGTGGTTTTTCTGCCAGTGACAGCAGGGGCTTGCATCAGGGAAAGGAGTGAGCTCCAGACCAGACTGTTTCTGGGGAACCATGGCAAGCCCCAGTTCTGCGGGTGCTTTAACTCACTCACTTGCTGCCATTACACCAGGGCTGATGTGCTGAACCCTATGGATACAAAATCACCTGGCTGTGGTGGAGCTACTTGTAGGTGCTCAAAGGAGTTCCTGCTTAACTTTAAGTCAGTGACATACCAGAACAATTTGTCAGAAACAGAGGACAGAAAACTGCTAATACAGTGTGGATAAGAGATGAGTCTGCTTGTTAGGTCATGGAGGAAGTAGATCCTGGATCTTCACTGCCATAGAAGATTGCATCACCCAGCACCTAACAATAAAGGCTACTTTTGGAGGTCCTTTGCTAGTAGGGCCCCCTTCAGAAAAGAAAGGAGATCTTGTTCTGCCAATCCTTTAATGACTATGTCTCTCTGTGTGCATTCGGGGGAAAGGGGGGTTCAGATAGCCAGAAGAATTTTAACAGAAGGTCTTTGTGTAAAATGTATGCACATTAAGAAAGAAATATATTTTAAATCAGTTTTCAAGAAGAATGTGAAGCTAAAGCGGGGTGGGGGGAAGTGTAGTGGTATTTTGTTCTGTTTTACAGTTCCTTTGTAGAAAATACTCAGAGCATGGCACTATTTCCATTTTTCAAGCCTATTTCTGGTTAAGTTTTATTTGAAGGAAGTTGTTCAGCTGCATGTATAAGGCCATAAATACATTTAGGAAAGTTTAATTATGAGGAATTCTGTTTGCTGGCCTTGTCTTCATCACATGTAGAGGTTATTTGGAGTTGTATAAAAATTCAGTAGTTTAATATTAGCTCTTTATTTCTTGAGCACCACAATAAGAAGATGTAACATTTTATTCAAGCAAACTGAATAGGGTTGCTTGAGGATTTAGGATCTGTTTGTTGTTTTATAGCACTGTCCACCCATTACAAATGAATTTGTCATTTATTCTCCCAGTCTGTCATAACCTAATCACCTGCCAACACTTGGCAGTTCTGCACAATAACAGTTCTGCACACTTGTGATTTATTCAATTCCATATTTCTAAAACATGGAACAGGGTTTTAAGTACCTTTTGTGAAGAATTTTGCCAGCAAGGCAATGGAACCTCATTCCTTCATTTGCAGACAGAAACCGCTTAATATAGTATCTCTGAAGTTTTTATAAACTTTGGATCTACCTTAAATACATTTTCGTTAGCCCATTTTCATGCCTGAAAAAATTAACACAAACTTGAAGATTACTTTTCTCTCCTTAGGCAAAGGACTTTGGCTGTCATGCCTATTGTTTTTGTACTTTCTAACAATGGCTAAAATACATGATGCACCATTTATGTGCCTGTGTGTGTGTAGAACTTGTAAATAATTAATGTTTTACTTTACCATTTGGCCTCTTTGTGTAACTCCAAAATGACGACAATAAAATTCTGCTAAATTATTAATTCACTGTGAAATTGAAACAACCAACATAGATTAAGCACAGAAAATGGTTCCTTTTCCCCTGTGGGAATCAAAGCAGTGAACACCACTGGGTAACAGCGAGGGAGCTGAATGGACCTGATGGTTTATAGAATCATTTAGACTGGAAAGGGCTTCTGTGGGTATCATCTAGTCCAACCACCTGCTCAAAGCCAATCTACTTATTAGAGTCATGCTTGGTTGAGTCTTGAATGCCTCCAACAGTGGAGATGATCCAGGATGGAGGCATTCAGGAGTCTCCTGTGTCCATGTGTACATAGACAGGCCACATCAGACCTTTTGCCTGGCTGGCTGGTGGATTTTGGTGGTACTCTGCAGTGTTAGAAGTTTTCCTGCAGGTTAAAACCTTTGCAGCAAGGTTTACAGGTGCTCCAGTGCAATTGTGGCAGAGCAGAAAATATTGCAGCTCACACTAAGGGATCTTTAATAGATCGAGCCTCAGTGACTTTATGAAGGCTTCTAGGTCTTGCAACTTAAAATAATTTGTTTGTGTCAATTTTCATAGTAGCCCATTGTTTATTTTAGTTATTTACTGTGGGGTTTTTTGTTTTGCCATATTCATATGGTATATATTGTAGTAGTTGTCACAGATTGTTTTAAATGTTTAAAGAGAATTAAATGATTGAACATAGGGAAATGTGGCGAGTTATTATTAGTATCCAGAACAGCAGCAAAGTCCAGGCATGTAGCTGCAAAGCAGAGCAAAATACAGTTTGTGGTGTAATGAAGAGCCTTATAAACTAAAGTTAAACCTGTATTCTGCAAAATTTCTGCACTCTGTAACAGCCTTTTCTCTGATACTGTTGTTTGGGAAGCAAATCACTTTTTCTGTGGCGACATGTGCAGAAACTAAAATACATACAGTTTAAATGCACAGGGATGGGATATATGACATGGTGGATAGAGTACTAGTCACCTGGAAGAGATGCCAGCTTTCTGGAGCAGATCACCCTCCTTAAAGATCCCAGCTGCAGCATCCCTGAAACCAAGTCCTCAGCATCAGTCTTTTAGTGGGAGCACTTGTGCCCCTCTTCTTCAGTAGTTCCATCTTCAGTGTCATCATCATCTTCCTCAAACAAGCTGGGATTGATGAAGTCGGTTTGGTGATGAAGGCTGAACCAATGAGATAATGTTTTTGGTGATAAGAGTTTTCAGAAACACATCCTTAATGGAGAGCAGAGCATGCCTGTGTAACATTTCTTTCGTATAAAAAAGGAGCACAAAAAACCTGCTGTCACAGTGCTGTCTTTACTGACAACATTTAGAATGTCTGGAAAAAAATAATCTGCGAATCCAAATATAGCAAAGGAGATCAAAAGTTGGGAGGGAGAAAGGGACTATTAGCTGGGATTGACTGTTGGTTTTATGACTTTACAGCCGTGGGGACCCTCACTGTGTGCCCTTGGCAGGCTTTAGTCACATCAGAGAATGTGCAGGCTGAGGTATAACCTATGATTTTTTGGCAATGTCTTGATTTTCTTTCTTAGTGGCTTACATACTAACAATATTATTTCCCCCAGTGTTTCCATGCTGTATGACTATGTCAAAAGAAGCCATGATTTCATCACTGCCTATTTCTACTTTGTATATTTTATTCACTAAATCTTCAGTGTCTTTCAACACATTTTCATGTAATGATTTCTTTGGCAATTGTAACTCCAATGATGTATTTACCCATTGTGCCTTTATTTGGGTTCTGAGTGTACAGCCATAAATAGTCATTATTTATGCTATTAGTGCTATTTTATTTTATTTATGATATAGTGCTATTTGATGAAATCATGTGAACATCTCAGACGAAGAATCCAAACACAAGCATGTTTTGCAGTATTATTTTGGGAAATATTCATTAAATCATAGACCCAACCTGGAAATCAATAGATAATTAAAACTTCAGCAGCTTTCCACATGCCCCTTTATGTACCGTCGTATTTGACTTCTTCAACCGGGAGGCACATCACGTGTCTCTGCTCTGCTTGTCCTACCTGGAAGGTATCCATGCATAATTCACTGTTAGGCTGCACAAATGCAAATACCCACACAAAGGAAGCAAGGAGTCACTGGGAGCAGGAATCCTCCTTCTGGCAGCAGTATGGAGTCAGGTCAAAGTGCCTGTGTGGTTGTGGCTGTGTTCAGTGTTGGTGCTTGTTGATAGGATGCTATACATGGAATGATTTTCTCAGTCTTTTAAAAGGTTACAGTTACAGTAACTGCATGCCATAAAGCATTTATTTTAGGTTTTCAGAAATAAATTGTTGATTCTTAGTTCTCAAAGAAATTTTCACTACTCAACTGAAGCACGGACTTGCAGTCCTTTGTAGTTCCAGATGGTGTAAAGACCCTTAGTCTCTTTCTCTCACTGTGTTTAGATATATTTGCTTGCATGTCTTTAATTATGAGTGTGTAAATAAAATATGTCTACTAAAACTGATTAGCTGATAAGCAGAATGAATCAAACTGACTCTGAACAAACTAAAACTTTGACTGTTTAGGAAACTGATGAACATCCCACTAGAAATCCCTTTATCCCAGTTCAATTAAGCGTGCTTATCTGTACACAGAAAAAAATCCTGTTTTGCTAGACACTGCCATGAGCATCATAAAAATCAGCAGTTAGTGAATGTTCATTAATATTATGAAAATCTCATTCCTTCTCCAAACACTTACATGATTTATCTCTATAACCATTCCAGAAGATTGTAGTACACAGCCTGCTGTGCTGCAGCCTAACAGTAACCTGAGGAAAAGTGTATGAAGTTCTCACAGCCTAGGGATTTTTGCAGCATTTTTCATAGGTTCCTAAAAGGTATTACTTACAGCTGCATTTAAACTTTGTAAAGTATTAATAGCACTACTTCTGTGCTGAGTGGATTACTGCCATATACATTTGTAATTGGTGTAACAGTGCATGCAGAAGAATTTCAAAGCCGCCACTCAACTGAAAACTCTCTTGTTTTATTAATAGCCCATTCATGAAGAGACTAAGAGAGGATTGTGAAAAGTGTAGAAGAAATTGAAGTCTGATAAGAGAAGATGTGAGAACTGAGCTCTGGATCCCTTGGGTTCAAAGCACATGGCAACTGAGAAAATTTTTCAGAGGAAGAAAATTTAGGGTAGCAGAGACTGGAGGCTGAAAGGGTGCTCCTGGCCTGTGACAGCACTGCAAGACAACATCCTCTGTTTATATAGGTGCTCAGCAGTGATTTCCTTCTGTAGACATTAGATTATTGACAACACCTGAAGCTGTAGCCAGGGCCCACCTCTGCTGGGAGCTGTCTGGATGCATTGATCCAACAGTGGTCTATACAATGTTTTTGTATTCCACAGCTGTCAAAGGCATCATCTGCAGAAAATGACCTGAAAATCGTGGGGTTTTTATTTTCCTGGCCCTCAGCAAAATCAGCCCCTCTTGAGCAATTGAGAAGTGTGTTCCCAGGTGCTCTGTCTCCCTCGGAGAAATTAAGGAAGTGCAGGTTTCATTAGTGAGTTGTTTGCTAATCTCAAATGCAGCAGATCTGGTCGGGGAAAGCAGCAGTGTCTGTCTAGAGTGTAAATGCATTCAAACCCCTCCTCTGCCTGCTTCTGCCAGAACTCAACCTGATGAGGAAGTACTGTGTACCTGCTGTACTTGTTAAAAGATATAACTTTTGAAGTAGAATTCTATTTTGAGCATAATCAAAGATTCCTAAATACCAGCCAGAGTTTTTCCAATTTCAAATTTTGATTCTCTCTTCCCCAGCTCATTCTGCACAGAGCTGTTTGCTGGAAGGTCTGTCAGCGTTGTTGACTGCATGTGTTACTGATTTCTATACATTCATATGTGTTTGCATAGGCATGTATATGCACATATTAGATGCAGGTGGTTTTTGAACAGAGCTTTCACTGGCATAACTCAATATATAAAGTCAGCTACTGATCCTGAGTCCCTGAGTTAGATTATTAGCTGGTACATGATGGGAATGACCACTGTGCCTCAGGGTGTATGTGCAAGGAATGGCTGATAAGCCTGAAACAAAAGTATCTTTATAGGACATAGTCAATAAAACCGTATTTGATAAACCATTTTAAGCCACTTCTTTTTGCTGTTAATTGTTTTATCTGATTATCATCAGCAGGTTCCTCTTGCAGTGACTCCACACTGTGCAGGCACCAAAGGTCTCCCAATACTTGATTTCTCCTTGTCTTGCTATAAAAATCCATTCTCTACAGGCCCCCACCTGCCATGGTCTCCTCCCTCCCTTGCACTGGGCTCACAGAGCAGCAGCAGTTGGGTGCTGAACTGTGGTTGGATGAAAGTAGGGGTCCACATCAAGCTTAGGACTGAAATAATTTCTAGGAGCTTCCTATGTGAGCAGATTCCTGTTGACATGCTTTCCCTTCTGACCAAAATAGATAGACCTCATATCTCTTGCAGATCTGTTCAGTCACAACCTGTAACTGTCATCTTCCAGGTAATTTTACCTGGTAGAATTTAAATATATTATTGAGCTGGTGGTGGCAGTTGCCTAATTAGCTCCAGTATCACAATGGCATTTACCTGTTGCTGTGCATTGGCACTGGGTACTAATCAGGCTTTCCCCATGTTCTGACCTCCTGGCCTTTGGCAGTGTATATGCAATTTCCTTACTCTTTCTCAGAACATCCCTGAAGTTTTGAAATTGATTGCTATTTGTCTTCAAAAGTGAAAGGGCTCGAATTAAAGGACAGAATGGAAGTGCTGTCTTGTTAGATGTTAGACCTCACTTTGTGTGGCTGATCATGAAGAGACATACTCCTCTAGCTATTTCTCTGATCCACTGTGGTTTTCAGAGTATTTTCTATTGCTAATGGTGAAGGAACTTGTTCTTTTGGAGATGGGTTGCATTTATTGCTAACCCTCAGGAGATTCAGAGATACAATATAAGATTACCTAAATTAGAGAGACAGATGTTAGGTTTTAAGAGCTTTTTGTTATCTTGACAGTTAAGTGTTAACACTTCCAGGATATTGAAACCCTAATCTTATATGTTACAATTTTTTGTTTGTTTGTTACTGTACATTTAAATTATAAAACACTCTGTATTAGGTTTAGGATTTGTTTTAGTTTAATTTTTTTGAGACATCTTTCTGCTGTAAAGGAAGACTGGCAGAAGTGGTTCAGCAGCATTATGTGCTAGTATAAATAGAATGCAAGCTGTCCATTTATCTCAGTCCTGATCTACTTATATTCATCTGATGCTTATTACAGTTGTGGCTTGTCTCTGAGCAGATACATGCAGTTAGCATTAAGCTTGGACAACTAACCTAATTCACTCTTGTAACTCACTCTGGTAGCTTAATTGACAGTTTCTGTCTAAATTTCTTGTGATACCAAATAATTCTTCAAACTCCCAACCCTTAATAAATCAACATCAAAATACGAAGAGTATTTAGTGCTGTCTATGTTTTTATGAGATACTGAGTTTGTTTGCAGTGGGTTTTAGGTTCACCCAGATAGATCTTCATTCATGCCTATTTCTGAAATTTCTTCCCACTCCAGCTTCTGCTGCTATGTAATGGTGTTTGATTAAATATATTTTCAGATGACAGATTCTCTAGAATACTCGAGGGGATCCCTTTGTGAACCTTTTTGCTAGAATGTTCTGCTAAAGTAATTTGAAAGTGAAATTTAAGCACATCTGTCCAGTTTAAACAAGCATAAAAGTAACAAAGGCAAATGATTGTACCTAAACTTTATATTAATCTCGTCCATGTTGAAAAAGGATGATTCAGTCTTTTCTCGTATTTCAAGAATCTGGAATATCCGTTCAATAATGATTTATTTATTGGATATTCAAACAGGTTTTCTCATCATTTTCACTCTACAAGATCCCTGTGGGATTTGTGGATGTAAAAATAGCAAACTTTGTGTTTTTAACATCTCAGCTACATTTTCTTTTTCATTTGAAATTGGCCTCTAGTTGACTCTTTATTGTTTTAGCTTAGTGACCGGCCTCTGGCATGGATTAATCTTTGACAACTTGTTTTCAGTTTTAAGAATTAACACAACCAACTTGCCATAATTCAGCTCTTATATAGGGTTATAAAAAAGCTCAGGACTAAGCATAATAACAATCAGTGCCAACTTGTTATGGTGTGTGGGTGTTCAACTACGTAAAATAACTTACTCTTCAGATTAGAAGTAACTTGTATATTACATTTTAATGTGTGCAAAACAATCAGTTTGTACAATAATGTAGCATGAGTCCAATTTATATTTCTGTTTGTATGACTGTTCTCAACAAAATGACAGGACATAATTGATGACACATGATTTAAAGAGAAAAATCTAAACAATATTTTCACTTTTCCTCCCCCTCATTTCATTTCCACTGTTACTGCAAGTGTGCTGATGCTGGAAGATCTACATGGCAAGATTTAGCTTTTATGAGCCCTTTTATTTGCTGTTAGAAACTGATCCAAGCAACTATAATTTCTGAGCTCTGTTTATGGAAATCCCCATATAATTTTCAGAGTCCTTTATATTGTTCATGTGAGATCAGTCCTGCAGCCCTCTGGGTCATTACTGGGGATGTTAAGGCACTTCTGATACTGGAGTTTCTCCCTTCTCACGAGAACTCCAGGGAAAACGAGTGGGTGAGTGGGAGATACAGATTGCACAGATGGACTCTTGTGCCCTGTGTGTGTGGTGAGATCCTGAATTGCATGAGACCTGCCATGTTTCTGGTCTATGATATGTACTCTTTTCCTGAAAAATGAGGTCTACAGTAGGAGAAACACCAGAACCAGTGGCAGTGGCTTATCAGGAGATATGAAGAAGTGTGGAGAAATGGAATACTTTTAGAAAAAACTCTAAAACAGTGATGATTCTGCTGCCAGAGCATCCTGCTCTGTACAGTTAGGAGGGATACATGCTCTTTAAGGTGAATCTTTCACCACCACATCAAATGTGAGGATGTAAGGAAGGGCCTGTAAATAATTGTTAAGATTTGGAGGAAAAATCACAGTAGAGTGTTCGAGGTGTCCTGTAAAAATAAGGCCCCCGTACAAACAAAAATATCAAATGGAGCATTAGGAACATTTGGTGGTGAAGATAGTGATGGCATCTTAATTTAATGATTCCCAAGAAAACTTGAAGTGACTGTTTTAAAGTATTTTGTGAGTCCCTGGGAAAGGAGGAATCAGAGAGAGTACAGTTGTAACTCAGTGTGGCTGCTTCTCTTGTCGATGTGCAGCACTGTGCCTGCAGTCAGGAACAGAAACCTGGAAATGAAGCATGAGAAAAATAAGCCCTATTTCATTGCCATAATTGTGTTGATTGCATCAGGCTGTCTGCAGTCCTTTAAAGATAATTGGAGGGGTGTTACCCACTGAATGTTGCTGTTTATGTGATGTGAGAGATAGGTGCAGTCTAGTTGGTTCTGCCAGCTAATACTCAAAGAATATTGCTGTCTATAAACAGTGTCATGATTTTCTGCTGCTGTACAGAGCAAAGATGTCCTTCAAACAGGAGCTTTTGTTATAGTAATGCCAGCAACAAGGGAAAATATTCAGATTATTTTCCTGGAGATAGAAGCTGCTGCTGTTTGGAAAACAGTGCATTACACCATCTGTTTCCTTCTGATTGCACACTACCATAGCCATTGTTGTGATTAATTTCTTTGCTTCTAGGCACAAATTTGAGTGCTTGAAAGAAGATTAAAAGCTTGTTTGTGGACAGGGATGTAGCTAATGGCTAGATTTCAGTAGGATTGTGTGTACTTACCAACTTTACCGTTTAAGTCATCAATCTTCTGCATGAATTTGATATGTGAAGAAAGAAAGGAGAATATCCTTTTTCCTTCTAATAATCCTCTACACAAATTGCTGGTTCAATTCACCATGTGCCAGTGGTGTCATCACACACTCAAAACATTGCTGAGACAAAGAGTCACTTTCCATAGAATCATAAAATCATCTAGGTTGGAAAAGACCTTTGAGATCATCAAGTTCTACTGTTAACCCAACACTGGCAGGTCCACAACTAAACCATGTCCCTAAGTGCCACATATATGTCTTTTTAAGTACCTCCACTGATGGTGACTAAAACACTTCCCTGGGCAGCCTGATCCAGGGCCTGTCAAATGTTTTTGTGAAGAAATATTTTCTAGTATTCAGTCTAAACCTCCTTGGTGCAGCCTGAGGCCATTTTTTCTTATCCTGTCTGCCTCATTTTCTAGTGGGGCTTGGCTGCTGAAAGAAAATGTGTAGTTTCATCCTCATCCCACTTGATTTGTCAGAACAGGTCCTTAGGTCATGGGGCCTGTGTGCCCCAAAAGCCCCTGTTATCCTGCCAGATAGGAGGGATGCCCTGCTGGCTGACAAATGGCCACAGGCAGCTCCTGGTCATGCTTGGTGCCTCTGCTGGGAGTCTCAGCAAGGAACAGGTTGCAGTGTTGTCTCTGCTGATGTTGTTGTTACCTTTTATCTGGCCAGAACCGCTGCCCTGTGCCCTCACTGATGAGCAGCACAAGGAAAGGCAGAATTCTGCCTAACAGGGATGCTGTGCCTTACCTCAGTTCCTCTTTTGTTTGAACCCTGAGTGTATACTACACGGGCAGCGTGTATCGTGGGGGTGTTCCACCACTAGGCTGTTCCCATTCTTCCTTCCTGTGAATTTCTGGGTACTTAAATAAGTTTGAAAAGCCTTTGAAAAATTACATCCAGGACATGTAACACAGCTGTAGTATGCAGTGGTCCATTGGCTTGATACAGTGAATTTGCAAAACAAGTATTTGCATGAAACTCATCTGTTCTTAATAATTTTTTAAAATATTTTTCTTGGTTGTCACATTTCAAGATTGACACATTTGTCCATGATGTCATGTCAAAAATTGAACTTCTTCCAGCTAGGACTGTAACAATTCTCCTCTGTTAACACATTGTATGCAAACTAATATTTTGTAATAAGGTATTTAATATTTGCTTCAATTTACTTCAATTTACTTCAATTAAAGATTGTCTCTTTGAGTTTACTTTCAGAGTAATAGATGATACATCATATTTAAAAACACTTCTTTGGGGTGATGTGCATATGGTATATATTTGGGTTCTGGCAGATCTGTGGCCATACAGGACATAGTTAAACAGAACTGAGAGGAAAATCTTGACTGCCAAGTAAAGCAGCATTATCAATTTCCTCTCTCCTGCACTGGAAGAGACAGGGGGAGCAGACAGTGTAGGGTTTCCTGATATGTTTTAAGAAAGCCTGGGATTCATTTCCCCTCCCTTCCTTCCTATTAGCTGTTTGTTAACTCCCAGGAAGACCCAGATTTTTCTCGTTAGACCTCTCTTCCCACATATTCTGGAAACAGGCTCTGCCTTTGAAGGGCTCAGTCCTCTGTGCAAATACAGGGGGAGGAAGAGGAGGTGTATTGATCAGGGGAGTCTGACTTTGGGCAAATTAACTGAAGAGGAGTTTCTAATTGACAGCAATGCATTCACAATGGTATTTTCTTTTCATTTTCTGGCATGAGCATAGCACTTGTCCCTGAAGGATACCAGGTGCTGAAACAAAAGTAGGAAATGCAGCAAGTGTCACTGTGAGATTTCTGACTTGGCAGCGCGGAGCTGTGAACTCACAAGCAAGACTGGAAAGTTAAAAGAAAGATGTTCAACTTGCCTTTCTTCAGGAGAAATCCTGCAAGTCTCTTTGCCACGGCTGAGCATCCCTCACATTAAGGAGAAGGACGTGAAGAAGGAGGTGATTGTACCAGCTACTTGAGAGGAACACTGGTGTTGGATCTCCCTGTGCAGCTGGAGTGCACTGACAACCTGCATGTTGTGTGGGGCTTTCCTTCATCCTAACACAGGGTGGATATAGTTATTTTGGATAAAACACTAAAAAATCAGATGGTTTTGCACCTTTTTTTATTTTCTTAAAATGTCTCTTGCTAGTCTGACCTCCTTGTGTGAGGAGCTGTGACTTCTTTATTCATACTGATCACACTGAAAGGAGACTGAAGCTGTGGCAATTTGTCCTGTCTGCTGTGTGCAGCATGCTAGGAACTGAGAGAGTGTTGCAGCTTCATGCAGATAACATCTTGGTATTTTCAGTGCATTAACTGCAACCAATCTTTCTTTTTCCTTTCTAGTGGAACTAGGTACTGTTTCCTGAAGAAAAGCATATACAATACAAGTAACAGCACTGCACCTTCTTCCAGGACTTTAAATCTGAGGCCTTTTTCCTCATTTTTGAGATCTTCTGACAAAGAAATTTCATGCTCCATTGACATTTAAAAACAAAATCTGGGTATTTTTCACTGTGTCAAAAGAGAGTTATTCTGAAGAGGAGATCTTTTATTTCCTTTGCTGAACAGTTTGGTGAAGATACACCCATGTCTCAACGCCGCCTTTTAAGGGAAGGACATGAAAGTCCTTTTAGGATCCTACAAAGGTTCTTCCAAATCCCTCATGGCAGAAGGCACTCAAGAAATAACCCACATCAAATATGCTCTGGTGAGGTGAATGTAAAGGTGATCCTGTAGTGTGATGTGTGTGTACACAGAATGTTGCAGCTAACTGGAGCAGAATTTGAGTTGAATATGAGCAGCAAGTAGCCTAGGATTTGTGTAACTGATTTTTTTCAACTGATGATTATTGCAGGAATGAGCGGGGTTTTTTTCTGCAAGTGTACTCATATAGGGATCCAGCAACTGTTACAGTTAAAAAATACAAATCTTTATCAATATTAGGTATTACTCATGATAGTAATTACTCCCTGTCACCAGTACCTACTGGAGAAAAACACCATACCTTGTTTTTTCTTGTATTTCCAGCTGTGTGACTCTATCTAGCATAGATTTGAAAGCTTTACATCAGCTCTTCTTTTATGTTCTAGAAGTACATTGCTTGAATATTCCTCTCCTGAAAAGTATACCTATTTATGCAGGAGAAGATATTTATAACTGTACTCAAAAAATCAAGAAGCCTCTAATCACATCTGTAAGGTGCTAAATTTAGGACTTGCCACCACTTACTCAGTCTCAAAATCTGTTCCATACAGTATGTGTTAGTGCAATATAATTATATAATCTTTGTGTTTAGTAAAGCTACACTTTGGTTTTTTCTTTTTCTCTGAAATAAGTTAACCCTGACTGACTAAGATAAGCTGAAGTTGATTTTTCAGTAATAAATTAAAACTTTATTGTTTTCTTTATGCACAGTACCTATCACGATTTAAAAAAAAAGGGATTTTTTTGTTTCTTTTTAAATTAATTTGGAAATATACATCAACATAAACTAAGCTACCTTTGTTAGTTTTCAAGGCTTTTCAGCAATCCTTTCTTTGATGTTGACATTTACTCTAAGAAAAAAAACAAAACAAAACAAAAAACTAAGAGAAAAATGCCTCTCTGGTGATTTGATATCCTTACACCTTCATTTGTACTATGCTCACTGAGTCTTTTGTCCTCTATTGTGTTTGGAATTAAAATTATAAAGGTTTTTAATCATTTTTTTAATATAACTTCTGAAATTTTAAGATTTCACCTTTCCTGACTTAGCAGTTCTGGGCATTTGTGAGGCCCAGATTTGGTACTTTTAGGAGTGCTTACTAGTAAATTATCAAAATCTAACAATTAATTCTATTCAGCTGAGACTAGAAAAAGTTTTGATGTAAATTGCTGTTAATAACTATAAAGAAAAAGCGGGAAAAAATTGTAGCATTTTAACCTTATGGAATGCCATCTTGTAAAGCAAAACAAAACAAGATCTCTTCAAATTTCAGACTTACTTTCATGTAGGATTCAACTAGCACTTGGTAGAACTCACACTACAGTCAAGTCCATAATGTAGCCATGAAAGCCACTACTTTCACCAAGTAATTTATGATATTTATGGTTTTATGAGATCAAGCACCTGCTGGCCTTCCTTAATGGATTGGAGCTAATCCAAAGTATAGGCAAAGCATTGATTACACAGGAGAAAAACACACATTGAATATATTGAATATATTCTAACAGATAATATTCCTAATTTTTCTAACAGATAATAACAGATAATATTCCTAATTTTTGTCTGGTTTCCTTTAGGCCAAGATCCTTAATATAAATCTTGTAATGATATGCATTCATGTCTAACTTACATCTTCCTTTCACTATTTAGAGGTGTGTGTATAGTCAGAAAATAGTATGTTTCTGTAGGAAGCTGTCTGTTCTGTCTCCCACCCATTTTTATTATTATTCCAAAATGCTTTTTGATCATGTGGCAGCCTTTTCTGTTTGAAGTCTTCAAGTATGCAAAAATTTTGTTTCCTTTCCTTCCTGTTACTCATTTTAAGTTGACAGTAGGAAAGCAATTATAGGCTTTTAATGTTAAACTTGTATATCCAGTAAGAATTACTCCATTGTCTTGGTCAAAAGGTTTATGGCATTTTGGACTGATAGGAGTTTTCCCGCCTTCCTGGTAGCAAACCTCAGCTTTCAGTGGCACTTGCAGACAAATGTTACACAGAAGGTGGATCAAAGTTTTAGATTGTGGAAAGGGAGAGATATTCCAGCCTGGGAATGTTTCTGTCCTGTAGCTATGCTGGGTGAAATCACAGTTTTGGCAGAATGTATTTCCAAAGTAAATGTGCATGTGATTCTATGAATCTCGTGATGTATGCACCTCCCTTCTCCTTGTGACAAAGTTGAGCCGCTCTGTCCTGTTGTCCCAAGTCTCACAAAGCTTTGTTCTCTCTTTATTAGCATCTCTGGAAATTGCCAAGAGCATATTTACTTTGCTGTCACTTCATCCTTTCCCTGCATGTTAAAATATTTAATACAGAATATAGAAACCTTTAACTGAACAGTAAATGTCCTAGTTCATATATTGATTTTGCAGTACCTTATTTACCTTAATAAGAGAAGCTGGGCTGGCTTCCACAGTCATCATACTTCATCAAATCCATCTCTGTTTTATTTTCATTTTAACAAAGCAGACTTTATTTACTTACAGTTTGTTGACAGTTGGATCTGTCCTCCTTGGCCTAATCTTCATTGCACATGTCTTTTACCCAGGGAAGGCTGTGTTGCCTTTACCTGCTCATCCTGGTTGAGCCCTGGCTCTGGCAACACTTTCTCTTTGGAATGCAGACTTTGGGACCAGGTGCCATGTGGACAGGCAGGGCCCAGGCTGGTACAGTGGGTGCTGTGAGACAGCATCACATTTTCTGAAGCCATCCCTGACTCTGTATCTTCTGTGTGGTTCTTCATCTCTGCCTGCAGGCAGGTGGGACAGCAGTGGTGGGTTTGTGGAGGACTCCATCCCTGGGAAGCTGTGCCTCTGAGCAGTCTTCTCTGTCCCCCACAAGCAGGGGAGATTTGCCAAGGTGCTGACATGCCCCTTGTGATGGGCATCCCAGCACAGTGCTCACAGACCATGCTTTGAGCTTCTCCCTCTCCTTGCTTTCTCTAAGCAAATGGGAACAGTAGGTCAGCTTGAACTGAGAGCTGTAGAACAAGTCTGGCAAGTGGAGATGCCAGAGACATTTGTCTTCAGTCTGTGCTGTGCGTGGTATGGCTGGGGAGTACCTTTGGAGGCATCCTGGAGTCTGCATCTTTTCACTCTGGATTCAGGTTGGTTTTTTCTGACAAAGATGACTGAAGCTCTAGGGCTTTCGCTGCTGTTCTAGGAGTGTGATGAATGGGTGTTTGAGGAGAATGTGTCACAGTCAGTCCAAAGAAGTTCTGTGAAAAGGTACAGTGAGCAGCACTGTAGTGTGGGTGTCTCATACTAATAGGTTTTTGTAGTGAGTCAGACAGAGCTTGGTTAATCCATAACCTGAATAATCCACTGCAAAGAGTGAAGAAGAGTCTAGAGGAAGAGCTTCTTCTTCATCTTCTGCATCACCTGTTCAGCTAAGGGGCTGCAGATGTGGTACATCTTTACCTGAAGCTGTATGAGTGTTACTGTTGGATATTGGGCATTCTTGTAAGGGGAAAGGGAGTTAGCTTATGGGCAGGCTAGCAAAATGTGTGGATGCAGGAAATGTCAGATTGAACACACAAAACCAGCAGAAATATTTAAGTACCTGGAGGTTTCAGTGTAGCCAAAGCCCGCCTGGAGCCTGTGCAAACACTGACATTTCTGGTCAGTGTTAAAGTCTGCCACAACAACTGTGTTACTGTTAGTACTCACATAGATAGGTACAGGTGTGTGAAGCTGTGTTTACTGTTGGCTGCATTTATACCTTTGTTTGCTGGCTTCATAAAGGTGTTTAAAAGGGATTCATTTGAGATTTTGTGTTTCCGTGCTTGAGACTTTGATTGACCTGTGCTGCTTGAAATGCTCTTCCACCTTTCCAATCAGAAAGATGGAGAAAAGAATTAGGTGTGAATCCATAGCAGAGGTGATAAACTGTACCTGTGAGTGAGCAATTCAGTATGACTAGTTCCAGATAGCATGTGGATATCTGCATGAAAAACAGTTTTGCTTTGCCTTGTTAAAGCCTGACATGAACAAAAATATGCTAAGGGCTTATGCTTATATATACTGTATCAGACACTGGGTGTATCAGCAGTCTGTAAATATTCAGGGCTGGGTCACAAGGGGAGAACACTATAATTAAAGAGATAATTACAAGAACAATGGCATTAGTGGGGGAAAATATATTTGTAAAGTCATCTTGTGCCACCTGTTGTATTTATGGAACAAAGTTCAGGTAATACAAAAACTCTTACCTTCTCGGGGCAGTTTGTTCTGAGCAGGGGAAGGGAAAAGTGGACCTCTTTTTTCTCTGATGATGAATCAGAGAGGAATTTCAGTAGCAGAAATGAAGAGTTATTATTTTTTCTCAGAATGGTGTTCATGGCTGGACTTTGTCGCGCAGGGTAAGTTGGCTTAACTTATAATAACTCCTAGATCTTGTAAATGTAAACAGACTTGTGTAGTCTGCTAAGTCAGGGTGTGTAAGGTGTGTGGCTTGAGGCTGTGCTCTGGGGAGTATTTTAAACATGTTTTATATCAGCCAAAAAACCCCATGTATTTCAAGAGTCTTAATATAAACTTTGCTAGCTCATTGATGCTTGAAAGTACACCCTGCGCATAGAAAACACATCATTGGAGAGTCTGAGTGATAAATGGTAGTGTTTGGCTTGTACTTCAAAACCTTTTCCCAAAGGAAGTAAAACATCAGGTATTTTAGGATTTATATATTCATATAAGGTTTTTATAGACTTTTTTTTCAGATAATATTCCTCAAACCTATTCCCATTTAATAACTCTGATGTACGTGATTCATTTATTTGGCTCAGGCAAGTTACTTAGTAAAAAGTGAGTGCATCAGCAAAACCAGACTCAGCTGACATCCTTGTGAAGACAGAAAAGGTCCCAAGCAGGATGTCCATCAAAAGTGAACTGGTTATTCCCTGAAATAATTTTTAGAGCATCATCATGCAATTTAATAGGGATATGATCAGTATATGTTTTCTAATAAAGAGGTTATTACTATTCAGATACCAGTTCAGCAACACTGGCAAATATTTTTCTTCCTTCACTGAAGTGTCTGTATTGGCCTGTCCTATAAATCTGAGGGACCTTAGCTTCCTTCTTTTAATATGCTTTTTTTTTTTTGGCTTTTTTTTTTTTTAATTAAAAAATTTCTATTTGTGTTACAAAGTAAAAGTGAAGGAACTGCATGATTGGAGAAGTGTATTTTGCAATACATTAAGATACATGCTGTGATAGAAAGTAGAAATATCTAAAAAGCATTACCTTATCAGCAGATTTGGGAGACTGGTCCCACTCAAAATTCCTGAAATTGGTTATTATGTCCTATTTTTGTGTTTAAAAAAGTGATTTGAATAAAATTAGAATATTCTGAATTTTGCTATTGTAAAAGTTACTATTTCCAAATGTTTGGTGCCTTAATTCAGAGGAAAGATTTTACTTCTCCAGCTGTGTGCATAATAAGGAAGGAATATGTTTTGGGATACTGCTATACAGACCACCACTTTTAGACTCCTGGATGATGATTCTTCCAAGCAAACAAAGACTTTGTAGAGTCTTTAATATGCTAGAGACACACACAGAACTGGGGGCAATACAAGACTGTGCCTCTAGGCTCCTCTTCCAGATCCACACTGACTGAACTGCTCTTTCCATGGGCCTGCTCCCCTGGACCTCTTCAGCTTCTCCTTTTCCATGTTTGCTAAGATTTAAGCTATGTGTTTTCTTACCAGGAACAGACCTATTCTAAGGGTGATTGCTTTGTGACAGACATTAAGGGTTGCACATGTGAGTGGAGGAAAAAAATGTGAAAAATAGTTCTGTTACTTCAGTGCATGTAAAATGAATCCTCAGAAAATTAAATCTGACTGTGCCTTTGACTCTTGAAATGGGGAAAAAAATGTCTTCCTGACCATTAATGCTATTTGAAAAAGCCAATTTAGTTAGAGGGAGCAGCTGTCTATGACATTATACCATAATGGGCAGTGAGCTAGAAGGAATTTGTATTTTTCCTGCTTTCATGGCCACAAAAAAATATATGAAAAAAAATATATAATGCAATAGTGGAAAAAAAGAACTTTGAGTTGCCCTGATCAATAATCTCTGAGCCTTAGGTTCTATAATTTAGAGTAAAAATTACTTACTTTTCGTATATTTTTGCTTTTTCACACAGAGAATTGTCAACAAGTAGATATTTACTCTCTGGGCAGAACCAGTCCTGGAGCCAGGATGTAGCTTTATTTACTCCCTTTATCTTCTTCATTGTTCTTCCAAGAAGTTGCCAATCTCATATGCTGTTGCAATCTGTTTAGTTCTGCTGAAGTCGTGCTTAATAGGATGGTTTGCACTACTTCCTCTTACTGTGTGTGCTTTCAGTGTTTAACAAAATCCCACATGATCTTCAAATTAACCTCAGAGTCTGGCCTACCTGAAGAGGTTGAACACACACGGCCTCGTGCTGCAGCAACCTAAGCCAAAAGGATCAAAGTTTATTGTAAGATTTCCTGCACTTCCTGACTAAAGCTAGCTCTGGTATTTAGTTATTTATCTTATTTTGGAGCCATTACATCTTCTTCCAAAGCAGGAAGCGGACATCAGTGCAAGTTTTTTGTGTTCCATTTCTTGCATCCCAAAAAAGATTTTATTTTAGTCAGCAGTTTATCCAATATCTCAGTTTGTTTCTTGCACTGGACTCGAGTATAGCATAAAACCTTCTGCAATCTTGTTGGTTGGTGTTTTTTTTCTGAAAATAATGGCCAAAGGCAGCTGACAACTCTAGTTTTCACATATACTTACTCTTCATTAGTATCTGTCAGCAGTATTTGGCGTCATTGACTGTGAGTTTGTCAACTTACACACAATTCAGGGTGAGAGACTGGGCTGTTAAGTTCATTTTTCCTTTTGGAACGAGGCCAAAGAACTAACTGAAGGACCTGGGAATTTTCAGTAGGGACTCCTTCTTGTCCCTTTTTTCCTTCCAGGTGGAAAAAAATGTGAGATTTTTCCACCTACACTCTTGACATCAGGCAGTGAATCTCAGCCTCATCTAATTATTATCAGTCTTACCCGTCTTTGTAACTTCAGAGTTTCTAGTCAGGTCTGGAGCTTTTTTAAATAAAGGTCACAAAAAAGTGAGTCCAGGGACCAAGTTAGACAAAGATCCTGAAGGACACAGTGGGAATTGCAGTTGTCTTTAAGTAAGGAATTTTGTCCACTTAACAAACCATAGCAGTTGGTGGAGCAATTGGGATGGAGTAAAGCTGTAATTTCATGTGTGAGCATTTAGTCAAGAGGACAATTTTAGAAATTGTGTCCAGTACAATTCTTATGAAAATTTATCTTACGGTTGTCCTGGGTTACAACATGTCTTGTGACGTGTGAATTACCTACAGTAATCTAAATCTGGACAGGGCTATATTCTGAGAACCTTTAGGAGTTTCAGATGGACAAGCTTAACAGAGTTGTGTTAGTGATGAGTAGTTCTCTGAGTGATTGCCTCTCGTGATTTATTTCTCTGAAAAATCACTTGTATGTGACATACAGTTTATATGATTCTGGCAGAGACCTAGAACTCATTTATCTGTGTCTTTTAGCTTTTGGGAAAGGAGCTACTTGCATTCAAGCTCTTATTTGAAGGAAAGATGCAATATATATTGCCTTTCTTTTCATCTTCTTGCATCAAATACAAGCAAATTGTTTCATGGAATGAGTCTGTGGAGCAGAATACTCTCTAATTCCTAAGACATCATGATTAAAAAATAAACACTACTTTAGCCAAACACATAATTCTTACCATCTTTGGTGGATTCCAAAGGTGTATATGAGAGAGTGGATAGGGATCAATACATCAGTTGTTTTTAAAGAGAGGTAGTATGTGAAATGAAGAATTCAAGATGTTGCTTCTATCCTTTTACATTAGAGAAATTTTACCTTTCTAATACTGTTTGTTATAACTACATTTTTGAAACAGAAACTCGAAATGTCCTTCTGAAGAGAATACAGCTCTCCTTCAAGTCTTCTTTCAAACTCTCTAGCTTCTATCATCCAAATCTGTAGTGTTGTCTGCAGGCATTCCAACTTGATGTGCATGTGGGGCACAGGTAATGGTTTGTGTCATCGACCATGATGGCTATCAAAGACTGTTTAAGGACTTAAGGTGGAAATACAGGTGGTGTCTACCACTTTCAATGTAAACTTTTCCCCTTTTGGTTGATAGTATTTGACCTTGGTTCTTTCTCTGATTTTTTTTCTGACTTCCAGCTATTGAAAATTACATTCTTTGTCTGCAAGGTAAGTTGTAATAATATTTTTTGCAGATGTTGTCATTTGCCTTTAGAGAGTTATTTTAGGCCTCAATTCTTTGGGAAAAAAATTTCAAGATTCCAAGTTTTTTGGGGTGTTTTAAGCTAATTAGCATGCTCCCAAGTATGAGTGATGTGCACTTCCAGTTCCGCACAAAACCAATCTCTTCTGCTACATTCACAGAAAGCATTAAAGGAGGTTTGCTGGTATGTACCTTTAATGTCAAAGCCTGAAAACATAAGAACTGTTTTATTGGCTCCCAATAAAGCCTGTCTCTTTGCCTTTGCCAAAAGAAGGACTTGGGTTTGGCCCAGCCCTTGAAATTTCTTTCTATATTCAGTTGTCTAAATACAGATCAGACTGTATGCAGAGAACTGGAATGTGTTGGAAAAATCTGTAATGAACTTTAGCTTTTGAGGTGTCAGGAGGTTGTTTCAGGCATCATGTGCTTGGACTCAGTAACAGCTTTCTCCCTGAAGGTGCCTAAGCCACCATTTGGCAGTGTTTAATCCCTAAATAAGTGGAACTTTTCTGGGGGTTTGAAGATAAAAGTCTTACAAGAGCTATGGATCCCCCAACCAGGGTTTTCCACTCTGGCATGCTTCCAGTGTAAAAAAGAGAAAAGGTATTCCCAAGCTCATCTTATCAGATGGGATTTCAGCCATTTGCCCAGCTTCAGGTCACCTCAGTTTATTCCCTTCAGCATTACAAAGTAACCCAGAATGTATTTTGGGAACAAGGAGTCATAAACAGAGTAATAACAACTGTTTTCCACATTAGTTTGCTTCCTCCTCTCGGTTACAAAACCCTATTATTATTATTGTTTACATTTAAACAATGAGAATGCTCTATCCTCTCTCCCTGTCCGAGCACAGGCCAGCCTCAAACCCTTGTGGTCCACAGGATTTTTGTGGATGCTCTCTAGCATAGTCACAGTAGCATTCTGCTGCCCTGAAGTCTCCTTTGCAAACAATGAGCTTGTTCACTCTTGAATAGTTTAATTTTTTAAAAACAGTTTCCTCTATGTGACCATGTTTATTTTAGAAAGGAAAAAAACAGAAGTTGCTCTTGTAACCTGCAAAAGTCATTGGTGCTTCAGGGAGAGAAGACATGTTTTAGAGCACAGTGCAGACAGTTAAGCAAGTGAGGGGAGGCATCGTGGCATAAAATAATAATGTAAAACCAGAGAAAACGTGACAAAGTAGGCTTTGCATTGCAGTGTGCCAAATTGTGAAGTACACCAGAAAGATACTGATAAGCTGCCAATCTCTGCTGTTGCATGGGAGGCAATAACTTCAGTGGAGCTGCTGTCACAGAAGGGAACAGGCTTGCATTAGGTCTATTTCTCAGCATTCAGGTTTCAGGAGAAACTTTGGTTGCTGGTTTAAAGCACAGCACTTGATCTAAAGACCTCCTTGCAAGAGGAATATTTGCACAAGGTCTTTATCAGCCAACTGCTGGTGGCTGCACCTGTAAACCTTTTATGCCTGTGAATTCACCCCAGCTGAGCTGGCTGCAGCTAAATACCACTCAGCTGCCAGGAGCTGCCAGGCAGATGCAAGTGCTTTTGGGCAAGCTCATAACAGAGCTGAGTTTTTTCCTTCCACTCAGGTGCAATGAGAGCTTCTTTCTGCTTGCCTGAAGAAGAAAACAAGAAATAAGCTCAAGGAAATCAAGGTTTTTTGTTGTTGGTTTGTGGAGAATAAAATACTTATATGCTGTTACCTTTTTGAAGCTGAGCTGCTTTCTTCACTAGTTAATAAAATAGGGTTATAAAAAATGAGATGTGCATTGGTTTTTTGTGCCTTGAGGAATTACATGCAAGTAACAGCAGGAACTTGAATATGTGTTATATGTAAGCCATTTCAAATTTGTTCACTGCACAGGATAAGAAAGTCCATTGAAGAAAAAATCCTGAGAACTGATTTCTAGAGACTCAGAAAGGGAAAAAATGGAATATTTGAGAGTCCCGTATAGCCTACTCCCTAAATGCTCTGAAGAAGTCTGTACAAGATATTTCTTAAAGAAAATTTCAATTTCTTGCTCTGAAACTTCCCTCAAAAATATAGTTCAGCAAATAAATCCTCACTGGGCAGTGGGGGTACTTTTAATACTCTTAATATTACTTTGCCGTTGTTGTGTTTGTGTGAGGAGTAAATTTTGTTTATTGCTCATCCTTTGAATTGAGTGGGTATCTGCATTTGTTATCTTTGGTATTGAGCAGTTGGTGTCCTGGAAAGGTTTTTGTGAGTGTCCAGCATTGTCTGAACTGCTGCAGTGTGGGGCTGCAAACAGCAGCAGTTACAGGATGTGTTTGAGCATGGAGACATGGAGGCTTTTGGCAAAGGACATAAAATCTGTCATGTTAAAAAGACACTCTTAAATATGTCAAAGATGGGTTGTAGGATGAGACCTGAAGAGGCCTCATTTGCTGCCACCACAGTGCAGGGAACTACAAAGAGTGCCCTCACCTTTGATCCACTTGCCTTGTGCTTTTTCGCTTAGTGCAAACACGGGGTGAAAGCTCAGTTCAAATGATGTTGAACTAATCAGGTACGCTCTTGGTAAGGCAGGAGCTGGTGGAAAACAAATGCATTCTTTTGCAGAATCAGCAGAGGAAGAGCAGAAGGAATGGCTGGGAGTTGTGTCTCCATTGTGTTTTACTCTTGTGAGATTCATGGGCATTAGTTCAGCTGCTGCGTGTGTCTGAACAGGTGGAATTTGCTCTTTGGCCTTCGTTTCATCTTTCTTTACATCTTCATTCTCCTTATGGAAAGGAGAAGACACACAAAACTGTTTCAAAAGCCTCTTGGGGTTGAGGCATTTTCCCAGACTGCAGATGCAGGGGTCCCCAGAAGCATTGCTTTCTGTTAATTGTGACATCCTAGTTGCTGGAGGTTGGGAGGTTGATGTGGTTGGCTGCCGAGTTTATGTAAGTTTGCATAATTACATCTCTTACATGGCTGGTGCATCCCTTTCTGCTGTGCTCATCTGAAAACAGTGTGAAGGTTTTTAAGGTGTGAAAAATCCAGCCTGATGAGAGGCTGACACTCAGACCAGCCTTGGCAGAGGCGGAGTTTTGTTGTTTCACGCCATTGCGCTGTCACACCTGGGCCAAAAGTAAATGCAGAAAAAGGGCAAGGAGCAGGCTGTAATGTGGAAAATGAAGGTAATGCTGCTGTTAAAAAGCTTGTCCTCCACACTGCTTTCCTGAATGGGCCAGGAAGCATCCCAGGACACTGGAAAAGAAGGAGAATGTCTGTTGCTTTAGGTTGATTAAAATCGCAGGGACTGGCTGCTTTTTCAATCAGGTAAGGGTATAGGCTTCCTGTTTGGATCCCAGAGACTGGAAACAGGACACAGTTACAGCTGCTGTGCTGCAGTTGTTTATGGATGTTGCAACTGCTCTTTGCAGGCTTAGATTTTTTAAACTTATTTTATAGAAGTGGCTCATTAAAGGAATTACTGCCTTTTAAAATAATATGTTAATAGTTTTCTCTAAAGTCCTGGATCTACAAAATAAAATGATCCAGTGTGATTTATGTCATGTCTTGCCACAGAAAGCAACTCCTATGAGCTTTACCTCTTTTCCACTGTTTAAATTTAATCAAGAATATCATGCTGCTAAGTACAAGGGATAAGGTATTTTGTTCTCACATTGTAGTGAGACTTTGTTTAAAGGAAGTGAATTTATGTTGAGAACCTAAAGCAATTGTCCTGGTTGCCTCTCCAGAAGTCAGTCTGTTTTCTGCTTCTTTCCTTTTTGATCAGTGGGAAATGGTCTTGTTTTTTGCTGGTATCAAGTGTCTTCTTGTCTTGAGGCAACTATGGAGCTTGTTGAAGCCCAGGAGGGTGAAAGAATTGGCAATGGGAGAAACTGAGATACTGTTTTGGAAATATTTAAATGGGGGGAATGGTGACCTTTGAGGATCACTCAATGCTTTTGCTTGCATTTTTTCACACTTTTCCCATGTGTGGGGACTTCGTGGGTTGCACAGCCTCAGACAGCTTGCTGTAGTGTGCATGCCTAGGCCACAAAAATTCCAAATTGTGACTCTAAATTAAAACTGCCTTGATAAGTAAGGAGACAGTGACATTTTTATCCTATCAGTTATGTAGATTTTACCATTTTCAAGTGTAATCCCACAACAGTGTGGGTCAGATTTATACAGTGTAAGAAGGACTTCAGGTTGATGGCCCATTCTGAAGAATTCTGCTCATATTTGCCAATCTAAGATGACAAGTAATGATGTGATCTCCATATATTCCATTTGAAGCTATGAGTAATCCTTCAGTACTGAAATATCATAACTAACTTGTCCAAACCCACCCCAACTGATTATTTAAGAGAAGTGATGGAATGTAGATTTTTTTAGCTCTTAATTTTGCCTCAGATCAAAAGCAGATCTCTCTTCTTGGCTCTCTGTCCTGTTTGCTCTTTATGGATTTTTGGAAATGATGATTTCTGCAAATTTTCCTTTCCTTCCTTTGTAATTATTAGTTTTGTAGCCTTTATCTGTGTTCATCAGTATTACAGGAGCATATGATATTTTCTTTGGAACCGGTTCTCCCACAGCTTTTGACCTGAAAGTTTTTCTGCTTCCCGAGTATCTTGTTCATCTGGAAAAAAAAAATATTCTGTGTACTTTAAGAGTCATAAAAAGGGTTTCCTATTGCTGACAAAGTTTTATTTCATACTTTGTCTATAAATGTATTTGTCATTGTGGCACAACATTTCATTGGTTGTAATGGTCTCTGTTAGTTTTCCTTGCTTACTGAATTAATATTCTTACTAATATGTTTCAGAATACATAATAAACCTGCTTTTCCTTTCCTAATTTTAATTCTTGTGTTGCTTTCATCATGTGTTTCTGTTGGAGTTATTCACTGTTGAGTTCTCCTTTCTGCTGCCACTAAACTCTACATCCATCTTTTTACCTACCTCATTTGCTCCTGCTGGTACAAAAATGGATCTCATCCCCTTGATTTTTTTTTTTATTCCTGCCTTCTATCCAAGCTCAGCAGTGATTTGATTTCCACCTTCAATTACAGTTTTCAGCTGTCATCAGACTGCAATCTCCCACCTCTGAATTTTGAGCAGTGCTGCAGGAGCCTTGAGGCCCAAGCCAGGAGTGCTCTTTTCCCCACACCAGCGCAGTCTGAATAGCAGCATCTCTGTAGGCACTGCTGTTCTGAGGGCTGCTGCTGTCTGTGAAGTTAAAAAGGTCACATCCATTTCTTGGCTTTGCAGCTGTGGAGAGAGGGAACTGCCCCTGAATACTGCTTACTCACTTACTTACAAACTCCTGTGTGATTAAATTAATCCTGAAAATAGTCCAGGTTTTGTGTCTCTCTGAAACAAGAAACCGTGGTAAACCCTGCAGCACAGCCAAGGAGAGGCCTATGATTAAAGACTTGTGGGGGAGCTTGTTTAGAAAGGACATGTAAATAGAAAGTATAAACTGATTAAAATTCAGTTCACAGAACACCAGAAAGAGGTAATTTTTAAATTAGAAATTGAAACAGATGTGTGATAATTGCATTCAGTGGTCAGGCTTTGGGGAAAGCCCCTAAGAGTAGTCATGAGGCCAGAGAAGTATCATCCTTGATAGGGTGTTACTCTGCCTTAAAAAATACTGACACGTTCTTTTGCCTTTGTTTGACTGCTTAGATACCTGGTGTGAAGGATGTGTAATCTTCAAAACATTGAAGTTTATCATTGTCTTACAGTGAAAAGGGTACTTTTAAGATGTATTTTCTCAACAGCTTTCCTTACGTTTTTTCCAGGCATTATCTTTTTGAAAGATAGTACAGGGTTCAGCCTTTTGATTGAACAGCATCCTTTTCTTTTAAGTGCTCTAGCAACTATTTCTATTTAGCAGCATGCTCATTTTCAATGGAAAGAGTCTATTTCTTCATGGATGGAAGTTTTAATTGGGATTTTTTATTGTTGTTTCCCAACCATGATTTTTGATTGGTTGTACTTGCTTAAATTTAAGTTTGGATATCATGCAGGAATCTTTTTTGATGACTTAGCATCCAAGCTGAAAATTGCCAAAGCAGTTTCAAAATAGATTAATTTTGTTGCTGTATGAAGATTTAACAAGCTACTTAGTATAATGGATTTATAGAAACATAGATGTTCGTGTGTGTATGTATAATGAGTGTATAAATTAATTGTAATCTGTGGAATCTTTTGATGTAAACCAGACAGAATTGTAAATCTTGAGTGCCTGTTGACTTCAAAAATAATGAGACCTCTTTTGCATCCATTCTTTGAAAAAAACATCAAGAAGAATTAGAGGAAGAAAATGAATGGAGCTTTTAAATTGTCTAGTATGCTAAACTAGAAGCCAACAGATTATGCATCAAATTGTTCCATGTCTTCAAAACTCCACGAATTTATAAATTCTGTGGCTACAGGTTTGAGTTAGGTGTATTTTTTTAGGAGTTTTTTTTGAGAGAGTATATATTTGCATTATACTAAGGATGATCCTATAAGGATAGCTCGTGTCATGCTAAATGCCACATTATTTTATTGCTGTGCTTTTTGGTAAGTACAGCACCCCTGGAGGAAAAATATGTTTAATAATTATATTTTAATGTTGAGATTGACAGACTGTAATATCTTTTACCACAAACATTGCCACCCTTAAGCTGCTCATGCTTTATAAAGCAGGTACAGTATCTTGTATATTTTAAACCAGTCATAGCTTCCTTCTCTGAGTTTCATAAAACTAGGATAACACAGTCTTTAACCTCAATTGACTTAGCATCCATCCTTTAACAGCTTCTCCCACAGTGTTTTCCTCCGTTCTGCAGGCTGGAGCCTGTCACTCACATCCCATGCTGAGGTGGGAGGGAGGATTAACCTGAGTGCTGAGCTTGAGTGGAGTTGAAATTAATTTCTTTGCATTTATAGAGACATACTCTTGTGCCCACCAAGATTTTCTCAGGAGGGCTTTTGCTTCTTTGTGTCTTAATGGAACTTAAATTTGCCCTAAAGTCTTCTTGCTAACATGCATACCCACATAGCAAAATTTTCCTCTCTGGTTCTATTTTAAGCTGGATCGTGAAGGCCAGGGAAAGGTTTTGTGCTTCAATGCTTTTTCTCTTTCTTTCTGCTCTTCTCTGAAATGCACGGCAAGGAATTCAGGTATTATGACCATAGAGCAAGCATTCCTCCCATGCACACAGTCCAAAATAGAGTGCTAACACAAAAAGCCATGTGGTTACTGGCTGGAACCCTCTTCTACCAGAAGAATGCTTCCCTGTAGTGTAGGAGCCTCTAGTGTCATCAGCCCAGCTTCCCGTGCAGAGTGGACCTGCTAGGGAAAAGAATCACCTTTGCCTGAGCAAGTTTTAACCAGGCATCTGAGACCAAGCTCCATAGAGACACTCTGTGGGCTTCTGTCCCTCCAGCAGTGTGGGGGGAAGGTTCCAAGGCTCTCCACAGCAAACACTGACCTCTCTGTGTGTACATGTGTTGCTAAGTCTAAAGACACTGGGCCCTAAAAGTGGGAGGTGAAGGTGTGCATTGTTGGTCAAGATTGAAGCACAACAGGGTTAGAACATAAAGTGCTTTATTTTGGTTCTCTTAGCCACAGATATTATTACACCTTGATCAGTCTGGAAAAAAACCTCATCCCTGGAAGTGTTAAGGGCCAGGTTGGATGGAGCCCTGAACAACCTGATTGAAAAGTGTCCCACGGCACAGGGATTGGAACTAGATGAACTTTTAGGTCCCTTCCAACTCAGGCCATTCCATGATTCTACAATATATCTGACCATGGGGTTTGGAGATTTAAGGCTAGGAAGGAGTAACCTAGCTGGGAGCCTGGAGTATGACTGTTCCATGTATCTATCATGCTCATCCAAGAAATTAAATTGTTTTTAAACTAGTACTAGGTTTTCACCTGAATGACTGATTTTACTGTTTTCTCTGCTGTAAAATCTGAAGGCAGAAACCTGTTAAAGTGTGGTTGTCCACGTTGGATACAACATGAAGGAACTCAAGCAGTCAGTGTTGATTAATACAAGGATTTATAGTTCCTCACTGTCTTGACAATGAGAACAAGCACAAGCAACCTGTTATACATCATTGTTTTCCCTCTTTTACATTAATGGAGGGTTTTTTTAGTTTTGTTTTTGGTTGTTTTTTTTTTTTTTTTTAAGGAAGTAGCCAGCTTGGTTCATGGATCTTATTGTGTGGATCTAGGTGGGAGTAATTCCTATCTGGAGAAGGGTGTAGCTCCTCTTTTACATGGTTTGAATCTCTGAAGGAAGGCTATGAAACTTCCTCTCCCTCTCTGGATGTTTGGAAAGTGTTCCCATGTTTGCTTTATCATCGTTTCTTATCAATCAGATTGTAAGAGGTACATTTCCTGCATGCTGTGCTGTAGGTGACACCAAGCCCATGCCACTATTAACAGAAGTATCTGGTCAGCCAAGCATGTTGCAGTGGACTTTCTGCCCCCTGTTTGATACCAGCTTGGTGCTGTTAAGTAAAAGGTTAATACCAGTGTGTGTACTTGCATGAGGTATCTGAGGCTGTTCTTCCTGGAGCCGTGCTGTAACACAACAGCCAGAAATGAAAATGCTGTGAATTGTGATCTTTGCCTGAGGAGTACAAGTCCTGGTACTGATCTGGGAGCATGCTGCACCTAGCAGGTTAGATGGCTGGCCTGGAAAGGAGGGAGCCTGGGCTTAGAGCCAAGACATAGATCCTGTGTCTGACAGCACAACAGATGCTGTTACCTGATCTAAGAGGGGTCACCTGCTCCATCTCAGCTTTCACATGTGAGAGTATTTACATGACTTGTGGGAGTGGTGGGAAGACTCATTCACTAATTTTTAACTCTCTGCACAATCTAATGTGCTAATCACTCATATAATATAGAATAGTTAAGTAAAATATTTCTAAGGAGTGTCACTTCTTTTAGACCTACTTTTATTTAAAAACATCTGATATTGCTGAGAAAACTCTTGTGTTTCGGCTTACTACAAGACATAATGACCTCAAAATGAATTAGCAAAATTGAAAATAAATTACCATGATATATCTTCAGGTCATATATTCATGTCATAGACTGAATAGAGCTGCTTGTATAGATGGTTTGTTAGAATATATCTGACTGCTGTGGGGTTTTCCACAGTTCCTGCCCCATAGCAGATGATTGGTGGGAACACAGATGGGGCGCTTCAGAAAATAACCTCTAGTGTGGTCTGTGAGTGATCTGGTTTGTTTTGGTTTGCTTTTATGGGGTTGGTTGATGGCTGGGAGTGCTGATGCAGAAATGGAGTTTTTTCCCCATCTGCAAATGGGATTTTGTGAACAGATGTACAAGATCAATTCAAGCTTTTTATCCTCACTGTCCTCTTTCCTTGACCTCCCTTGTTGGGAGAGGACTCTTATAACACCGTGAAGTGAAGAAAAACAATCCATTTGTTTTGGTATGGCTGTTGCTGTCACTCGTGCTCCTTGGCTCACTCTTTGAATTAGTGAGTCTGAATGGCCGATAACTAATCTCAAGTGTATTAATTAACAGGTAGTCTGTCACCATGCAATTTCTTTAAAGGATCAGGTAAAGCGAGTCTGCTCAGCATTTCACTCTAAAAGATCATATGGAATACTCTTGTTCTAGTTTTTGTCATTTGTTGCCTTATTTTCCATTGTCTTATTTATAAGATTTCGGTGCATTTCCACTTGCAAAGTCACATTAGTAGAATGCCTTTTTGTCAGCTCCTGCTGCGTTGGGTAGGGTCCTTCATAGGAACAGGTGTTTGATGGGTTTCCTACCAAGGAAAACAACCCCGTTCGGTTCCCCCAAAGACACATCAGTGAGAATTCCCTTACAAACAGGAAAAGCTGGCTGTATTTCTGGGGAGCCTTCTAGCCAAAGGTTCATTGGAAAAAGGACATTTGTCCCTTGGGCAGTTAATTTCTCTGCATGGAGTAGGGGTGTGTGGCAGAAAAAGATGATAATGCTAGATTTACTGTACCATTTTTGTTAAAACTAGAGCTTTTAAAGGGAGGGAGTTTTGACAATGCACACTTAGGATTAATTTTTTAATGCATTCTTACTCTGATAATGTTTGAACAGTGCATGTGTTCATATTCAAAGCAAACAGCTTGTGTCTAATGCGTGCCAGGGCTTCATGCAGTAAGACAAGAATTGGTAGCCAGCAGCCAGCAAGCCCTTCGGAGTACCTCTGAGCCTGCTGACAGGCACACTTACTCTGCATGTAATTTGAGGAAAGGCATTGTGCCCCCAGTGGCTTGGCTTCGAGTGAAAGATGGAGTTTTGCGCTCTCATTTTGCACTGGGGATGAGCGCACAGATAAATAGGTCACTGTCCACGGAACTATTTTGCTCTAAATCGATTAGAAGCAACATGACCTTAAGCCTGATCTCCTTGCTCTACAGAGATATTGCTGAATTGTGGCTGCTTCTGAAGAAATGCACAGGTGTGTCTAGTATTTCAAATTTTCTTAGTTGCTTGATTGCAGGTCAGGCAGGAACTTTGCCAGATAACGTTATCCTGCTGAGGAAAATGGGATGTGTTTTAGTACAAAGGTGAAAATTGTATTCTGCTTGTGTGCATTCATGTATAAATATGATTTATTGGGGTGTGTGTGTTCTGTCCTTGTGTAAATTTGCAGTGTGTCATTTTATTTGCAAATGTATCTCTCAGTACACCATATGTATCCACAGGCTCTATTCCTGTATTTTACATGGAAGGTACTTTGCTCAGGATTCATTCATGCTGTGATTATGGTCATCGGAACAGCTGCTAAAGCTTACAGGGAGAATTTGCTGTTGCAGAGAGCTGTCCTGCTGCTGGTTTACAGTGTGTTTTAATCTTCAATTCACTGCATTTTGGGTGAATATCAGATACATAATTTCTCCTGATCCCTATTGGAGGTAGAGAAAAAGCAACATTTCTTTCACAGGATACAATTTGGCATCCCCTAGTTGTTAGTATAGGCGGGTTGATCTAAAATGAATTATTTCTTTAATTCCTTCAGTCAGAGCTTTCTATAGAAATGTTGTTTCTGTTAAGATATAATGACATAGTAGAGATATTATTTGCTGTTAATAGTGCAGCCACAGTCCATGCTTTCATTTTGCCATTTCATTGCAAAATGAAAGCATGTTTTGTGGAACAGGGACAAGCAAAAATTGCGTCCTTATTCTGGTGCCTGAATCTACATTCCCAGTTCTGTTTTCTGCTTTGGTATCCGTGACTATTGCAGAGGAGACAGAGAGCACCAACCCCATGGACTGGTGTCTAACCTTCCAATACTGTTGCTTTTGAAATGTCAGATTTAAATAAAACAGGTATGTAAAGGGTGGGTCTTCTAACTAAAGGGTGGATCTTCTTTCTAATCTTTAATTAGTGTTACTAATTATCAGCATGTGAGTCTGAGTGCTCTGCTTCTCAAGCAGTGCTTGATGCAATCGGGGGTAATACTAAAAGGCATGCTGCTTAGGAGGAATGAATGAAAGGTATAAGATGAGGATAACCAGATGGAAAGGGTGGAGTAATCAGACTGAATAACTCTTGTTTTTTATGTGCATCCTTGTCTGCATCCCTGAGAGGGGAGGGGTGGATTTAGGAAACCACTGATTACTGTAGGAGACAGTTAATGTAGAATCGGGGAGTGTTTCGAGTCAAATCATGGTGGTGCATGTGTAACCATGCCAGGACTACTTGTGTAAATTGCTAGGTTTAGAATAGGATGTTTTAATTTGTATTTGGTCACTGAGAAATAAGTGAGCAGGGCATTTGTTAACTGCCAAGGCTTGATTCTCATCTATTGACTGCCACCACTTCTTGTGGGCATGTTCAGTGTGCCAGACATCATTCCTTTTTGGAGAGCTTTTGGGACATTCTGCTCAAAGTGGGCAGAAGCTTTCTTCCTGAGCTTTCTATGGAGTATTTTTTGTGCCTACAGTCAGCAGAGGGGAGAAAACGTCAGTGAAGGAGAGGTCTCAGCAAGGCTGACCGTATTGCACTGAATGATTCTGTAGCTGCCTGTGGGGGATACTGAACTGTGTCCATGTCCTGCCTCTGAACTACCTGAAGCAGTTCATATTTGCAGTGCTTTAGAGAGTCATGACGTGTTTCATCTTTTCCATGGCATTAGTAAGCCACAGTGGTTCAAGAGCTCTTCATTAACAACTCTGTCATCTGTGTGGTAAGGTGGGGCAGCCAGCTGGGTTATGAATTCAGCAACCTCTTCTTTATGAGTAATCTGCAATCAGAGTCCCAAATACTGGGAAGTTTACAAGTAAATGTTGTAAACTAGTAAATACAAGTAAACAGCTGTAAACTAGTACACAGCTCTAAACAAGCCTCTTAGTGAACACTTAACCCTTCTTTCTCTCTCACACTCACACATTCCCTTTCAAAACATTAGTTTATAGATGTGTAGTTATATGAAAAACTGTAATTGTGTAATAGTACCATAAAATAATATATGGTCTCTTAGAAGTTGTTCTTGCCATCCTTCATGTTGTTGAAATGATAAAAGTCAAGAAAGACCTTCCTAGCAGGGCCTGCAATGACAGGCCAAGGAGAACCAGTTGTAAGTTGAAGGAGGGTAGGCTTGGATTGGGCATACAGGAAAAAATTTTTTTACAGTGTGGATGGTGAGACACTGCAACTGGTTGCTCAGAGAAGCTGTGGATGTTCCACTTTGGAAGTGTTCAAGGCCAGGTTGGATAGGGCCTTGAGCAGCCTGGAAGGTGTGCATCCCTACAGCAACGTGGTCAGAACCAGATGATCTTTGAAGATCTCTTCCAACCCAACCCATTCTGTGCAACCTCACAATTGTTAGCACTGTTATAATTTATCTCCAGAACAGATGTGTACAATAAGCAATTAGATTTTACTGCTTTGCTGCTTTATAAAAGTGTTTGGTGTTTTGTTCTTTGAACAGTAAAATCACTCAATGTTTAAAATCTTACCATGCTTCCAAAATAACAGAGAAAAACAGCCTGTTGGAGCCCTGGCTATATAGTAGTGCTGTTCTCTGCATATTGTGACAATAGGCCAGACCTAGAAAATTTACTGATGTTAGTAATGCTGTGGAACTTGTGTAAAGCATGATTCTCTTAAAAGAAAAGATACCTCAACTTAAGAATCTGCTTTATGTACCAGGGCTTTTGAGATGAAGTAATCTTTTCTACTGAGGAGAGGAAATGGGAATAGAGCTTAGCTGTATTCTATAAAGCTCTTACAAATAAATTTCTTGTCTAACTATATAATTCAAAATGTTTATTGGACACTCAACACTATATAAAACTGTTCAGATCACTAGGTTGTTTTATATCTCTGTGCCAGCAACTGGGATGCTGGTAGAGGCAAAGAATATGCATTTTCTGTTTGCTAAGGGTATTTTAGCTCACCAGATGCAAACAAGTTGCAAAAGCACTGTTTTGCCTGGGTGACAATTTTCTTCCCAACTACACTTTAACAGACAACTGTGTGTTGCACGAAGATTTCTGGATTTATTCTCTCACTTTTCCTGGTGCATCCTTTGAATGATGGTGTAGTCAAATGAAATCGGAATGAACTCTTTCTAAAGGTATTTTGAACTGGTGAGATTTGAGATCTTAGTTTATGAGCACTTGCACAAATTCCTGTCATCAGCCTGGTGTGGCTACAAATAGCATGAGGACCTGAGGAGCCTTGTCTGCAGCTGCTGTGCCTGAGCATACCGAGCACTGAGCTTGCAGGCATTGCCACTAATCAACAGTGATTTTTAAAATTCAGTTTTAAAGCTGGAAAGCTCACTGGGCATCTCTAGCAGCTCATTAGTTTTAGGTGGCTTCTGTGCACCAGCTTTGCTGCTCTGGTCCTTCCCTGCTTGTGGGGCTGCACAAAGGAGCTGACTGTTAGTAGTGATGGTTGTGGGGTGAAAATGAAGAGGGAAGAATGAGGAAGTGAAAGATGTGCCTTGGGGCCAAGAGAGATGAAGGGCTCTGAAAGTCATTATCTTGCATTTATAATTACCAGATGGGAGGACTGGTTTAATGAAGAGGTTTTTGAAATTAAGACCCCCTTCATAAAAGGCATCCAGCTCTTTGGGTGGGTTAGCTGTTCCAGAGGAGAAGCAAAGCAAAACTGGTGAAGAAAAACATCATATTTCTTCAATTTAAGGCATGGATTTCATAGAGAAGCTGTAGATAAGTTTTCATGAAAGTTTTGCAGACTCAGCAAGAGTGAAGAGGAAGAAAAATTATTTGTCATTTGATTTTTATGTGCTACTGGGGTCTGTGCTGAAAGGCATAGCTGTGTCTAGATGTGTACAGATAGACTGGCTTTTGAGTTGGTATACAGTAATGGCCGTAGAATTTCCTGCAGAACTACTCAAAGGGTGGTTTAATTCTAGCTGCCTTGCTGGGAATTTTATTAAGCTGGTTACAGGAGGCTCACAAGTCATGTTGGGAGACTTCCTTGTGTGTAATGTGGGTGCATTCAGTTCAGAGTCTGCTCAAATGCTGTCTGCTGTGAAAATGGGTTTGCTTCAGCATGTCAAACTGCAAATGATGATGAGTTTTAGTTTGATCAGAAAAGAAAGAGGAGCTTTTTATCAATAAGGGAAATTCTTGACTGCAATGACATTGATTGTTTTCTCAGATCCCAAGTTCTTCTGGGTTTGCTGGCACCAAGTAATTCAAGCACAAGTTATCTTTGTGTCCTCGTGCTTAAATCTGTCATCCTGCTTCATCTGAAATGCAGTCAGGTGCTTCTGATGGGATGGGGTCCCTCTAAGCCATATCCTTTGTCATTGAGACAGGACTATCAAAGCAAGATTTAAATTGAATTAGAAGATGATATATCTGCAAGATTGTGGTTCACACTTTTAGTGAGAAAGGCCTTTTTTTTTGTAGTGAGAATGATATATTTAAGTGATTCCTTTATGGTAGTAAAACAGCACTTCTGCCCTCTCTTACACTCATAATTTGAAGACTAGATAATGTGGGGTTTTTTTTAAAAAACCTTCAGTTGTCCGCTTAGAAAAAAGTTCCTAGCTATTTTATGTGTTGGGGTTTAAAAAATAGTAATAAAAAAGCAGTACTAACTTTAGAGAACCTTATTTTACTGCTTATTATCATCTATAATATCAAATGCACTATCATTCCCAGGGGCTTTCTTTAAGGTTTTTAAGTGAACTCCTCAGGAAAGAGAGGATATTCAAACATGTTTTGATATGAGAAACTTTTTTCAGCAATGAATTTTGGGTATGGTAAAACAGACTCTTAGGTCTCTGCATTGAAAATACTGTGTAAAGCAGAAAAAATAGAACAGGGAAAATAATGGGCTGTGTGAGTCTTAATCTATTCATGTAAAAGTAGAATTTGATCCTATAAAAATTCCTTACAAACCAGTGAGTAGATTTTCAGTAATCCTGTATTTTAATGTGCACTTAATTAGCTTTACAAAAATGGAAATGTAACAGGTGGCAGGTTCTCTATTTAAGGAATATTTCCAAGAAAATATTTTTCCCAAAGGCTATGAGAGTACAGAGTATGTGCTCTCACAGTCTATTTAGCATGTGTGCCTTTTGTTGCCTTATCCTTTTAAAGAAAAAGCATACTGAAGTAATGATGGACAACCTTGAAGTGAAATCAGATTGAACCCCGAAAAACTGTAATGGACTCTCTTTTCCAGAGGGATGCTAAATGTCAAGGAGACAGTGCAAAGCAATGAGTCTTTACAAATGCATCTCCTCTGAAGGAAAACATATTGAAGAGGGATTTCTGGCTAAATCCATGGGTGGTAATACTGGGTTCAAGTATATCCTGTTGAGCGTCTGGATGTGACCTGTTTGGCAATTCCAAGAGTTGCATTTCCTTGCACTTTTTTTGTGTTGCTATTTTTTATCTTGGTTGTTTCAAATTACTGAAAATCAGCTCTGATCTTAGTGCATATTTGGCTTTTAGAAGTATGTCTTGAAACCAAATCAGCATGAGCAAGATGAGATGGCTTTGGTGGAGGGGAGTACAGCAGGAAGAGCAGTTTGGTGTCTGTCCGTGGACACGTTGTGCTGCTCCTCCAGTTGCAAAGAGTTGAACTTTTATGTTTGAGTTAAAACTGAGTTTAAAAACAGGGGGAAGAAGAGACTGTCTTCTCAGTGAAGCAGTATTTGACCAGTGTTGTGGGGCTGACCTGTGCAGGTGGCAAAAGCTGCTGCTCCTGTCAGAGGGAACATTGGAGCAATCAAATGTAGACTTGGGTGTTCACATGGCACAAGTCCAGATTGCTGTGGGATTGATCACAGGGCTACATGGGGAAATAGTGATCCTTGTGTAATGATACAGAAGGAGTTTCTCTTCCTTGGGAATGTCCTGCCTCCATTAGTGTAGTGTGTCATGTATTTACTTACATATGCAAAATTCAGCTGTTTTACTGCATGCTTAGGGTGCAGTGCTATGCAGTAATGAAAATCATGTCTGCCTGTGACTTTAGGCAGGATGGCATTTTATAGACTGATGTTATTGTCCCTTTTCCCATCTCCCACCAAAAAATTGGCATTATTCCTGTAAGAGTTTATATTCAGGTTAATGGGTCCACCTGCAGGTATTGGTTTGCAGAATCAGAGCTGTGTAGTTTTTAAACACTGCTGCAGGAGAGCTCCTTGTATCATTAGGCGCAGACAACAAAAATAAATTCTAAAATCCTTTCTGCTTTGGGGAAGTGGGGTATTACTCTTCTGGAAATTACTTGGCCATCTGAGATGGGAGTTTTGAAATGTCTGTGTTCAACAGTGTTCTGTTGAAAATGGTGACATAACTGAAGGTCTGGGTGAAATATGACTTGAGAGTTAAAAGTATTCACTTATGGATTTGACAGTATGGTATGCAGAGGTCTTCTGATCAGGCAGCAGTTCACCGGATGCAGGAAAATAGCTCTGATGAGTGTGTGACCTTGAAAGTGGTCATGGGTCTTCCTCTGCCCAGTGGGACAACAGAGAACAGAGAAGTTCTGTTCACAGTATAAGTTCTTGCTTATCTGGAAGAAGTAACTGCAAGTGTCTTTTTTGCTATTCTCAAATAATTGCAGCTCTCAGAATTTTACATATGTGAGAATTGCTCATAGAAGTGTCTGTCTGCTCACCATCTACCATTTGAAAGACCTCAGTGACAGCAAGTCCTTGAGGACCAGAACTCTACTTCAGCTTGTACTTCAGTGCAGGTGATAGCTATCCTTACATCAGTTTTAGATTTTTACTTATTTTTCCTGTGCATATTCACAGCTGAGTGTCAAAACCTATCTTAATGGCATCTCAATGTACGTTAAAACCCAAAACTTCAATGTGTCAGCACAATGTCAGATTAAAAGAAATATTCATAACCAAATAAAGAGAAAAGTATGTTATCTCTTCTGTACTTTTCAATGAGGGTAATATGTGGAATAATTATTTTTTAGGAATTGCAGAAGAGTAAAACTTCTAGTTTCTTTGTGAAAAATGAGATCATAGCTTATGAATGAAGCAACTCTGTCATGCAGTCATTATCACGGTCAGGGAAACTCAGGTTTCTGCTTGGCCTCTGGAAACATGCTGTGGGAAATGCCTCTGCTGAAACACTGGGACAGAAAACCAAGGGTTAGCAAAGCAGTATGGTCATCACTAAGCTGAAGTGGAAGGGTGAGATAAAAGCTTAAGCATTGCTTTTCAAAGTGTGGGGGTAGAGTGAGTGTGTGTGTCTATGAGTGTGTTTTCAAGGGGAGGATGTACTCTCAAGCCAGTTTTACCTATCTTATGTAATGCTGTTTTCTTGGGGTATTTGAATCTCAATGACAGGCTAGAGAAATCATAAGTTTCTGGGGTTTGTTTGACTAAGAAGATTTTAATAAAAATTGAATTTAATATGTAAAAATCCCACTGTTTAACATCATTCCTGAGGAATATTAGTTCTACAGTGTTTTGTTCAGTGACAGTTCTGTACTGCTTCTAAATGTCAGTAAATGTAAATTCCTCTTATATTAGTGTGCTATTCAAAGAACGTTTGCCCTTGGCAAACGCTTGAAAGACTCCAAAGATTGTCAAGTATTTTTCTAAAGTCAGACAGTTTTCTGAGATTTTGTATTTCAGGGATGATTTTTTTTAATGTGTGCTGTAAAATTTTGCATAAAATGACTTTGAAATGCAATTTTTTTTCTCTTCACAGATGAAATCATGCATCAGGATATCATTCCCCTCTATGCTGCAGATATTCAGGACCAATTAAAGAAACAATTTGCTTATCTGTCAGGTAAGACTATGGTGTTCCCTCCTATACACATTGCTTAGATGCAGAGTTCAGCCTGCTGTCCTTTTACAGTCTCTGAGGATTCTTATATGAGAAATCAATGAGTAACTCAAAATGCAGGCTACCAAGACTTGTTATTTAAGGATTTATTAAAAGGTGTTTGTTTGGTTTTTTTTAAGTATAATAGAAATTTTAAAGTTACAGGTAATTTTCTAGTTAACTGGAGATAGCAGCATGGATGCTCTGGTGGTTGCTATATCTTGCAGTCCCCAGCTCACAGCCCATCAGCCATGGGCTCTGCTGTCACATTTGATACTGAAGCCCAGGCTGACACCTTGGTCCTGAGTGAAGAGCTGGATCAGGCACCACGGTACCACCACCCCCACAGCGTCAGTGCTGGGTCAGACAAGCGTAGCATAGAGCTCTGCACAGGATTTTTGCCTTGGCATCACTGACTGCCTTCTGCAAAGGAACCTGGTTTTGGGTGTAAGGCTGTCTCCACAAGCAGCAGAGCCACTTTCACAGAGAGTCTCTGCCTGGCTCACCTGTGCCAGGGGTGATGGGGGCAGGTGTCTGTGCCATGCACGTGTTGGCTGCTGAGCTTGGTCCATCTGCACACTGAGCCCACGGCTGGCTGATGGTGGGAAAAGGGAGATGGTGCCTCTGCTCCCTGGTCAGAGTGCAAGAAGGTGTCTGAGAAGCTTCTGAGCTTGTTTTCCTGTCTTCTGCCTGTAAAAGCTCTTGCAGGTGCTCAGCAGTGAACTTGCTGGAATTATGGCCCTGTCCTGCCCACCCTCCAATACACAAAAAGGGAGAGAATCAGTGGCTTTGCAGAGCTGCCCTGCATCCTTCAGCATAAAGGAAATTCACCTCTCTGAGCTACAGCTGCACTCTGTTCCCTCTCCCTCTGAATCCCATCCTGCACTGGATCCAGAGACACAGGGCAATGAAACAATGTCATGCTTTACTTTGCAAGAGCTCACTGAATCTTGTTGTATTCACAATTAACTATTCATTATGATTTATTTCTGCTACACAAGCTAATCTGTGGGTCTGCAGTAGCGACTGTGTTTTCTCTGGTGTGGTGGTAGCACTTGGAAAATAAGATATTTTTTATGAAGTTGGCTGTTCATGCTCCATTTGAGATCATAGTGCTTAAGCAACAATTCTTCTCTGGAAATTTATTTTTTTGACTTTCCAAGCTCATTCTTATCCATGGGCAGAAAATGTCTCACAAGAGTGTTATGCAAGAATCAGCCCCTCTATGAAACTATAAGTAGGGTTTATGTTTTGCCCCTCTGAAGTGAGGGGGGAAACTGGTGACTGTGGTAGAGGAGTTATTGAGTTGACAAATCCACAAGTGCCTTCAGCACTCAATAAATCCACCTGGCAGTGAAGCTTAGTAAGAGCAGCCATTCCTCATTCTGTTTTCTTCTATCTATTCACTCATGTCAATTAGAATTTTATTTGCCTCAAGGAATAGGTCAGCTGAATTTCTGTGACTGTATTGTGGTATTTTGTTATTCTTGGGAAACTTGAGTGTTAGGCATTTTCATTTCACTTTGGAATTCAGGTTATTTTATCCTCATTTTCTCCTGCAGGATGTTGATGGTTAATTCTCTGTGCTGTACCAAACAGTGGCTTTACAAGTTCTGTGAATGAAGGAACAGAGCCAATGTTTTGATACTTGATTTATGTACAATTTATTTGTTGTTACAGTTGAGCTAAGAGGGGCTTTGCTCTAAGGCCACTTAAGACATTCCCAGTGTGTGTGTGAATGGGACTTTTCTGCTTATTATTAAGTTACCTTGGAAATAGAATCTAAGTACATGCCATAAAACTCATTGAAATGAAAGTCCATAGATGACTAATGCCTTTAGTAAATATGGTAAAGTAATGCCTTTAGTAAATATGCCTTTGAGCATATTTGCAGGTATTGCTGGATGTCTTAGATGCATTTCTGATTTTAGTTGTTGGCTTTATAACAGCAAGCCAACATGTATTTGAGAATGGCTTTAGTTTCTCTAATAGGATGTATCTAGGTCTCGTGGGACACTTGCTTGAATAGGGAATGAAACCCAGTCTGCTTCTGTGCCTAAAGGCTGTAGCCCTTCCCGACCTGCTTTCTGTGTTTTGGTCTAAATCAGGGTCACTTCTTGCTTGTGTCCCTCATTGTGCTGGATTGTAAAAGAAGCACTGCAAGAACATCCAAATTAGACTTGAAATGAAACAAAATAAAGTGAAAACTTCCAATAATGTTTCAGTTTGTCAGTAAATATATCAAAGTGCAATGCAATCAAGGTGCTCTCCACTCCTGCAGACTGCCTCTTGCCAGGAGTGAGTATGCAGTGGTGTTCAGCTTAAATCCAGTGGTGGGGCAAGCTGTGGATGAGGCTTGTTATTAGTCATTCACACAGGAAGTTTATAAACCCCCAAGTTAATATTTTACCTCAGGCACAGTGGTTTACTTTTTCCTTTGGAGTTTTTTTTCTTTCTGTGGAGCAAAGTCCTTATCTGGGCTAAAATTGTTACTTTTGTCGTTGCTAGGCTATATTAGTTGTGTCTACATGGTTCACTGTTTCACCTCTTTTACCTTTGCTTTCTTTAGTTACTATTAGTGCAACCACCTTTTCTTCCACATTTAAAAGAGTCTCTTTTTTTCTTGTTTGTTTTTGTTTTTTATCCCATGAAGGACAGTGTAAGGTGCATTTAAAAGTCTCTGGAAAATGTACTCCTTATGTATTCCTCAGAGTCTTTCATTCATGTTTTATATTTCCTTCCATAAGTATCTGCTCTTTCCGTGGTTGCTGTGTGACCTTCATACCCATCTGGCCTTGTGTGTCTGCCATCACAGTGTGCAGGTGTGTTAAAATAAATGGAGATGGAGAAGAGCATACAGACACCTGTGTATGTTGATATGCATCTTAAATACTTCAAGCTATGTGATGTGCAAATGAGACTCTTGGCCACCATGAGTACTGAACCAGTTATTTAACTCCCTTTCCTTTGAATGCCTATTTATGCATTGAACAACTTGAAAGTGTTTCCATTAAAGGAAATACAAATATGAGTTTGTGCTATTTGCATTTTTGTCTATTGATTCCTAGTTGATTTTCCTGCCCTTGAAAAATTTAGCATTGGTACTAGCTTTCAAAATGCTTATACCTTTGATTTATAAATATACACACACATGCTTATACCTTCATCATTGTAAATAGTAAGAATCTCACTTTGCCTAAGGTTATTTTCTTGGATGTGCTCTTGCTTTCCTCTGTGGAAATGACCTGACCACTCCTCACTGGTCAAACTGTTCCCATTAAAGTAGCTCTGGCTGCTGAGTGTGTAAAATTGCATTCGAGAATTTTTGAGTGGATCATATAGGACATAAATTGCAACTGTTAGCTAAAAATATCAGCCTGATTTTTGTTGTTGATATAATATAGACTGTGTCTACATTGTGTATGGCAGTGGAAGAGGTATTGCTTAGCAGTCTTTGCCTTGCTGGGGTGTAAGCTTAACTACTGTTTTTTATTTACTGTGCTAAACCTACTGTTTGTAGAGATGAAAAAAAATCAAAGCAAAAATGTAGTAAAGGAAAAGACAAAGGGGAAAAGTGGATCCTTAGCTAAGAGATTTGCAGTTAAAATATGTTCAGATGCAGATTTATGTATTGCAATCCAATTTTTAAGCCAGTATATTTGCTGCTGATCAGCCTGGCAAAACACAGCTTGAAAAGTTATGCAAGTAAAACTTCTCATTTCAAGGAAAGAACATTTTTAAAAATTCCTCTTGAATCTGTTTTTCTTTGCAAAGGATATGCAGTGAAACTTTTACCCACTCCTTCATTGAAGTCTACATGTAATTTCAAATACTGAATTTTCCAGTTAAGTATATTATGCAAGCAGAAAGGAGAAACTCCTTATCAGAAATGCACAGCAGAAATGCATAATAGCTGAACCAAGATACTAGTAAAAAAAAATCTGAAGTAAGCCCTTCTCTCAGTCACATGAGGACTTCACTTTCAACAGATTTGCAATTTTTAAGCAATGTCTTTTGAACTAAAGTTGTAGATCTGAGCCATTCAACAAGGATGATGCTTTGGGTCTTGTGTGTGCACACTGATCAACAAAGATATACCTTTTCATATAATCCAAGTACTATTTCATTTGCATTATAAATCAGGCCAGAAGACTCTTTGCTCTGTCATCTAATTATATCTAGCTACTTACTTCCTTTTCATGGGAGTGGTCAGAGTACTTTTGAGAATACCTTTTTTTTAAATGCAAACAGGAGCAGACTAGTTAAGGAAACATTACAAAATAATCTCTTAGTCATCCTTCCTGGAAGTAAGTCTAAGCAATTTCTTTGCTGCTGTCAAACTTTTCTGTCCATACAAAAACTCAAACAACTAGCATGTCTTTTACAGGGTTGTGGAGAATTACCCTTTTCTCTGTGTTTGTGTGTGCCTGTGCACTTGTGTGTGTGGTTTTTAGCAGATGCACAATATGCAGGTTTTATAATTTTCCCTGTCAATGCTTTTCTAAATTGAAAAGAATACTAATTATGTCTCATTTTAGATTGTTTTAGATACCAAGTTACTAACATGCCTCTTGATTGGAAATTCTGAAAATGCTGTGCAATTTCCTTGGGTTAGCACTTCTCTATCACCCAGCCTGCTTAACAAAAAAGAAAACAAATGCAGACATAGGCATAGCAACTGTGATGGGAAAAGTTAGATGTAGCAGAATATAAAGAATAAATGCTAAATAACTGGAACTTAAGGGAAATTTTATCAGTCCCATCTCACAATAACACAGTTAGTTTCCCATGGTTATTTTTTCTACTGTTTTCATCCACAAATTCATGATGCTCCAGATACGCATTTTAGCAGTTGGTGATATTGCTGGTGTTAATTGTGTTCAAAAGTTAGGAACATGAAGTGTTATTTTCTAAGCACACTTAAGTCATTTTGCTGCCTAACCTGTGGAGCTAGTACAATTCAATGTTTTTAAAATATGTGTTTCTCCAAAACACAGGGCTGTCACTGTTGTAAGAACTGACCATAGACCAAGGCTTGTAGATCTGTTTAGAAGAGCTCCACCTAACAAGGCTTTGCTAGAATTGTTGAGGTTATCCACTGAAAAAAATCCATTTTATGGAGGCAACTTTTTTTTGACACTAAATGTGTTAAGAAGTTTCGTGTGAATAGGCCGCCAAAGTAATGTATAAGTCAGTTAATAACAAAGTTTTCTGTTAATGAACGCTCATGGAAGTAGGGTGGAAGCAGATCTTACTTTAAAGCTGTGTGGTGTTGTTATTTTATTTAATTGCTGAAATAAACTGCAGTCCTCTTTACTTCTCTGGTGCTTCCATTTATAGCCTGGAAAGTAATAATCCTCTCAGCTGCAGACTGTTTCTTACAGCTGCATAAGACAAGCATCAAGGAATTTTTGGCAATCGTTTCAGGTAATACGTCTGCAGACTGATTGCACCCACTTAAGGACTGATGTGTTCTCTTCTGCTCCTTGCAATAAACAAAAAACTAAAGCTTGCACTCAAGTGGCATTTGTTTAATATTTCATAGAGAAATTATGCTGAATGTATTTCAGCACTTTCATAGAATCACAGAAGGGGATAGGTTGGCAGGAACCTTTGAAGGTCATCTAGGCTATCCCTACCCTGCCACGAGTAAAGGCATCTTTCCCTACATCCATTCAATCTGACATTTTCACAGTCAGAACAGAGCTCATAATTTTTTAAACAGAAATAAGGAGATTTGTTATACTTTCAGAAATTTAGGTTAAAAAAAGGCTGAGATTAGACTAAGGAGATGCTCTTAATGCTCTCAGGTACTTGATTGTCTTAATAACACATCAGATTATTAAATTCCAGTTGTGTGGCACATCCCAATGTAAGACTAGAAAAAGGAGAGCAGGCTTGTGTGTGCCTCTGTGGACAGAACTTGTCCAGCAAATCAGTTAAGGCTCTTCAACAGCTGGAATTTCAGGACTCTGAACTAGAGGGGAATGCAAAAGAGGTGATTTTTCAGTGGGTAGGACTGAGGTAGTTAGATGTAGTCACTGTACTAACCAACCTGAGTTTATTAAAATATTGCTGTTAAATTGCTAAATTTTTGTATGGTGATTAAAATTGCAGTGTCTCATTTTAAAAATTACTCTGTATGTGTTGAATTATTTGTACGAGTTGTAACACTCACAAATTCATCAGTGTCTTTTTTCTGTAATCAGGCATATATAATTCTGAGGTGAGGGAAGATTATTATATGAATTAGTTTTAATAAGATATTTGAGTTTTTTGCCTTAAACTTGTGATTCAAAAAGGATAAGAGAAGTGAAATTGTTCAGTACTTTTTACTTGAATGCTTTCCCTCTCACTAAAACCAAAATCAACAATAAAACCTCTCTTAACTTCCTAAACTTTTTATCTCCTCCCCCTAAGTTCTGTGGCTTGATTTATTCTGAGTGAAGAGAAGAAAATCACATTTTACATGGCTAATTTTATGAACTGTGTAATTCTACATTTGCAGAGGTGAAGAAAAATGAAGAAGAAAACAATGACTCTGAATAAAGGAAAAAATAATTTTTGCTCCATCATTAAGGTTCATTAAGAAATACAGGACACTTTAAAAAGTGAACTCACTATTTTTTCTATTATTTAATATAAACATAATCAATATTGAGAATTTTTGCCTTATTTCCCATGCCCTTTTTGTAAATATTTCTGACAAGTGCTCCTTTTAAAGCAGCAGCTGTTTTGGCTGGAGTGACCTCTCTTCCCTTGATGGTCATGTATTTAATCACAGAATCACTAGGTTGGAAGAGACCTTCAAGATTATTGAGTCCAACCCATAACGTTGCAATATGGAGAGCAGCTTCTGTAAGTCAGTGTTGTTAATACTGAAATTTACAGAACTTCCTGTGTGTAGCATTTCGGGTCATTGTGCCCTAAACTCTTTTGAGCAGCAGGGTTCTGATAAGGAGAAGCAGCTGAGGAGCATTTGGAGGTATGTGTGTGCTCAAGTGGCCCTGCAGGGAAACACCAAAGAAAAAGATCATCAGTGAAGAACAAGCTTGTAAGAGCTCAGGTCAGGGCAGAGCCATCCCCACCCAAGATAACCACAGATGACTGTGCTAGAAACTGAAAATTAATAGGCAGTCACCAGGCAGGATGGCTCTATTTGCCCTTGACAATCAGTGGTGGTCTGGGAACTTCCTGAAAATCCTAGTCCAGACTTCTGCTTTCAGGACGTGTCCTGCAAGTCTATTGTTGTTGTTCTTTTGTTTCATATGTCCTATTTATAGAAATTAAGTAGAACAAAACAAGTAACCACTGAAAATAAAGCAAATAATGCATGATTGTGCCTAAAAATAGTTTCTCTAGAGAGAGCAGAACACCTCATAAGCAACAGAAATAATCATTATCATGCTTATAACAAGATAGGAAAATGTTCTGGTTGTGAGAGCTTGGGTAGAACAGGAACCAATAGAATCAAAATAGGTCTTAACTTACATTTGTGTTGTGAATATTTGTAGAGCTAAAATTAGCTCCCTTGACTCAGTGTTGCCATGTTTGGATGTGTCATAAAGGTCATGTTTGCAAACTTGTGATATTGGCATAATAGTTGCATTTTGTTGTTGTTTAAATACATCCAGAGCACAATATTTTTTTCATGTATTTTGATTCCAAGAGCTTCACAGTGACAGCACCGTGCCATCTGTAAGTTGGTAAACGGAAATCAGATTCACTACAAATTAACATAAAGATACTACTTGAGCTCTTCTAATTACATGTGGTTTGGAGGGAAGTTGTGATTTGTTTTATCAGATGAATCTGAGGTCAAATATTTCTCTTTCCTGTGAGCACTGGAAAGCAGATAATAATCTTCACAAATCACTGTCGGTCTTATAATTGGTATTGTTAATACAGTTTAATGCTGGTTTCTGCCCAGTTACTGGATTTCAAGTCTGTAAAAATTATCCTTGTTATTTTATAACTGTAATTTTTGTTGCTTTTCTTCTTCTGTTGAACTGTGAAGCAAAGATAACTTCCCAGCAGTGTGTTCCTGCCACCCCAGAACAGTTAATTTCATGCAGTTGCTAAGGCTCAGCAAGCCCCTTGTCCTACCTGTCTTTATGAATATATACTTGCTAAAGGCATGAAACACTAGTAATGCTTTTATAAATAAACTATTACATTTTGCATGTAAGGATGTGTGTGAAGTGCATGAAGCATTGTGTCTGTGAATTGTACCCCGTGGTGCAAATGCCATGGTATCATCAGCTGCTCATCAGCAGCTCTACTGTAGTGTAGGTGTTCAGCTCTGCTTTGCTTTCTGTACGTAACCTGGGAACGGGAAATCTCATTTGAAACACCTACACCCATTTCTTTTAATGTTCTGCCCCTTCTGTTTCACCAACCTGGAAGCAAGGCAGCCAGCTGAACAGGGCAGGGGGTGTTGTATGGGTGAGTTCCAACTAGCAAGAGGGTGGAGTTCAGTTCGAGATGGAGATTCTGAATTAACTTTTTTGTTTCTAAATTAGTTGGTTTCTTTCTCCCAATTGCTTCTACTTATATGCAGCTGACTTTTATCAAAAGAAAGATGCACTGCCATCTGGTGTCAGAACTGCTCACAGGAGCCAAGGCATTTGTCCAGAAAAGATCTAAGTGGTGAATGGGGTGTAACAAATTCCTTTCTATAAAACGTCCTAAGCACGGAAGAAGAGACTATTCAGAATAAACTGTGCACACATGAGCCCTGGGAAAAAAAAAATGCAGTTGTTTTATTACTGGGAAATTTCAGTCTAGGTAAAGAGACTTGCATGTAAACACATTTGCTGCCTCTTTTGTAGGTGGAAGAGGGGGAGATGGCTGCCCTGTTATCACCTTTCCAGACTATCCAGCTTTCAGTGAGATTCCTGAAAAAGAGTTTCAGAATGTCTTGACCTACCTGACAAGCATTCCAAGGTGAGCACACTACTGTCTGGAAGAAAATAACCTTTTATCTGCTAAGGGACTTTCCACATTTGATCCCTTACACGTGGTATAAAAGTCAAGCTTGGTGTTTAATTAAAGAGAAGGAAAAATAAGCTTATGGTCAGTAAATGTTGGTTAGTAATAGCTGTTTAAGTTAAATTATGTACTGCTATTTATATTTCATCAGAAAATTATTTCCTGGTATGTGTGGATATAGGTTCCATGGTGGACATCGTCCTCTTGTGTCTTTACTTGTCTTAGAATGCAATATTCAGTGTTTTAATTGAGCACATGTATAATTTTGGCAGAGCATGCTGATTCCTGGGTGCTGCTTAGGATATTACCCAGTGAGGGAACACTCTGTATGTACATACAGAGGTCTCTCCTCACCACTTGAGTGGTTTCCCTGGCTTAGCTGAATGTACAGTGTCTGCAGACTTCCACAGCTTTGCCTGAAGGTGCAGAGCAGGCCCAAGGAATAATTCTGACTCTCTTAGAGGCCACAGTGGTGTTACCAATGTGCTGCTCAATCAACATGATGATTTTTGTTGAAAGTCTCTTAAAAAAGGAAATAGTGGGGTCAAAATCCTGATGGAGGTGAGGAAGGCAAGTAGCAGAATAAAGTACATATCCTAGACTTCAAGAGAGCAAATTCTGGGCTTATTCAGAGAACTGGTAGGTGGATCACAAAGGAAGGCAGCTCTGAAGAGTCAATCTGCTGCAGAAGACTGCCAAGTTTTGGAGGACAGCATTCTCCAAGTATGAGAATGGAACGTCCTGGAACGTGAATAGATGTGGCAGGAGACTGACGCCACTGTCTGAAAGCGAACTTGTGACTGAGCTGAGATGCAAAGGCAGCATACAGGAGGCCAAAGCAGGGACAGCCTACAAAGGAAGAATGTAGATACATTGTCCAAACATGTAGGGATGGCGTCAGAAAAGTCAAAGCACACCTGAGGGACAAGAAAAAAGGGACATCAAGAACGGCTTGAAAAAACTTCCAGTGCTTTATTAGTACAGGAATAAACAAGGAAAAATGTGGGCCTGTGCTGAATGGACTGGGCAAATTAGTAGCAGCCAAAACTGCTACTACAGGTGAGGCTGAAACACTTGAGTTCTTCACTTCAGTCTTCTCTGACAGTGTCTCCCAGGCCTATGTGTTCAGGGAGAGAGTTCAAGGAGGAGAATGACAAGCAATGGCTGAGGACAAAGTCAAGCATCTCTTGATTTTCTTGAGAAATCTTGACCCAAGTCTAGTGCTTGGGATAAGGTGAACTGCATTGAGAGTGGTGACAACACTGACCAGTGTCACAGTAAGGTTGCTCTCTATAATCCTTGAAAGGTTTTGGGAATAGAGTTAACTTCACTTTGTTCTGTGAGAAAATTATGGAGTGAGCGCTCTTAAAACACACTTTTGGGCACATAAAAGAAGGAGGTGATGGGGAAAAGCCAGCATGAATTAAACAACACTAATTGTGCTTTACCAGTCTATTTCTGTGATGACAATACTGGATGTATCAATGAGGCAAACCTGTGCATGTCTTTTGCCTCACCCCAAGCAAGACTTTCAACTCAGTCTTTCCCAGCACTCTTCTCTTCACTCTGAGTTGTTATATTTTTTACAGGTGGGCTGTTGGGTGGGTAAGAAAGTGCTTGGATTATTTGGCTCAAAGAGAGGTGTTTGTTGGCTGATGTTTTATCCGGAGACAGACTTCCTCAGGGACAGGATACGTACAGACAGGGAACTACACGTATCCATGCTGTCTGATATGCTTGGCACGGATCTGGAGCAGGAGATGGAGTGCACCCTCATCAAGCTGTACTTAATGTTACCAACCCCTCCTGGTTGTACTTCTTAATCCCTAGTTTGTCAGGGAATGACAAACTCGAAGCTCAAAGTCAGCTTTTGCATTTTCTTTGTTTGTGCTTGTGGTGGTTGAACTGCATGGTGCTAAGCATCCTTGATCTTATCTTGGGTACTGTTTCTGCAAATAATTATATTCTAAATTCCCATCTGCTTCTCCTTTTGAAAGTCCTTGGTGGTGCACTTCATGGTGGCCCATTGAACTTCTGCACAGAGTGGGGTTCATGTGAGAAATTCTGATCAGAACAAACAGCATCTGGTACAGTGGGGGAGCACTGAGTGCATCCCAGCACACAGCTTTGATAGGAGCAGATTTTCAGGAGGTTTTTCTCTCAGTTGCTCCTACCTGACAGCAATTACCCTGTGAGTATTGAGACTGAAGCAGTCTGGCTTAAGTCTGGCTGTTCTTCTAGGATTTTCTTGTTTCTTTAATTCATAAGTATTTGGAGAGAGAGGACTGTTCTTTGTAAACAAAGGAGATAGCCCAGCAGTCTAGATGTTAAGAGTAAGATACTATTGTGAATATAACAGTTCTCTAGGTTTAAAGTGATGACAGCTCAATTTCAAATCTTGTAAAAATAATGCTGTTTTTAAGATACTGAAAAATGTGCCACCTTTTTGTGTCTGAGAATCAAAAGAATCTCAAAGGGCTTATGACATTCCTGACTGATATCTTCACTAGCAGTGTCAGAATCTTACTGTGTAAAATTGTGTTTGTGAGGCCTTGTGCAGGTTTGTAGGAATAAAAAACTACAGAAATTACACTAGCCAGATGCCAGCGTACATCCCCTCATGAAAGATGTTTTGCTATTGATAAGTAACATATACTGATTCATGTATAACCCTAAGAGGGACAGTGCTGCAGCTCTTCTTGAGTTGGGACATTTCTAGTGCTCTTAAAGGTGGTGTAAGGTAGGATTTTTCCTGCTGTTTTAGTGTTCGGATACTGTTCTAGGTGGTTTGGAAGTGGCATTTAAAGGAAGTAGAGGCATTTAGTTTTTAGTTTGTCCATTGGTTAAAGAGGTGTAAGGAGTACAGGTTTACAGAATGGATGGAAGTGCAGCCCACAGCTCTTAGCATGGACTGCTCTCCCAGGTTACTGTAATTTAGTTCATCAGATATGTAACTATGTCTTTTGGCTATTCTGACAGACCAAGGGGAAATGGACTTTTCTAACAGCACAGACATATCCACCCCAGTTCCTCAGAAAACTGCTTGTTCTACTTGGCCCTGTACAAGATCACAGCAAGGGCTTGGCAGCAGTAACTCAAACTCATTGTCTGACTGCCTGGAGTTGCATGTTAAGGGAAATCATATTTCATGGGGATGACAGGAGGAGCTACTAAGAGCCTCATAAGAAAAGATCTCTCTGTGCTCTGCAGTAGAGTTCACCCAATAGTATATTTACTGATATAATAAATCTTAGCAGGGACTTGAGGTTTTCAAGATCTCTTCCCAGGTAAAAGAAGGCTAGCTTAGGAATTTGTTGAAAGAGCAAAACTGAAACTTTTCAACCTACCTTTTTATTACTTCTAATTTTATAGATATACATGATCTTGTCACCTCTTACTGTGTCTTTGTTCTGTATTATCTAAACACTGGGTTTCACAGTTTTTTCTGCGTGAACTTTCTCTTGTCTTTTTTACAGTAAACTTTAATCATGAAGCCAAAAATATCTTGTGGGGTACTTTGCATTTAGGAATAGAACTATTAAAAGTTGCATGCTATCAACTTAGATGATCATGGAGTGAAATAGTGTAAATAGTAGAGCTATTAGCATGTGCTTGGTTGTGTAAATGCCTGATACCTGAGGATGTTAAGAAAGGACACAGTGGAAAGCGGATACTTCATCTCAGTTTAAAGTTACTCAGTTAACCTTGGTGCAACTGTGTATAACATTAAGCAGAGAGCTGAACCGTATTCTTCAGGTGGGTGTTGTTAATGTTGCAAGGTAAATTCATGTTCCGTAGATGGCTGGATAAAATACAATGTCTTACATATGGTTTGTAGTGATCTCAAAATATTCGGGACAGATTGCTGCTGTAATGTGTGACAGCAGTCATGTACCATGTGTACTGAAAGATGCTGCTTTGTCAGGAAAAACAACGCATTAAGGATAAGTACAATAGACAGCAGAAGATTGCAGCTAATGCTTTTTGAAATTCTGGTTTGGTATTGAAATATATGTTGTAAAGGTATCTGTGTAATGCTTCTGAAGCAGGTTTTTCCTTTTAGCAAATAATTTTTTTTATTATTATTGAAATATAAGATAAAGTTTTATTAAAAATGTGAGAACTGTCTTTAGAAAGATACATAGGCTACCTGAGTAGGAGAATCCATGGCAGTACATAAGGCAGTACTTTCTAGGAAGAGTAGCTTAACTGAAATGCTGAATTGGTACAAATAGTTAACATGTAAATATTGATCCACATGAATTAATAGTTCTTATCAGTGGAGTTGTAGCATACAGTAATATCTCTAGATAAAGTGTCTGTAAGAGGTGACAACTTTAAATTCAGCTGTGTTTCAGAAGCGGACAGTCAGCCATGTCTTGCATCCTTTTGGGGTATTTTGAGATTTTGTAATGTCCACATAGTTGGTCTGATTCTGTTTCTGCAGAGAGTGTCTCCTGTTACTTCAGTCTGTGAGTCCTTTGGGGATGACTGCTGAGCTTGGTAGGAAAAAAAGGCCCCACAGGTCAAGGCTGTCTTCTCTCTTAGCTGAGTAAAAGCCTGACAACCTTCAAACATCATCATTCTTACTGCATAGTGGGAGAGGCATCTGTGCAATGTACCTTTTACATCACATGCACTGAGGCTGAAGGAAGAATGTTGCAATTCAGGGCATTTGGTGTTCTCTGTTTTGAAAGTTGGGTTTTTTTCGTTTTTCTATTGATCCTGATAAATAAACTTCTAAGACTTGCAGTGTACCTTGAAGGCGGGTGTTATTTATATTTAATTTCTCTTCATCACAGCTGTTTCTTGAAAGGTATTGTATTAGCTTATGTGTGTGCACGTTATTGGAATATGAATTTAACAATTATGGGCAATAGCATGAGAACGTGCTCCAAAAGAAATTAGTACATAATTGTAGTGGTTTTAAAAAAACCCTTAACCATGCAGTATTCTTCAGCATATGGTTTTGCTTCTGGTTAATTAGCAGTTTCTACTGCAATAAGAAAACAATTTGCTGTTAATGAGAAGACTATAGTTTTAATGTTTTTCTTTCCTGCACATATAGGCTTATCTTTGAACAAAGAAAGCAAGCTTAAATTCTTGTGGTCACAAGAGATTGGAAGGCTAATATTTTAAAAGTGTAAAGCTGAGTCTTAAACACAAAATCCCTTTCAGGAGAAATAAGTAGTGTAGATTAGAAAATACAGAACAGTTTTTGATGGCCTGTTTGAGTCCCATACTGTTGATTAAGCATTATGCATAGGCCATTTTTGCTTGTATTCTGCCAGAGCCTTGTACAGCTTCTCTGTTCTGCCTTACTGCATGATCCTGAGCATAACTCAGGCTAACTTGGCATGTTCAGCAGTTTCCTGTTTTGAAAGGCATCCATCATTTTCCTAGCTGGGAGAATGTCCCCTTCTTTGAGATTCCTGGAGGTTTACAAATGCTTGAACACCATGTATCCTTCTAAAAAATCCTGTTATTTTTGGTACTCTCTGGTGTAGGAAACTAGGGAGCCATCCTGTCCAAATGGTGGAACAGAATGAGATGACCTCCGAAACTCTTGATGTCCAACAGTTCAAAAGCTCTGTAGTTAGGGTTTGCTAAGCTTCTGGTAGACCCCTCCTTGTTTACTGTACCAGCTTCCAATTGTTTGGGATAGCACTGGAAAACTGAAAGGGAAATGTGTGTGCTAAGCCTTTTGGTGGGTTCAGATCTGTGTGGGCACAGCAAAGCATGGTGAGGTGGATTTAGCAGGGACCAGAAGGACATGCAGAGCATGGCATGGATGTTGCTGGAGCTAGCAAACCTCAGTGCCAGGGACACAGGAGAGCTCAGGGCTCACAGAGCTCGGGCCTGGCCAGTCTCCTTGGCATGGATCCACCACTGTGCTCTGAAAGCAGAGGCAGCAGTGTCGGGGTAATGCTGTGTTTTGAGCCTGTAAGTCCATTGGGGTCCAGCAGACCTTGCAGAGAGCCCGAGTTGGAGGGTAACTGCCTGTGTTTGCTCATTATCTGCAAACTGAGGGGGAAGCCCACCACCAGCTAAGAGTTAAACACTTTTGTTTTATGGAGTGCCAGGGATGAACATCACCACATAATGGGAAAGAAGTGCCAAAACCCAGATGCCCTGACAGTTCATACTGACGTGCTGAGCAACAGATTTGCAGCTTCAGAGTTTATTTCTGTCAGCTGTGCTTAATTTCCCTGCTCTTCTCTTTGTTAGATTGCAGTCCAGGCTGAAGATATGAAACCTGTGCCCTGCTGTTACCTTGGCAGCCCCTCAAATTTGTCAGTGAGAACATCCCAGGACTTCCAGCAAAATGTGTCATGCCGTGTGTACCCTTCCCTTCTCAGAGCACAGCTGCCAAACAGTTGTAAATGCCATATGTTGCTGTAAGCAGACAGGGAATGTAAGGTCTTAGTTTTGAAGTAAGAGCGTTGTGTTTTAAATTTAAGTGGTAGTCCAAAGCTTTTGTGTCAGATACATACCCTCACAAGATTAAGGTCAAAGCCCAAATTGTTATTTAGAGTCTGAATTTTTATTTGGTTTAGAAATATTTACACTCATTTCAATGTCCACCTTGTAAGTGCCTTAAACTTGTTTTAAAGCCCAGCTCTGTACAGGTAAAGCCTTTCCAGTCTTTAATCCCATTTACACCTTTAGGGTTTAGGGGATTTGGGTAGTATGTGTGACATGCACCATCCGGTGGTAAATTTAGTCTAAATAAGACAAAGTAAATTAAGCACCGTAAAATTGTGAAAGTTAATTACTAAAATTCTGGACTGTCACACGGGGGGTTTTATTAGTCCAGTATTAAATTCAGAGAATTTAACACCCTATTTAAGTGTAATGGCACAGTTCTCAAATTGTGCAGCATTCCCTGTTCCAATACTTTGTGCAGTAGCATTAGTGGTTGTTGCAGTGTCCTGGAAATATGTATAATTCCAATGTTGCTGTTCTGAGTAGGTGTAAAAATGTTTTTATGGAGTTGGACTTAATAGTTCTAAAATGAGGGTCACACAGGCTTTCTGTTGCCCAATTTACTTAAGCTTAAACCAACATGGAGCCCTTTTGCCTTTATTGACCTATTTATCCTTAATTGTCCCTCCAGGATAATGTGACCTACTTCAGCCATCTGTAGTTAAGTCTAAATGAGTCTTCAAAGTTGTTGTCTTTCTTCAAACAGTCCTTCTAAATGCAGCTCTGCATGACCTGGAGAAATCACACTGTGTTTTCCATTTACAAAATTATAACTCTTCCTTAAAAACTCTTACTTTACTTATTTTCACACTCTAAAAGAGGATCTGTTAAGTCATGACTTGTTAAATTAATTTTTCTTTTACCTGTAAAAATGCTTTAAGGTTGCTCTGATTTTAGTTCTTTGGTGGGATAAAGCATGTGAAGTTCATGGCGGTCAGAATTAGGTGATCTTTAAGGTCCCTTTCAACACAAGTAATTCTACAAATCTATGAATTTACCATTAAAAAGGCTGATGGGTACCATGGAAAGGCAGTAAGTGCACGTGGTACAAGCAGATGTCCAGGCCCAGGCAGATGATGATGCCTGGACACTTTAGTTGTTATTTTTAACCCTGGCTGCCTTCCCTTGGCTTCCCCCCCAACAGCATAAGCTTTTTGGAGCAGAAAGAAGGTCAGCATTCATGAAAGAATATAGCCAGCATTGCTGTCTTCCAAACAGTTGTGCCCAGGAGGAATGGCTGAAAGTGGAAGGAAGGCTGATATGAGGATCTAAAGGATCACAGGAGATAAAGAGCAGATACAGAGACCAACCAAGGAAGATACTGATGCCCCTATCTCTGAATCTGAGTGGGGAGAGAAGTATGACTTGGATGTTGTATAAATTGGCATAAATATTTTAAAATAAATAACGTGTGTACCAGTGCTGTCCATTTGGCCAAGGAAACACAAGCAGTGCTTGAGATGGAATTCCCTCACATAAATATGTTGAGATTTGTGTCTCACAATTTTAAGATACCTAGTTCTGTGCAGAATAAAGACTTCTGGTTGCTTTTGGGACCAAGGCTGGAGGGCAGCTCTCCTGTTTGTCAGTGAGTTGGCATTTGCCCTGTTGCCAGGATGTCTCTGATAGTGGTCCATCTTCCTTCTGAGTTCTTGGTCTGCTGGCAGAGCAGTGAGCTGTGACTTGTCACAGTCCTGTGGTGCCTGAGGAATTTTCAGATCAGGCATAGGGCTACACATAACCTCTTGTGGCTGTCTGGCCTACAGTCATTGTGAATTTAGGATGAGACTTCCAAAGTTTTAAATTGTTAATAACCCCTCAGACAAAGCTGTTTGAAGTTGCTCTCATTATTTTTTCTCCTGCTTATGTAGCTTTTAAGACAGCTTTTCTCCTGTTTATGTAGCCTGTGTCAGACACAACATCATGTGTAATTATTCTTGCATATGCTTATAAAGTGGCAAAAGGCATTTATTTTCATGGTGTCACTCCGCCAGGCTGTGTGATTCTGCTCATCTCCTCTGCTTCATGAGCAAATTTTAATCACTTGTCTATGATGGTTTTTATTTATGCCACCTCACAATCCAACATCCATCTAAATTCTTCTTTGCCTGCTTGCTGAGAGATCCTAAAATGCAAATTTGGTTATCTGATGGTTCTCCAGTCCTGAGAAAATTGCAAATACAGTGTGTGTTTTTAGACATGCCTAAGGCATGAACTAATAACAGCTGAGACCAAAAGTGAGCATAATAGGAAAGGAAAGAGAGGAGGTTTTCATCAGTGGTACACTGGATAAGATTTAGGGAGACTTATCTGGAATGTGGAGGAAAAAATGTGCATAGTTGAGGCAGGGAAATGCAAATTTCTTATCTGAACCTTGTCTAATGATGAAGCTTTAACAGGTTCGGCTCCTACACAGAAGCTCAGATTTTCTTAATTTCCTGAGCAGCTTCATCTGTTTCTGTGAAGGGAAGGCAGTAACTATCAAAACCAAAATAAAGAGTGGGATTTTTAATGTGCATTTAAAAATTTATCTATTCACAGATTTTCAGTATAGAATTAATTCACTTGTAGAATAGTATGCATGTTGTTTTTGGGGGGTGGAGGGAGTTTTTATTTTCAAAATCAGATCTGAAGCATAAGCATCAATAAGAAATGGTGCCTCCTTGGCTGCAGGTTGTGCTGTTGCTGTGGAGTGTCACAGCATCAGCTGTGCTGGGTGAAATACAGCTGTTAGTGCCAAGAGCTTAAAAGAGAATAATTTTTACGTGGCATTCTGTGATTTTGGACAGACCACTAGAGGCTGCACTTGTATAACAGCAGTTCTGGCTGTCTTATTTTAAATTTCTTCTGCTGGAATTCCTTCTCTTTCCTAATATGTCTTCTTGAACAGTGGCCAGCCTTAGTTTGAGCTGGGTATGTTTTGCATTCTGCAGTTACAGTTCATTGAACTGACTATGGCAGGGCTCAGTTATCAAATAGAACAAATTTTTCTACATCATGAGCTTTCTTTAGTGTGGAAGCACAGTACAGGTTGCTCACTGGTTAAACACAGTGAGGAGTACATGGCAAGCTTTTTTCCTTACTCCAGAGATGAGGTTATGGAGAGATAGGTGCAGGGCAGGGACTCCCACACCACCAGGCACCAGCTTTAAATTCAACACCTCAGGAAGTTTGAGGTGAGCCTTTCTTGGGTCTGCTTTGGATGATTTTTCAATGAGATGGAAGAGATGGACATGTCCTTCCAGCACGTCTGCACTACCTGACTTCTTCAGTGTTTGCAGCTGAAGAGATAGAGGCTACAAAAACTAGAGCCAAAACTATATTAATTCTGTCTGAAATGATAGAATTAATGTATGAAGTTGTTAATCACTGTGTTCCTATTTTTGCCCTATATGCAATGCCATGTACCATAAATAGAGTGCACCTGCAATTTCTGATTCTTCTCATAAATATTGCTGGAATAAGAACTGATTATTGATAGACTAGTTACACACCTCATCTGAAAGTGATTCTTGTAGGAATCTGAATTGAGGTGTCACAACTGACATGTCAGGCCCACTGTTTGAGTGGGAGCCAAAATGCCATGCCAGTTTGCTTTAGGGGCTCAGGAGGTCTGCTAGGTAGCCAAAGAGCTTCATCTGGGTGTTCATAAATGGCTGCCTTTGTTAGGGACAATTCTGTCCTCAGTTTTGTTCAGTATACTTCACCTCAATTAGTCAGACATCTGCATCTGTGGCAGAACTTGGCACCAAGCTGCTATTTTCTGTCTAAGTGACTGGATGCCATGACAGCAACATGCAGTTGTGTGTGCAGCCATCTTTTGGAAATACGTTTTCATTCTGTTTATTTTCTTGGCATGTGGTTTCTTTGCCACTGATATCTCAATTACAGTGCAAGTCTCAAATTTTCTTCTGTAAAAGTAGAAAATATAATTCTGAAGTTTGCTAATTTAGAGCAAGTGTAGTTAATGGGAAGGTATTACTGTCCAGCTTTCAGAACACTTCCAATTTGTCTTAGGGGTGTAATTACTTTATGATTGCATATGATACAATTTCATGAGTATCAAAAATGATAAATTGCAAGTTGAGAATATAATTTATGTAACTTTATAAAATGTTACATTTTTAACACATTCTAAAGGATTGTAACTTCTTTTATTTGCCAGGCTATGCGTCAGTTAAATGCTTTTAAGTATTAATTTAAGTGCAGGTTCTTAGAAAACTCATTAAGTAAGATCTGAAATAGCAGCAGCATTACAAAGCAGTATTCAGCTTAGATACAGTGTTAAAACCTACAGGCTCACTTTGCAATTGAAATGAGGAAGTTCAATGTAAGAGCTCATATTTCTAGTTTATAATTCTTTCTCAGTTCCTGCTATATCTAAATTGTTTTAACCAGGAACCTTCTGCAGTGGGGCTGGGTACTTTGGGCTATAAAAGCCTGCAATATCTGAGGCTTTCAAACTGGAGCTTTGTGCAGTAGGATATATATCAACTTATTTTCATCCTTTATTCAAGAAGGCACAAGTCTGCTTTCTTTTCCCTAGAGATGGTGGCTTAAAATGTTAAGTCCTTAAGTTTGGTTTTATTTTGGATTGTGAGAAAGAAGCTGTCATAAGATAAAAATTTTCAAAGACCGAATTAGTCCAGACATTTTAAAATTATTAAGCAACTCTTAAACATTCTAAAATTAGAGGTACGTGGCAAATGTGATTTTTTTGTCCCTTTTTAAAAATACCCAGCAGGTGGATTTCTTTTGGAATGAAGTGGATAAATTGGCCAGTCCTGAAACAAAGGGAGCTTTACAATAATGACCAATCAAGAATTGTAAGAAAATCAGAAAATCAAAACTGCTCTAGATCTAATTACTGTTTTGTGGCTGGGTACTACATTTTGTATGATGTTACGGCTGAGTTTTCCTCTTTCTTTTTTTTTTTTGTTTTTGTTTTTGTTTTTGTTTTTGTTTTGTGTGTGTGTGTGTGTGAAGTTCATAACCCACTAAATTCTTCTACTCTAGGAAACACTGCATCTAGTCTGGGTTACCCTACATGAGGGACAGGAGGAGAGGAGATGTGCAGCAAAGCTGTGCCAGGTGAATTGTTACTGCCCTTTCCTTGCTGGCAAACCCGCATAAAAACTGCTAATGGAAATGTCACCACAGGGCTTAGCTGATTTTTTTTTTTCCTTTCCTAGTTGGTGTACTGGAGATTTGTGTCTTGATTTGTTAATGCCATTAATAACACATTCTTCACTATATTATTTGACTATCTTCTGAAACTTATAAAAGCCACTAAGGAAGTGGCTCTTCTCTGCCTCCATTAATTACTGGGGCATTTGTGGTTTCATTTTTCTGAGGTGTGAAACACTGAAGATTAAGAAAGAATTCTCCCCTTCACATCTCCCCTTCACCCCCCAAGACATCATTCCTAGCAGCAACAGGAGAGATGGAAAAGTAATCTTTGAGGTGGCTCAGGTTCAGTCACTTGAAGTGTCTTGTCTCTGCAAATGTAGAATGCAAAGTTCCTCTTGGGAAACAGTTCCTCTTGCTCACTGAGTGTCTGATTTCCAGTGGCCTATTCCTAAGCTAAGTGACCAATGGTGAGAGGGTGAGCCAATTCCAACTCCTTCTTACACAGGTTTACAGTTGCATGCCAAAAAAGATGAGGATTTGTGAGACGCCCCAGACTTCACATCTTTTGAAGTGTCACTGTTTTGGGTGAGGAAGCTTTAAGATAGGGTGGCACCAGGGTTCTGCTTATGATACAGATTGCTGCAGACATTGCCTTGGTACTCTGTTCAGTGCAGTAATTTTTCTTGGAAAGTTACTGAAGTCCTACTATGGAAATAGCTGTTCAACCCTTGGGAGCAAGAATTTCAAGTCCATTTGTATGCTGAGGTAGTTGAGGTAGGGAACAGTCCTGACTGTAATGTAGGCCAACTGTTTAATAATAAAGCTCTAAGACTGAAATTCAGTTTTAAAGAAATGGACTTACATAACCTAAAATACTCTACAGAATTTCAAACACGCAAAGGTTTGAAATAATGAAATACCTGAAAGATACTTTGAAGTCTGTAGTATGAATCCAAAGATTTCCTTTGTTTCATTAGTAGCAGAGATCCATGTGTACTAACTGCTTTCATACAGTAGTGTAGAAGCAGTAGGAAATTATTTGTGTAGCAGTTGTCACCACCCAGACCTTGGAGAAATGCATGGATCTTTCAGAGGATGTTTATGTAATTGCTTCCACATACCCAGAGGGAATTTTATTTCCACAGGCCTATACTATAAGCTTTCCCACCCTTTCCCCCAAGTGCATGAGCTAATAAGTCTTGCAAATAAGACCAAGAGATGTCCCCATAATCTAAAATTGAGGAGTCACTTAGTGTAAAATTCAGTTTCTGCTCTACAGTCTACATGGAAAACTGACTGCTTGTTGGGCAGGTGTCTCAGCCTCACCGTCACCTCCTGCTTATGGTTTTACTCTGGCTCCCCAGGACAGAGGGAGGGAATTGAGCAGAGAGTCTACCCTCTGCTGCATTTTCTCGTGTCCTCTGTGGCCCTGCTCCTCTTCCTCCACTTTCTACCTTCCTCACCTGGCCTTTGTGAGTTTGGTGGACAAATTTCTTGCAGAATCAGGGACAGTTCCCTGCCTTTCTAAAAATGATCTGTTCTTTGTTCTGGTGAATGAACAAAAGAACAGTGCTTATCCCATGGTGTTTTGGGCTTTTTCTTTTGGTCTGGGGGGGGGGGTTTGTGCATGTATTAGGAGAGAAACAAAAGAAGGAAATTAAAAGCTTTTATAAATTATGTTTCAGAAAGTACACCGGATACAAGTTAATACATTAAAGACAACAAAGGTCATGTGGGAAAGTTTAAGAAGCCTAAACAAGACAGGTGCTTCTGCTAAGGTTTTCTAATATTTCTCACTGTAAGGGTTGCTTTCTAGTAATGTACAATTCTGCCAAATTTTCTTTCCATTTGTGAGGTGCCACCTGATTTTATGGTGTAAAGTTCGGCCAAAATAGCTGAGTGGTTCCTAAGATGCCAGGGAACAAATCCACCATGCTCTTCAAACATTGAAACAATTGTTTGAGAAGCTTGAGTGTCTACTTCCTTTGATCAAGGACTCAGACTTGACACTCAGAAAAATGATGGCTTTCGTGTCAAGAAAGAACCTTGAGAAAAAATCTGCCTAAATCCCAGGCCACAGATGTTAAGTAACTACTCAAGCCTGCTCTCAAAAATGTCCTGCTTCATCCTGGGGCTGAGCAGGAGCTTCTCTGTGGTTAGAGGATGAGCTGCTCTAGAGGCAGGTCTGCTCCCAGGGCTGAGAGCAGGAGGGCTGTGGCATGGGATGGGAGTGCCACCTCCTGAGCAGCAGGCAGTGCAGACTCTGCGGGGCTCCACAGGCAGGACCACAGCTGGGGAAAGTGTCCACCCAAGGGAGCATACTGGGACATGGAGTGGGACATAGCATACAGCTGGAGAGTGACAGGACTGTGATATTCAGGAAGGGGTGAGAATTTATGTCACTCATCCTGACAGTCTAAAATTGGAATAAAAAATACTTTTTGAACTGTTTGTGGGACAAGGAACAATGAATGGGAGAGACAAATGTCAGTGGTGCAAACAAGTTTATTGGAAAGTGATGCAGAGGCATGAACTAAGCTGATGAGTACAATGTAGCTAGACCAAGGCAGGGAAAAAGAACTTCATGAGCTTTTGATGAGCTGTGCCCATCAGAGCATGCTTCTGCTGAGACACTGAGCACAAAATAAAACGCATTCCTCTCAAGCACATGGAGGTGCAGGAGAAAACCAGTATCAGAATTAAATGTAATAATTATGACTGAGGGAAAGAGGGACAGCTGGCACTCACAGTTAAATCAGGAGCCAAAGGAAAATTGAGTATGTGCTTGTTTCCAAAGCAATGTTCATTCTGTGCCCTAGAAGAGAGGAGGGTATTGCAAGGTGTCTTGCAACTCCATATGCAGGTGCGTGTCTGGCAGCAAAGAGAGGTCAGTAGAGCAAGGGTACATTGGCAAGCAGACCTGTTTTCAATATTTACTTTTCTTGAATACATGACTTTGTTCTCTTTGTAATGTTCTCAACTTTGTTGTACACAATGTCTTAGTTTGGTTTGTTGCTTCCTGCCTGTGACTTGCTGGAGCTGGATCCCAGACTTTAGAGCCAGGCCTTTGCAACAAGGCACTGTTGTCAAGATAACAAATACTTTTCCCACCCTGATTGATTTGGAACAGGGCACTTAATTTTTTTCCCCTGTGGGCTATATTAATGGAGTGTTAACAGTTTGAAGTCAGATGCTCAAGACTTTGCCACCGAGTCTCTTCTAGACAGCAGTGGGGAATCCTGGCTTTAATGTCTGAGCTTGCTGATTCATGCAAGCACACAACATATTTGATCCTTCTATTTGATCCAGTGGAAAAAGAAGGTTGGCTGAAGACGTCTTTTGGGCTGTCTTAAAGATGTGCTTTTCTTTGTTAATTCTTCTGCTTAAGTAAGCCTTGTCTTTTTATCTTTCTAGGATAATGATATTAAGCTCTCCTAATTGTTAGGTGTTGAGACAGGTGATGAACTGTATGGAGCTGCCATGTAGATAATTTCTGGGATCCCAGCTGGGCCTGTATTTTTGTGTGGTCCTAGAGAGAAATCCTATTGATGCTCTTTCAGAGGCTTTAATTTTATTCATATTGCACTGAAATATCAGTAGTTTCTTGAAATATTTTACAGATGTTGCATTTAGGTACTCTGAAATTGTTTCCCCTGAGGAAGTATGGAGGGATTTCAGGGCTCCTGGGAACTTCTACTGAGCAGGGAAAATAGTTCTTTATAAGACTTAATACACTCCAAAATCCACAGTGACTCCTGTGGGGACAGCTGTAGCACCTTTTTGATTCCATTCATCCACATTAAGGTTGTGTATCCAAGGAGTTTGTTTTGCCATCTGATTATTGTGGCACATGGTTGCTATTATAATTTTATTTTGCTCAGTCGCTAAAGGTTAAAATTGTGAGAACTTTAAACAGGGAACAAGAGGAGGCTAAAATCAGTCTGGATCTCTCTCCTCCCCTTGCCCTTTAAATAAAGAAAAAGAAGAGGGGAAACTAGTAAATCATGGAAATTTACTGTAGTGGGAAGCATATTGCTAATATAAAGCCCTGTTTGTCTGCAAGGGTTGTCAGGCTTACAAGGCAAGTGCTCAGATGTTGTTTATCAGTGTTGTCCTAACCCAGAGGCAAGAGTTAAGTAATGTGCACTGAATGTGGGCAGTGAGGATTGCTTCTAACATTCTGCTGTGCTAAAAGGACTGCTTAGCTACTTCTAAAGGAAAGCAAGGGTTCCTTTGCATTCTTAATGATTATTCATGTTTCCCACTAAATAGTATGTCTGTAAATTTGAGAGATACTGCATTTTGTAAAAGAGAGGGAATAAACTGTGAGTCCTGTTTAAATGTGTAATTTTGAAGAGTAGCTTAAGATGACACATCTGGGTATCTCTGTTCTTCATCCTCCTAAACACCCTCTTATCATTATGCTACTGACATAATCTTATAAAGAAAAGCTGGTGTTTCCATGATTCAGCAATCTTGAATAAAGAATCCTGGCATTCTGTTGTGTTGATTTTTATTTTTTCTTTTAAAATATTACCATAAAAAATTGATGCACAATATTTCTAAACATCACACAATGGCACAGCAATAAATTGTCAGAAGAAAATCATCAAAGTAAAAAATACGGGACATATGCTGAAAAAGGAGCAAATGTATGAGAAAACAATAAATCTGAGCCTGTCTGCCTTGTATTTGCCTGCTGTTTCCATTTTGATTGCGATTGGCTGGCAAGGGCTGCTGCTGGCATTGCACAATTGGCTTAGATAGGGAATTACAAAACAGGAGCACATCCCTTGGTCAGGGCTCGGTAGCACATGCAGCTGAGCACAGGCAAAAGGGAAAGGTCACCCGTACGCCAGGATTTGAGCAGAATCTCTCTCACAGATGTTTCCATTCCAGAGAAGTGCCTCTGAGCTTGTTGTTGTCATCTGTGGTTTGAAGGGTTTAAACGCCGTAAGGTTTTTTGTTTCGCTGAATGTGAAAATGCACCTAGGAAGAAGTTTACAACCTGGAGGCATATGAGAATTTTAGATGCGTGGAGCAATATCATGGAATGATCAGAAGGATCTGTATTTTTAAGAAGTTTTAAGTATCAGTGAGGAGGAAGACATTCAAACAGAAGGTTAAAAGCAGATGCAGAAGGAAAACAACTTTATTTTGATCCTGAAATGATACTGACAACATCATGAGGAAGGGATTATATCAGCACCAAACAGTGGAGAATCAGTCTTATTTTCTTCTGAAATAATCCCTGTGCAAGAAATGTAAATTCTATCTTTTGTGAAAAAGAAGAATTCGTTGTTTGAATACATTTTGAAACTCTGTGAAAGGCTGTGGGACTACTGCATTTTGCAATGGTGTATAGTGTATCTGTATTTAAAATATTTATATGAAGAAAATTCTGCCTAAAAAGGTCAAGCTACTTTTTTTTTTCTTTTTTACTGCTTTTCTATGGAGGGAACCAGGAGTTACATTTGTATTTTTAACGAAACTTTCCTGTTTTCTTCTTTCCTCCTCCCAACTTAGTTTACGAGATGCTGGGATTGGATTTATTCTTGTCATAGATCGCAGACAGGACAAATGGACCTCCGTGAAAGCTTCCATTCTGCGGATAGCAGTGAGTACTGTTTTCAATGACTCCTTGGAAAGACTTGTCTGTGTTGAATCTTCCTCTTACAAGTGGAAAAATATGGGTTGTTTTTTCTCTACAACAATATGTCAGCCTGTAGATGATACAGAAGGTATCCAGCAGGTCATTTGTATCCCAGAGAGAGCATCATGTGTCTATGATGTGCTTTTCATGCAGTCTGCAGCTCAGGACATCTTCCCAAGTATGCACTTGGAGAGAGTGTGAGTGTGTGTGTGTGTGTGTGTGTGCAGCTCTCCCAGGTGGGAACTAATACTTGCATGGACACCCCATGGGTCCCATAGAGTTTGGGTCCACTTTTCACTACTTAAGTGAGCTTCCCTTTTTCCAAGAAATGAGGATGAGGGTCCTGGTTGAGTTCACCACTTGAGAAAGGAGTTCACATGGAAAACTGTTCTTGTGATGTTTGATTTAAAACAAGGATTACATATAAGCAAGAAAACCTTATGTGCCTTCTGTGATCAATCAACAGTACATGCTCTTAACTTTCTCAGTCTCCTTCTCAATTAATATTTTTAAAATCAGAAAAAGAAAAAGAAGCTTATTAGAGGCTTGCTTCTTTTTTTGTCCTTTTTTTTTCAGAAGTAGGGAAGGACAGATTCATGTTTATTGTGTGCTTATTCTGCTGCTGGTTTACTTGTTCTTTTTTTTTTTAGTTTTTGGTTGATTGGTTGTGGTTTTTTCTTCCTTGTTGTCCCTGCTTGAATTGTTAATGTCAATAGTCTTTCCAGTAAGGGCTGAAAAACAAAGCTGTAATCTTTTAATATTTAATGGCTGAAAAATTTTGACTCTGTAAAATAAAAGTCAAACAGAAAACATAAATGTCATTTTAATGTGGCCTGATTATGGCCAAAGATTTTCTTTAAGATTTGTTTAAGCTAAAGTTAGTACATTACTTTAGAGTAATACATCTTTAAAAGTAGTATATTACTCCCACTATATGATGTTTTGTGAATGATTATATAATGATATAATATTCCCACAATACAACTCTTTACACAATAATCATGGTAGGAATGTTAAAACTTTGAAAAATACATTGAAGTATGAGCAAAACTGGCTTTTACAGCTCATCATGAAATTTTGAGATGCAGCATTGAACAGATTCCAGTATTTCAAACTTAGAGCAGCATAATTTAGGATGATTGAAGAAAAAGGACTCTGTCTGGAGCTTTGGAATCTCTTTCAAAAATCAATGCTGTAGTTTCTGTTCAAGGACAGATAAGTGTTGCACAGATTATGGTCTTTTTATTTGCATAATTGGGGTTGTAAGGGTTAGGGAGCAACTACAGACAAGTTGCTTGTGGCCATGATGATAACATTTATGGTAACATTCCTCCAGTGTGTGTTACTTTGCTTTGAAGCACAGAGAACAGAACTGAGCAACTATTCCCCATTATAAGGGATCTGTCACTGTTGTGATGATGTTGGTGCCTAAGGGATTTACGCAGAGAAGGGTGTTAAGAGCAGGAGCACTGCACAGTTGCATTATTGCTGCTGATGGGTTATTTTGGTTTTTTCAGCTTTTTTCATTCTTCTGTGAGCTTTTTCCGAGAGGAGAACCATACTTCTTAGCTGAAGTCTAATCTGTTAAAGCATGATTTTTCGTATTTGTTTCTCTTGTTGAACAGAAACAGTGTTGGCTTTGAATTGTACCCATGTATTTATATTTATAGCACACCTCCTGTTGGGCTTCAGCAATAGTCACATCAGCCCTAAATACTTGAAAATTTTATGTTCCTATTCCAAAAGAAGAGATAGTAAAAAACTGTTTGCTGTTGTCCGTCATATCTTTGCTATAGTATTTGATATAAATGAAATCTAATGCATTTCATCTGTCATTTAACAAAAAACCAAAGCCGAATATACTATGTCTTTGTATATAAATATGTATATTGTGCCAAATAAGTGAGGTCCCATTGAAAGACAAAGATTTCTTTTGAATGGCTCAAGGGTAACTGAAGACTTCATCTTGTGTGGTTTTCCTGACAGTCAGAATTGTCTTTTGGTGGTTAAGCATCTGTTATTTGTGCTATCCAGACTGTACTCAATGTCTGAACACCTGATAGCTCTGGCAGTTTCAATCACAGAATCACACAATGGTTTGAGTTGGAAGGGACCTTAAAGATCATCTAGTTCTAACCCCCTGCCATGGGCAGGGACAAGTTTCACTAGACAAGGTGGCTCAAAGCCTCATCCAAGCCTGGCCTTGAACATTTCCAAGGGCAGGAAATTCCCAGTTTCTCTGAGTAACCTGTTCTAGTGCCTCGCCTCCCCCACAGTAAAGAATTTCTTCCTAATGTCCCATCTAAATCTCCCTCCTTTCAATTTGAAGCCATTCCCCTTTGACATGTCACTCCTTGTCCTTGTAAAAAGCCCCTGCTTAGTGCCTCTCTTTTTAATTGCTAAATCTTATTGCTGTGTGTGAGGATAGGCGTCTCATATTATTCGAGAAGAGAGTTTTGGCTGTCGGTTTATTTGCTGAAATTTCTGCCATCTTTCCTGGTTTTTCTCTATTCATCCTGAGGGGGTTGACCCTCTTTATTTGTGAAATCAGAAATGCCAGCATAGGATGCTGTGGCTGGAGCACTGCCCGACAGGAATATCCTGGCTGGAGCATCTGTCCATCACTAATATCCTGGCAACTGTAGGACACGTATTTGTAAGCACTGAGCAGCTGTTAAACAGAAAGTCATACTAGCATGCATTTGTTATTATTATTCTGTGTTATTGTCAAGATTCTTCATACACATTTGGTTTGTACTAGTGGGTATTGGAAGTATGTTTTGAAGCAAAACTAACAAAATATTTTGTTTCAGGCTGAAATTATTGTGGAAAATAGATTATTAAAAACTTCTAAGTTTCATTTTTCCTTCTTTGTTGTTAGGGGTACTTTCTTTTTTTCCTGGGGCAGAAAATGAGTGATGATGAGCTGAATCTGTATTTCCTGCTGATATTTAAAGGCTGTTGTAGTCAAACCTCTGGAGATGAGGTTAACCTATTTTAGCAGACATAGTGGAAGGTCAGTGACTGCACCACTCGCCCAGGATGGCTGCTGCTGCAGCACTTGCAGTGCAGTGGGACTGAGAGCAAAGCCAGAGGCCTGGGCTGAAGTAGTGCCCTTCGTTTCCTGGGATGTGACAGAGACTGTGGCAGGAACATGCCCAGGATCAAAGGCGTGCAGACTTTGCTACTGTTTTATTCTAGTTGATGAAGTTACAATGGGCAGGCAGCCCAGGATGTTGTTAGCAAGCCCAAGACTTGCAGACTCTGTGGCTTAAGAGACACTGTGAACAACATTATTTTTATTTTTCACCTGAATTAGCTGAAGTGAAGTTATTAGCCTCGGAAGAATCTGGTTTACTGGGACAGTCAGGCTGAGAGGTGAAGTTCTGGTAGAGATTCCAAGAGCCAAGTTTCATGTTTGGTGTGAAGTCTTGATAGCAAATTGTTAGGGAGATGGTAGAATTTGAAAGTTCTCATAAGAAAAGTACTGAAGTTAGTAGCTGCAAATTGTTCACTTATATTACATTGTTGTTTGAGGATACAAATTTTTTTTCAACTTTTCACCGTCACCTGCAGCGATTCTTCTAAATTTGTATTAGAATGCTCTGTTTTCAGTTAAACACAATATTCAGAGTATAAAGAGATATGCAAGACCTTGCTGAACCTTTTAGCTCCTGGGCCTGGGCCATTGCACAGTCCCAGGGATAAGTGTGCAAGGAGGAGCAGTCATGTTGTCTGGTAAAGCAGCTCTGTAAAGTCACAGCTGAATTTGGGTGAATGACAAATACCAGACAAAGGGGTCCACTTCTTTCCATACAAAAAAAATACTTTTTTTTCCTTTTTTTTTTTTTCTCCTTATCATACCCAAACAAGCAATATTCAATCCACAGTTGTAGGAGCAAGGTTTTTTACTGATCAATGTGTTCTAGGATTTCATACTGCTCTTTTCACAGTTCCAGTGTATTTTCTTTAATAAATTAAGTCTATGTCATTACATTGTATTAGTCTCTTGTTGTCCTGTCGTCATTGTCTTCCTCCATCTAGAGAGAAAAATTGCAGTGGGAAATTACTCTTTTAGACAAACAAAAAACCGCACTCCACATCATTATAAGTTTTACCATAGCCATTTATCAACCTCATATTGAAGGTCCAGGGAAAATAAACTTCTTTGGTGGGTAGGGAATAATGTACCTGTGGGCCACTGCTCTTGAGTACACATTGAGGGTGGAGGTTGTTTGGGGGTGGTAGTGAGGAATTTTTATCCAGTTACAAAACTGTGCAGCCCTTTCTAAGTGTGACAAGAGATGGGTTTTATTGAGCCTCCTGGAGAAGAAGTTTGTTTTGTGATTGGCCACTGCTAACTAAGGATGCACTGCATGCAGATTTCATGTCTTCTGTTTTGGACTGCCTTGTCCAGAGCACTGCTTTTCTTAGCTTTTCATAAATCAAAATGCAGTCGTCACTGTAACAGCAGCTTAGCCCATTAATTTCTTTGAAGATCAGGGCCAAGACAGCTGACAGGAAGAAACCAGAAGCCAATGGACACAGCACACCAGAGTGCTTAGGTTGGACTCAATGATCGGGAAGGTCTTTTCCAACCTAACTGATTCTTTGATTTTGTAATGCCAGCCTAAACCTTGCAGGAGTCAGGCAGTCCCACTTTTGTGCCATCTGGAATCTTATTGGTTTGATATCCAAGGTGAAAAATGCTGAATTGCATAATCTGACTTTGAGTTATTTGGCCTTGTTTTTGGAGATGTTGAGTTTCTTAGTGAGTTCTTGATGTAGAAAAGATATGTTTCGTAAGTGCTGCCCCATGAAAGGCACTGTTTTATATTTATATGGGATAGGTATTTCCTATTAGCCCAGTTTCTAGTTAGCTCTTTGCAGCATGTCCTGAAAAGTATAATGACACTTCACACTTTGGATGGCTTAAGTTTGAAAATACTGCTCTTCTTTCAGGCCTGGTCATGTTTCTCATTTTGCTTGGATTTGAGCCTAGAACTTGGCAGTATGATGAAGCTGGAACCGTATTTGTATTAATTTTGTGGCTATTGTTATGAATGATTACAGTAAATGATAAATGAGTAAGTTTATTTTGGGATCAGTGTGGTTTTATCTTATTGCTTTGGATGTTTTGAGACTACTACACATGCAGGCACTTTTGCAGTTATCCTTATGTGCTTTGCCATTTTCCTTTACTTTACGTATTTGTTTAATATGTAAAACCAGAGAAGTGAATCACTTAAACTCAGCAAGCAGGATCATAATGTCACAACCATTAATCATAGATCTAAAGCAAAACAGTTCTATGTTTTTAAAAATAGATTTCAAGCTGCCCTTTTTATGAACTGATTTAATTCAAGATTCTTTCATGACAAGAATTATGTGTAAGGCACCTGTTCATTCTAGCCAGGAGTAAACAGCCTTAAAAAAATAGGTAAGCAAGTTCTTACTAGGCCCTTTATATACAGAAGCGTTTTGGAAAGAAGTGCTCTGTGGCTTATGGCATACTAGTAAGTGCAGAAAGAAAAACATCACCACAGAATTTGATAATGTGAGTATTTTGAAGCTGTTCATAAAATGAAAATTACTGTTGTTCCAAATATTTTGAGACAGAACTACTAAAACCAAGTCAAGCACTAGCTCTTTGATGGCTCACAGGGTTACGATATTTCTACAAGCTGGCTTGACTTCAGGGTCAATGCTGGTGGTACACACAGCCTGTCAGTAATTTCTGTGAAGAAAAATGGTAGTTAGGGTTATATGCAACTGACATGTGGTCCAGAGGAGGCCACAAAGGTGATCAGAGCTCTGGAACATCTCTCCTGTGAGAATAGGCTGAGAGAACTGAGGTGGTTCAGAAGAGAAGGCTCCAGGCCAGACCTCACTGCAGCCTTTTGGTACTTACAGGGAGCTTATAAAATAGTGGGAGAATCTTTACACAGTCAGATAGTGATAGGACAAGGGGAAGTTATTTTAAACTGAATGAGGAGAGACTTACATTACATGTTAGGAAGAAATTCTTTACTGTAAGGGTAGTGAGGCACTGGAACAGGTTCCCCAGAGAAGTTGGAGATGCCTCAACCCTGGAAGAGTTCAAGGTGAGGTTGGATGAGGTCCTGTGGAAGGTGTTCCTGCCCTGGGGGGAAGTTAGAAATAGGTGATCTTTAAGATCCTTTCCCATCCAATCCATTCTATGAATCTATGGTAATTTGATTTTACATTTTGCCCAGAACTCAGCTGGGTTCAGTCTATATGTTTTCCCCTTTCCAGAAAGCTGGGGCATCCAGTGAAAGGATCCCCATCCGTGAGAAGCAGATGCCTCAAAGCAGGCAGGTTAACCTCCTCCTGAGAAATTATTAACTGGTCTTCTGGAGAATTTATGATCCTTATTTTGTCCAGCCAGAAAAGGTTCTTCCCTGTATTCTAGGTTCAGGATACTTGTAAGGCAGCAAAGATCTCAGTGTATTGAATACTTTGCTCCTGGAGCTGTGCTGTTTCCAAATTCCTGGTTTGGTCAGATTTAATTTAAAGCTGATAACAATGTGCACATCTATATCCTTTTCTCTTTGGAACTGACACTGACCTGACTGGATGAGACAGTGAAGGACATGAGCAGATAGAAAACTAATCCCATGACTGTCATGAAGTATCAAACAAGTGCAAGTGAGATGAATGAATATATGGGCTGGGCTCTCCTAATTTTTGCAGGAAAGATATGAAAAGTATCACCCCTAGTCTCTCTTGCATTGGCATCAAATTGGATAAATTCAATATTTGACACAAGATGTTGGGGGAGTGGTTAATATTAATTAATCTAGTAAAGGAAGACACTTTGGGAAAAAAAAACAACACAGTTTCTGAACATACAAACCCTTCAACAAATCTGAGTAAGGTTCATTGATTTCAGTGAAACAGTCCTTGAAGGCACTTTATTTGATAATGTTTAGCACTGCTAAACATAACATGAATATTTTTTGGTGCTTAGTATTTAGCAAAGCATTATTGAGAAGTCATTGTTTGTTGTCTGGTTAGCATACAATGGCTTCAAACAAATATGCTGCTGGACTGGAACAGAGGATTTTTGTTTTGTTCCAGTGTTCAGGGTGAAGTTGACTGGTCAATGAAGTTCACAGGCAGCTACGGAGTATCTCTTACATCATAGTATTGTCTCTGCAAGTCACCAGGGCTTTAGCAAAAAAATGTTAGGAAAAACAGTAGTATTTTGGCAGTGCAGATACAACCTATGATAAACTGTAATAGCTGGCACAAATCCAACATTGTTTACTCTAGCACAACTTCCCTTTCTTATTTAACAAAAATCAACTTGCAGATTTGACTTCTTGGCCACATCAAGGGAAGGAGGCATCGTTTTTTAAGACATGGGGGTTTTTGAAGAAAAAAATCGAACCCAAATGGAGTGGGTTGGGACTCCACTTGACTAGTGGAGTCAAGTTTATATTGTAGAGAAAGTCAAAGTAATCTAGAATTTGAGCTTTTATTCAGAGAGAAGGGAGATTTCTGACAGGTTTTGAATGGGAATTCAAGTGGTACAAGACTATATTGGCTTCAACAGCATCATTTTGGGTTGACACATTAAGACAGAAAATGATTGTAATGCATTTCTCTGTTTTCATTGAATTGAACATCATATTTAATTTCATCATGCAATTAAACTCTATTTCATAAAAACTAATACACAGTCCAGAAAAAAATTACTTGTAGATTGCATTTGGGTGCTGCTGTTTGCTTCAGTAATAGCCTGAAAGTCATAAGATCACAGATTGGGTTGGGAGGGACCTTGAAAAACCATCTGGCCCAACATTTTGTGGGCAAAGGGAGCCTTGATGAGATTATCCAGCGCCCTGTCCAGGGCAGTCTCAGCACATCAAGTAAGGCTAAATGGGTTGCAGATACTCTCTGCTGTAGATAGTGGGTCAGGATGTCATGTGGTGGGGTGGATGTCTCACAAGGAGGCACCTAATTTTTTTCAAAATGTGTTACCTAAAAGGTACCTCTTTCATCATTTTTGTTCTGAAATATTTGCATTGCCACTGAATAAGCTTCGAATTTTGGAATTTTAAGGTGAAAAGTCACTGCTCAATTGGACTGAACACTGTTGTCACAGGAACAAAATAAATTGATATATCTGTTGAATGAGACAGTAAATACAGCTGTCATTCTAAAAGGCTTATCAGGGAGATTTAATTTAAAAATATTTTTGTCTGGTTTTTTTTATGTCTCTTAAATAAATTTGTGGGTTTGCTTTGCATGGTAGTTCAGAAAAAGTAGTAAGGAAAGCATAATCTTTTATTTTTCTTCTCAACAGAGTCAGAAATTTTCAATGAAAGGTTTTTGCTCTGATAACTATGGGTTAGTAACTTCACAGGCAGTACCAGTTTTAGAGAAAAGTGCACTTTTTAGTGAATTTTATAGTGCAAAGCTGAGGAGCTAGTGAGGGCACTCAGAATTACCTGGATTCTGTTCCCAGCCCTCAGACTCCTTTGGAACTGAACCACTTCCTAGAAAATTTGGGCATCACTGAAGTGGAGGCAGATTGAGAAGCTCAAGCCTTTAAGGTTCTTTACTCAAATCGAAGTCTTGGTTGTATCTGGGGAACCACAATGAATCTGTGAAGTTTTCCAGAAAAGTGTTAAACAACTTTCCCCTTTAAAAGTTCTTAATTTCTAATGCTAAGTACCTGGAACCTTTGGAAACCTCAAAATTATTATTAAATGACTCTTCACCCTTCCAGATACTAACAGTTCCAGTAGGCTGGAACAGAGCATAGCATAACAGCTCCTTCAGTCACTGGGGCTTTTCTGGTGGGCTTTTTTTCCTTCCCTCCAGTAAACCAGTTAGGTAGCAAAGTGAAATAATTTCCAACAGTATAATGAAGAAAATTGCATACTTAATTGTTATAATGATCATTTCTTTAGTGAATTTCACTGCTTCCCTACAGTGGAAATACTGAATAGAGGAGAATGTTTCCAAGAGTGGCTAAACGCCAAATATGCAAATCTCTGCCACAGCAGAGGTTGATTTTTAATAATTTAATGATTTTTTTTCCTCTTCTCTTCTGTTTCCCTTCGACCTGTTGTAGAACTGGGAAAGATCTATCAGATTGCTAGCTGGAAGTTGATGAGAAAAAACAGAATTGAGAATTTTTATGCTTGGTTTTTATTTTTGTCAGCCAAGTTAAAGCTTATTTCTAAGTTACTGCCTGAGAAATTCATCCTCTGTGTCAAAAACTTATGTAGGCAACTGGCAAGGTAGTATGTGCAGAAATTAGAAATCTGTTGTTAGGTTTTCACACAATAATGGAGGTTTCATTGGCACCTTCTATTAAAGAGAAGAAGAAATAACCATAAAAGTCTTGCTGTTTAAAATATATTAAGCGACTGCTGTTTGTTCATTAGCCTCCTTGGGTAGGTTGTAATCTTAGCTGAAGAGCAGTACAAGCCAGCCCTGAAAAAAAATTGATTCCAAGAGAATAGATCCCTGTTCCCAAAGACAAGTAAATGTCTTTTGAATGAAGCTCTTTGTACTAGCTATGCAACAATATGATTGGTCACCCCATTATGGGAGGCCTTTGATACAGTTAGTTTGTGGTTTATCAGGGGCTTCTCCTTGTTCAGAAATATTTTCTGGAGCTGAGATGCAGAAAATAACAGGCTAAACTTGCTTTGCAGGCATCTTTCCCAGGAAACCTGCAATTAGTCCTCGTTCTGCGCCCAACAGGATTTTTTCATCGGGCTCTCTCGGACATTGCTTTCAGATTCAACAAAGATGAGCTTAAAATGAAAGTACCTGTAAGTAAAATCCTCTGTTTTCACTTTACTACTAGGAACCTGTAAAAGTACTTAAGGTAGCCAGTGAGGACCAAAAAAGCCACAACAAAAAGCCATGCTTGGAGGCAGTTCTAGCAATTTTAGCTAACTCATGGTGGCTTTTTCTTGAAAGAGTATGTGAATTTTGAAGCAGATGTGTTTCCCATGGACAAACACTGTGGTTTCTGTCACTTGAGCAAACATACAATGGATGCCCGTTGTTATATCACCAGTAAACCCACAGATTGTACTTTTGTTTGCAAGTGTACAGCATTTATATTTTAAAACAAAATTTGAAACTATATGAGGTGATGATATAAATGTTATTGTACTTATCAGATGTAAATTTCAAGGGGGAAAGATGGTCTTTAAGAAAATTTCCCCCATCTTTCATTTATTTTGGGGAACCGGTCCTTAGATGACAAATCCCTGTAGACACTATTGTCCTGCAGACCCAGGATAACAAGGAAAAATGAATAAGAAATGAATGTTGCTTTAGAAAATAGCCAAGTATGGTTTATCAAGATGAAAAAATCTGGCACTGTTATGTTGTATAATCCATAAGCTCTTTTTTTTTTTTAATATGCCTGGTGCCCCTGCTCATATTCAGTCATTTACATCATCTTTAACTGAAAGAATTGTTAGGTTTGTTTTTGTATACCCATAGGAAAAAGTTCCATCTCTCACTTTTATATTCAAGTGCATCTTCTCTTTCAGTGTCTGAAGGATGGGACTTAGAATCCTTAACAAGGGACTTGTCACCACTGATCATGTTCACTTTTTTCCTGTCCTGCTGCAGATCATAATGCTGGGCTCAGTGTCAGAACTGCAGGGTTACATTGATAAGACACAATTAACAGAAGATCTTGGTGGCACCCTGGATTACTGCCACAACAGATGGCTGTCCCGTCGTACTGTAAGTCTTAGGTTTTGTTTTAACTTTTCAGCTTAATGAACCCTTCTGTTTTATACCCTGTCATTTATAAAACAGATTCCAAGTGATGCAAGTTGACTTGCTCAGTGTGAGAAGATGCTCCCAATGGTACTTAGTCATCTTAGAGAAATAATATGAGTAATAACTTGGGAGTGGTTTTCTGAACACTTGGAGCGAAGGAACTACAGTACGTTATTGTGTTGAGGTTTATTGGGTTTGCTACAAGAAAGAAAAAGCTCAAGTGTAAAATAACTCCAGATTATAAAAATATGAAGAAGATACACCTGATACAAGACTAAGAAAAATATACAATTAAGGAATTAATGGTGACGGTATCTGTTGCTTGCAAAATTCTTCTTTGGCCATTTTTCAGTCTTGTAATTCATCTGTTTGGGCTTGTTTTGAGAGTTATATTTTGTGTGCTTGTGTTTGTTTGTACATATGTGTGTGATGAACACGAAACATCTTTAATGCTTTTTATTCCAAAAGGCTATAGAAGGTTTCGCCCAAAAGGTTAAGCAAACAGCTCAGATTCTTCAGTCCTTTGGGACTGAGCTGGCTGAAACAGAACTACCAAATGATGTGCAATCAACCAGCTCCCTTCTTGCAACACACACAGAAAAGAAGGACAAAATGAAGGTATGTAATTTTTGTAGAGATGCTGTCTTCTAGTTAAGCTATCTTTTAGTTTATAACTAGCAGTATTAATGGAAAACTTGGATGATGCTAATAGACAGTAATAATGGGAACCATCAATATCCTTTTGAACTTTTTTTTTTGATGTTAAAAATCCTTTTCCATTGAAAAATGACATTTCTTGAGACTAAGTTTATGTATGTATAAATGCATAATGGATTGTATGCGAAACAGTAATTTCTTTGTGAGTAGTGGTGTGTTTAATTTGTAGTTTTGTTTGCAACAGGAAATTTGATTGTATTTGCATGCATATTAAAATATATGGCCTTTTGAAGCATGAACAACTGTTCTTTCAAAAAGGATTAAATGAAAGCTATTTGGCAGTTTCAGAGCTGTGCATCTAAAATTTTTGAGATATTTGTAGCCTAAAGCGACACTAGAAGGCTGTCTACCATGAAAATTCAGCTCAGTTACACTGGGGTCTTCAGATGGCAAACATGGAAGAAGCTGACATTTATCATTTACTGTCTGTTGTCAGCCACTGCTTTTAATAAAACTGTGCTTGCTCGAATGCTGTTGAAATCCTTGTTTCATTTCAGTGCCTTGTGATTTTTGCTTGAAAAAACAACATGCCACTTATAGCATGTGGGGGTTTTGTTTTGTTTTCTTTCATTTTGTTTAGTTTTGTTTCATTCTATTTTGTTTTGTAGGAGGATATCAGGGTAGCAGTAGAACAGGGAGATGATATCCTTGGAAGTATTACAAAACCAGTTACTGAGAATCCTGAATACAAGCTGAACCAAGATCAGCTAGACAATCAAACAACGGTAGAAAGGTGAGAGGTGTGAAATACTAAATATGCTGCTTTTCTGCCTTTTCGACCCCTCCCCGGCTCATTTATTTAATGCCATATTTATGCTTTGCACATAAGCAAATGTTGCTATGTGAGAACATTATAAAACATTTCAGAAACAACTCCTCTGTTGTCACATCTCTCCTGAACAAAGTAACCCCCTAATGCCCACTGCGGGGTCACCTGGCTATAGGGAAATGGGGTTGGAATTCTGATACCAAACACTGGTCTTCTTTTCATTTTTGTCACATTTGGACTACATATTTGAGTAACTTTTCCTTGTTTTAAAGACTATCGGTGCTTTGTTTAGAAACTAAAGTGCAATCCAAGAAATTTTGCTGCTGTACAGAAGGCATGAGGGGAAGACTGAAGTGATAAATCTCTTCTTCTCAGTAGATTTGTCCATTTCCATTAAGTCCCTTTAAAGTGGAAGAGGTTTTTTTCTTTTAAAGCTAATAACTGAACAATGTTTTTAGTAGCCTTTAAAGGGCTGCTAGGGAGTACACCATTCTCAAAGTATCTATATACCTATTTCCTTTATGCCCCCTTTGGGCATATAAGTAATAGGTATTGTTTTCCTTTGCTCCCTGCCTGCCACATACACAGCCCCCTCACATTTCTGCCAGGTTAGAAGACATTATATCACTGTAGCACAGATGTAAATTTTCACAAAGCTATGAAAGCATAACTCATTTCCCTCAGGCAGTATTCTGCATTCTTTTTTTGTCTGTCATTCTATGTTTCTGTTACACTCAGGCCGACTTTCTTTCCAAATAACTATCCATTCCAACCCACAAAGCTTGGCAGAAGTCACTTTTTGTGGTCACTGCTTCTATCAGCTATCCAAGGACGATCAGGGTGGGGGTTGCTAGTTTATCCATAACATTCCTATTCAACACAATATCTGACAGAAGTTGGAACAAACTCTGTGTGTGCGTGTGTCACTGCCTTTTCTCTAGTTGGTTTTAACTTGTAAATTCAGAGTTCATTTCTGTACTATTAAAGACAAAAGTTAATTAAATTTCTGATGTGTAGCCTAAGTACAGCAAAGTGCACAATATAAAGTCCATGGGATATCATACTGTCAAATGCAACGATAGAAGGTAAGTTAAGAAGTGAAAGTTTTAAGTCATTTGCCAGAATTATAATCAAAGAAGGTTTTCCTCATCACAGTACAGCTGTACAATTGCCTGTGATATTTAGTTAATAACTCTGCTTGGAAGAGAGGGAGCAATGGCCTTCAGGTTTATCATGAGCTTTTCTCCAAAGAAGGAAATGTAAGCGTAGCTGGCTGGTCACAGCAGTACAAATTTTACCTTAATTTTTCTGATAGCCTTAGGCTTGGGTTTCTCTGAAACTTAACCCACACACATTTGCAAATGTTATTTACATGCGTTAGCCGCAGCTCCCCATGCCCCCAGGCCAAAGCTGAGAAGGTGGATAAAATAAACACTAGCCCATTTTTCAGAACTTGGTGGTTGTATTGAGTTTTTTACATCAATGTTATCATAGGAAATTATACTGTGTGATACAAAAACTGTTACCTGTATCCAGTTTGTTTGTCCTGAAAAATATTGCTTTGGGGAGGCTTTTTATTTGCTGTGCAGGATTACATTGTCCCTAGAAGGTTGCACCCATCATTCTCAGGGTATTTTTAATGTATTTTATTTTGATATTTAAAGGCTACTGGCTCAATTACATGAAACAGAGACCGCCTTTGATGAGTTTTGGATTAAGCATCAGCAAAAACTGGAGCAGTGTCTGCACCTTCGGAATTTTGAACAGAATTTCAGAGAGGTGAGATTTTCTTGGTGGCAGTCAATATTTGGTGATGTAGAAATTATTAGAAAATGCTTCCTGCTCTTGATTTTACAGTTCTTGTGTGTACTTGAAAGCTTTCTCCAACCTTTTTCATGTACTTGCCCTTACTTGACACACTGCTATCTTTACTAGTTTGAACTCTTGTTGATAGAGGCATAACAATTTTTTTTTTCTGCAGGCTTAGGACTTTTTTTTCCATGAAACTAGCAGTGTATAAGCATTCAAAAACTCATTTGAAACCTGTTCTGTACCACACAAGCAAAAAATGCTGCTGCAATGCTTTCATCTTGCCAATAGGTCCTTTACGGAACCAAGTCTCAACTAAACATTGTGGCTGAAATTTTATGAAAACTGTCTCCAGCACTGTGGGTGGGAAGTTAGAAGCTGGGTGGAGGCTGAACTACAATTTTCACAGCCAGTTTCTGATCTCATGTTGTTTAACTCATGTGCTTGATGGCACCTACAAACCCTTTATCCTGGTGTAGCTGGTTTCTGAGCACAGCCCCACAAGAGCAACACTCAGAAACCCTCTTGCAAGCATTTATTTGTCTCTAAAACAATTGCTGGAGAGGGGACCTCTCCCTCATGTTTCACTGCTAACATTAATGTTGCTTTGTGTTCTTGTCATGTGGTAAAGCAAGATAATAAATGTTTCCTTAGCGTTAGTTTTCTTGTATCATTTTTAGTGCCAGGAAAGAGGATTACTTCACTGCCTTTTCTTTGTATTTGTTTTCCTTCTGAACTAGGGGGAAAGGTAGGCTGACAAAAAAGGTGCTTTGTCTCTGTGCCCCAGTAACCACATAATGTAACTGCAAATAGTGGCTATCAGCTCTTTAATTGGTGGGTCTCTGGAGAGGTGGAGCTCTCTTCATTCACACATAGCTGTGTCTCATTGCAGGTTAAAGCAGCTTTGGATATCGTGTCTGAGAAACTGTCTGCTTTCACAGATGTGGGAAACAGCCGTTCACATGTGGAGCATATTTTGAAAGATCTTGCCAATTTTGAAGAAAAATCACATGTAAGAACTCTGCAAACTCCTTGGTTTCTTCTATGACAGTGCACGTGGAGAGGGGAATGCAAATTGGTTGTTGAGTGTTGAGCTTAAGGTTGTTGAGCTTAAGCTGACAACAAGGCAGAATTGGCAGCTCAGGTAACATAAGTGTGAATCTGAAATAAAGTCAGAGTAATTCTTGGACACCCCTCAATAAACAGCAGACTGACCAGACACAAAGTGTGATTGCTTCATTTAAGAATTTGCATGAAGTGTCTACGTAGCCAAGTTTTGCATTTACTGATCAAGGGGCCACTTCCATTCCTATTAAAGCCATGCCTTTCAATAAATCTTAGAAATAAGGAAGCTGTGTATTGAATGTACAATAAAGATGGCCAGCAGAAACATACACTGAACAATACAGAAAAAGAACCTTTTTCTGATCTGTGCTTCACAGTGAAACAAATTGCTCTCTAAATGAGGTTATTGCTCTTGAGGCTGAGATAGGTATTTTTTAATTTGAGTTCAGATTGTTGCTGTACCCTAAAATGCATTCATACACTCACAGACCCTGCTAAATCAGGCATAGAAAGACAAGAGTGGTTCCTTCACAAGGAGGCCTGTGATTAAACTCACAGAGTACTTCTGAGGTATTTCTGAGGTACTTTGGTACATGAACGTTTTGGGCATCTGGAAAGACAAGAAATCATTTGGATTTATTAAGCAAGGCAGATACTAACTAAAGATGTATTCTTTATCAATATATGTATTTCAATGCATAAAAACAATTTTAATTTTTTTTTTTGATTGATCTTGATCCAAGGAAAGATGTACTTTAATCAGTGCTTGTTTTCTTAGGAAACTGTAACAAAAGCCAGAATGTTAGCCTCAGAGCGTGATGATTTTATTCAAAGCAATCATTATGCTGTGGACTCCATTATTCCAAAATGCACTGAACTTCATCACCTCTGTGATGCCTTGACCACTGAGACAGAACGGAGGAGAAATCTTCTTAACAAATCTCTGGAGCTGCATGACTTACTAGAGAAGGTAAATTTCGTGTGCAACAGTTGTTTCCCAAAACCTCAGTTGAACAATTGTCATAATGGTAGGTAACATTATCTCACTGTGCTGCAAGTTTTCTCTTTAAAAAGCTGAATTCATGACAAGGCTGAGATGTTTCAGACTCTGTGTGCGATGCTGACGTTGGTGCATTCTGAGCCTGTTCTTCTCTGTTTCCAGTCTATGAAGTGGTGTGATGAAGGAATTTACCTGCTGGCTTCCCAGCCAGTCGATAAGTGTCAGTCTCAGGACGGTGCAGAAGCAGCATTACAGGAGATTGAGAAATTCCTGGATACCGGTGCTGGCAATAAAATCAAGGAGTTGAATAAAATTTACAGAGAGTATGCACATATCCTCAGTGAAGACCTAAAGGTACCAGAAGATGTTTATGTATCTGTGTGTCCATTTGTTCATTTTAGAATTGCTCTCTTGTATTGTCATTGATAAAGGTAAATAATCAATACAAGGAGTTATACCTGTGAACTGGAAAGCCAATACATTTCTGTGCCTGAGTCTCATTGTATCTTTGGATAAGCATCAAAGGCTTCAGAGATGGTTTGTACTACTCAAATTTTTCAGACAGTAAAATTGCTTTAAAAAAAAAATTCTCCCAAGCAAGTATTTGAAATACCTTTTGTTTTATGTGGCAAAAATGTGCTACTTTTTTAAAATTTATTTTTTAGAATTTGAGAATATATTCCTTTTCTTCATGGTTGATCTCTCCATATAACAGAAAAAAAAATTACTTTTTTAAATTGCAGCTTGAATCCCAGATTTCTCTATAGTAAGCACACAAAGTATTTTTGAAGTGATGTTTCAATTTTTTAAGTCTATAAATCACAGTAAATTAGACCCTGTTAAGAGTGAAGAGCTGGTGTAATATTTCTATATGTGATATAAAAGTAATTGCAATTTCAAATCAGTATGCTGTAGATGCTGTAGACATCAGTGTAGATTGTTGATAGGTTTCTGACAGGAATATAAAAATAAATTATTTAATTTTTTTTTAAATTCAAGTTGTTTTTTTTTTATTTCCATGGCAACCATAGGACCATGTGCAAAAAGTTTTCCAAAAGCAAGAAAGTATGGAAGAAATGTTTCAAAAGCGTCAAGTAAGCCTTAAGAAGCTGGCAGCTAAGCAGACACGTCCTGTTCAGCCGGTTGCTCCTAGACCTGAAGCATTTGTAAAATCTCCTTGTACCTCTCCAAGTAAGTAACTGTATTAGCCTTTAGGTTTTTCTCTGCTATGCTGAGAAACTTGAAGAAACTTCCAGCCATAATTTGTGGTTGCACAAACATGTGTGTCAGATGTGATCCAGCTCTAACTTCTGTTTGGTTCTGGTTTACACGTGTAGGTCTCCAAAGAGAAAACGTGTCCAGCTCAGAAGGCAGCGCGCTTCGGAGGATAAACTACAGAAAAGGAAAGGTATTTTTTTCAGTTTGTGTGTTTCACACGTGTGCCACTTGAGAAAGTCACAGTACAACAGAATATTCAGGGATTCTCAATAGGTATGAGGGAATTCCACTGAAAAAGTCACGGCATCGTCCCAGTTGAAGTAATGCTGGTGAAACAGTCGTGTGGTTCAAATAGGGGCTGCTTTGTTGCTGGGCTGGTTATGAGGGAGGGCAAAGTAAATAGTGGCCAATATTAGGGAAAATGTTAGGGGCAGCAAAATATTAAGTTTATGCACAGGAAATATTTTTTATTTGCCAGTAGTAATTGGCTACTCTTGAAGCCATTGACAGTGAAGCAGTAGTTGTCATTGGCTCCCAGACAGCTTCACCTGACCTAGTGGGTTGCCATTCCCAAGTGGGGATGGTCTTCCTGCCCTGCCTGCAGGAAGGGAAGTATCCTGACAGCAGCAACAGAAACAAGTAGTTTCTCTCTGGGTTAGAGTTGAATCAGCTCAGCAAAGGTTCAGCAAAAGACAAGGAAGGCAGGACCACGTGACCAGGATGGACATTTGGAGAGAAAAAGGTTAGTTGAAAGACGGCTTGAAAGCAGAATCCCTCTCTTTTTTCAGCAAACCATAGTTAAGTTTAGGCATTACAGTAAAAGTTTTAAGAGTGAATTTCTGTGTTAGGTTAAGAAGTAACCAGAAAGTTAGCACAGTATCTTATTTTTAGCATGGAAAATACACTAAAACTAGTGTTACCTACAAGATTATGCTGGTGCTCTGATGTCTTCTTGAAAAGGGACTTTGAACCAACATCTTTTCTAATCTGGCTTTTGATGGAGAACTTTCCACATCCAAATGTTGTGCGCTTCAAGGCCTTCAGGGTGACTCGGTTTTTTTTCACAGCATTCTTGCAAACTGCCTTCATTTCTAGTGGAGCACAGTCTTCCCAGTGAAAAGTGCTGAGCACAAAGCTCTGTATTTTAAAGTGTTTTTTCTGCACCTGTGATGCCATGATTTTTTTTTCCATTGTTTATTTCCTTCTTTAGAGTGAAATGACTGAACTCCACCAAAGCAGAGGAGGATCTACAATGGATGATGAAGAAAACCTAGCTGTGTTACGGCAGTAAGTATATTTTGATAAGCAAAAAGTGCGGGTTTTCTCTGATTTGGTTCCAGCAAAGCCTGAGTTTGGCTAAGGATTTGATAAAAGAAGTATATTTCTCTGAAATAGCCCTCAGTGCTTTTTGAAATGCATTGGCTATGCTCTGTGCACAGAGGAAGACATTTCAGTCTGTCTGCAGCATTATTTAGAGTTTGGGTAGTACCAGAGTCTACCTTTGCTGCAGTGAAGTCATGCTATGGCAGGACAACTACTGATTTTCATTTCAGAGATGATACAGTTTTGAGTAATAAACCACCTGTAAATGAATTGGAGGTTTTGGTCTCCATGCTTTGAGACTTGGACTTTTTATTGGACTCTTTTTAGTCACTGTTTTGATATTTGTTACCAAAAAATCACTTCTATAAAAACTGAAGAACATAACATATGTTAAAGAAATTACTTAGTACCACCTGCAATGCATATAGCAGACCTTGCATTTTTACTTGTAAACTGGCTACTTATATGGTCTTTTTTACTGTTATGACCTTCTGTTACATCACACAAAATCACAGGGGAAGGAGTTTGGGGGAAGTATGATTCAATGCTTGATCATAAAGAAAATTAAAGCATCATTAAGTTATTTAAAGTGTGCCCTAAATGCCTCTAATTTAAATTACCAGTGTATTTTTAAGCCTGTATTTGATAATCCTATGCAACTCCAACTCCAGCTCCCATAATAGTTGCAAACACAGCATAACCAGACTTGGTACATACGATGATAAAACACTCTACTGCTTCAATTCAGTTACTACAGCACTGAAACTGCCAGATTTTATGTTTTCCTGTTCAAACACATTTTCAAAAATCTTAAAATGTTTTAAAAATACGTATCTCTCAATAAGGATGTATAAAGTAATGACAGTAATATCCATGGAACATCACATTTTGCATTACCTAGAAATTGTTCTTTTATTGTCTGAAGTAAAGAAGCAACACAGACAAAATTAACATTGCCTCATTACTTTACAGAAGTGAATAGGCCCACCCTAATTATCATTCTTTGTCCACAGGCATGTAATGAATGAACTTATTGAGACTGAACGAGCATATGTGGAAGAACTTCTCTGTGTTCTTGAGGTAAATACTAAGTTTCACTGTGGGTGTTAGTGAATCTCTTGCATTTCATGGATGCTCTTACATTTTCCTTACCACCATAAAGCCTCTGTTTGTTCTGTCAAGCAATGTGATCATTATCTTTTTCCTTTCTTATCATATTTTCACAGAGGTACCAATATGTCATTTTGTTCTAGAAATAGTCATACAACTAGGATTTTGTATTAGAAAACATAAATTGACCAGAAAATAAGACATGCCTTTGTATTTAGGTGGAATCATAGTGAGATTTGTAATGATCACTGACTCCTGCAAAAGTTCTTTCCAGTGTCTTGGGTCAGTTCCAGGAAGGGCATTGTCACACAAGAATGTGAATCTGCATCCAGAGACTACTGTGTCAGAGGAGAAAAGTTGTTTCTTGCATCTTGCTTTGCACATCTTTAAGTGATCTTCCACGTCTGGGGTACAACTGTGGGAACACAGTGCCTTGTAATAAAATCCTCAATTGAAATCATCAAGGAAGCAAAGGTGCTCCCTTTGCTCCTCAGTTGTGGAGACATGATTGCAGCACTGCTGAGTTGCTTGTAGAAATACACTGCAGTAGTGTTTTTTTCCTCAAGTTTAAGTCTTTAGCTATGGATGTGTCATTTTCCTGTAATCCAATTTGACTGCAGGGAATGATGAAGGTGCAGATAACTAAGGCTGAATAATTTGATCAGGATGAACTAGAGTTGAGACAAATGGATATTCTTGGTATCCAAGTGTTAAGCTTCTAAATAGGAAATGTCTAAACTTATGGACCAGGACTAATAATTTCTGAGTGCATACCTTCAAGTAAGAGTGGTGTATGAGAGTTTTGGACTCTGGTCTTGGTTTTGCTAGTTTGTGCTGAGCTTCCCACAGCATTTACATCCTGTGCTCAGTCCAGGTGCTGGAAGTGTTGATTACAGCAGTATGGTCACATCTGATGTATGATAATATATCCAACTCAGTTGGGAGTGGGCCTTAAGGATATCTTTATTCCCTGCTTTTTCATGCAAAAATACAGGTTTATTCATAAAATCAAGACTTGAATAGTTGGAGGATTTTTGGTCCTTACTGTTGCTAGTGGAGCATCTTTCTATTCCTGTGGTACTACTCTTGTTTTCCATGGAGTGCAGTGCAACTCCTGTCTTGCTAGGCCAAGTGTCTTGGTTTTGTGCCACTGTGATCAACACTCCAGCACTCGTGCCAGGCACACCTCTCTGTGCCTCCTGGCAGTTTGGTATCCCTCTGTCTTGAACTTGGGTGATTGGGAGTGCCAGCAGTAATTCTGGATCAGATACTTGCTGAGGTATGGTTCAGTGGCAGCCTTCCAGCTTTTGAGTAATTCTAGTTATTGGTCCATAGTTCTGGCTGTTCTCCTATTCCCTTTGTTTCTTCTATTCTATTAATCTTTCAATTTTTCATGTAAAATTACCTGGTACTCCTTTGTGGAGACAGTGTCTACTCTGATTATGTCCTATTTGTTTGCCATGCATTTTCTGTCTGGAAAGGATTCCGATAGGAAAAAAGCAAAGTAGTTTCCCAAGACTGATTATTTGGAAATTTATAGCTTATCCAAGATCAGTAATTTTTCTTTCATTAAGAGCCATGATCATCCCACTTTAGTCTGTGAAATGCAGTAATCTTTATTGGGAGAAGAATACTGGTCTAGTCTATTTTTAGGTATTGAATTCTACCCTTTCTTCCACTTACTTGGATGGTTTTGGAACAGCTTTCAAATGAAAGACTGAGTAAAACCTTAAACATTTTAAAATTAAGATTAAATAATCTAAGTAAGATTAAATAATCTCAGTGGCTGTGTTAATTAGTTTTCCCTCTCTTTTCTTAAAACTCAGCTACTGCATAGGTAGTAAAACATGAAGGTTTTTATAGTAAATTTTAAATATGTATCAGCCTAAAGTGAAAAAAATGACAAAAACTTTTTGTCAGTGTATGTATTTCATGCTTTTGTTCCTTCAAAATTCACAAGTAATTAACTGTCAGGCTTCCTCTGATGTCAGCTAAATTCAATACTCCTTCTTTTTTACCAGTGCTGGCTGTGCTGAGATGTTTGATTTCATCTTGACTTAAAGTGGAAATCGTTCTCTTCATCTAAACTGCATGGTGGCTGCAGTAGTTCTTTTCCTGTTAAAAAAAGCTACCTCCTTTTTATCTAATTTATTTTTAAATTTTTTAAGGCTGTACAATTTTTCTTTATTTATTCCACCCTCTCTCTTTCAGATGCTGCATTTTCCTACTTGAGGGCAGGAGAAATACGAAAAAGGAAGCAATGTTTAGCTGTTTATGCCTATACTACTGGGGTTTTTTCTTCTTCTTTTTTTTTTTTAATGCCCAAAGGCATTTAAAAGGGCTGATTCTGGATTCTTTAAAAAAATAATTCTGTCCTATCCAAATGCTTGAATTCCTCAGGCTAGCTGACTTTACCAGCTAGTTCTTCTACTTTTGTAGTTTGGACCACATGTTAAAAATCTTACTTGTAGGTGCACTTTTGCTTATCTTTTCTTTTAGTTATTTAGTTTGTTACAATTTGGTGTGGTTTATTATGATCAGTGTGATTTAATGCAAGGATCACTTTATGTTTTAAAAAAAATTAAAAACACACAAACAGAAACACACAAGAGAAAAATCTAATCCAAATCTAAAGAAGATAGGATCATCTTCCTTCAATGACTGTAAGCTAAGAAATCTACTTATATTAAGAAATCTGCTTATAATGCAGGTGCTAGATAATTCCTGCCATTTTTCTGGTTGACTTGTTGGGAATGTTTTGTTTGTTTAGGGTATTTTAGCATTTTGAGAAAACACTAAAAGATTAGTGACCTCAGGACCAGAGGAGAACAGTCTTGGGCTAAAGCCACTTGTGTCCTTTTCTGTGCCAGATAAAGAGAAAAGAGAAAGTGTGCTTTCCAAAACTGGAAGGTGTGGGAATCTAAAGCTGCTCCTTTTGGTACTAAAGCAAATGGAAGTGCCTTAAACAGAATTTTTAGCTTCATGGTTTCTGTTACCTGCAGAAATAACTACAATCAGCTTATTCCTTCTTAATAATGGCTAAGAAAGGCAGGAAGGTTTGTGTGTGTACTGGAATTGTGGCTCTAAATTCAGATGTTTGAAGTCTTAGCAAAACGAGTATAATTTGTAAGCAGTATGGATGTGTAGAGCCTTTACTTGATGAAAATTATTGCAAACTTTGTTTTATCCTCACTTATCTAGAATCACAGGATTTAGTCAAGTGTCTTTCTAAAGACTGTATGTGTCTGAGTGGGATGATGGAAAAACAGAATTGGTATTCTTCTTTCGTGATTAATAGTGAGCTCTCTGACCTTGTCTGTCTGTCAGCCTCAAGGCAGATTGCCTTGTTAGAGAGACAAGTACTGCAAGTAAAGGGAGATAATAATTGTGCCTCTCTCCTGTGTTTTAGGGCTATGCTGCAGAGATGGACAACCCCTTAATGGCTCATCTCATTTCACCAGAACTGCAAAATAAGAAAGATATCTTGTTTGGGAATATGGAAGAAATTTATCACTTTCACAACAGGTGAGGATTTGCATTCAGGTCTAAGAACAGAAACTGGATGAGATTCTTTACTTTGTATTTTAATCTGCCTTAGATTGCTAAAAGATCCTTAAAAAGATCTACTTGTCTATATGGCATGTTAGCATTGTATTACACAGAAGAGGAAAAGCAAAATATCTATAGAAGATGAGCAAAGCTGTGTGAAACTGCATACATGCAGTACACAGGTAGGATTTTGCATTGTGGTCATCGTTCTGAAGCAACACATTTGGATCTGGTTACAAGATAAATAAAGTAGGTTTTATTTGGGTTTCTTTTTTTATTACTTTTGCTAAGGAAAGTGAATTATGGTTCTAAACCACAAATTCTCAACTCTTGCATCTGACTGAAGGTGATTGATTTTGTATTTCTATAGCTGTATTAAATAATATATAGAATTAATATATAAAACCAGAATTATTTTTAGATATTAAATATATATATTGAGTGACCTCTCTAGAGTCTGAATCCTTGCTGCTAGAGAGGTATTTCTTCATAGAATAATATTTAAATTCATAGGAAAGGGAAACTGATTTTCAAGAGAAATTAAGCATATTAAGTAGGTGTTTCTTATTTAGGCAAAACTAGAATGGGAGTTTTCTCACTGATTTTTTTCAGTTTTGGTTTTTTTGTTTTGGTTTGGTTTTTTGGTGGGTTTATTTTTAGTTTTGAGAAGGCGGGTTTTGGGTTGTTAGGTGAATGGTTCTTGGTAGTATTTGAAAGACAACCCAAGCACTTTAAACTGTACAAATCCTGTTGCTGAATACATAAGGCAAGGAAATATAATCCCCCTTCCTTCTCCAGTCGTGTATTTGATTTCAGTTGCAGCAACAGTAACAATATTTGTTTTAATTTGCTATCTCCTTTAAAATACATGATCTAGAAGAATTATGTTTAGTTTTGTAGATTTCAACTTTGTTTCCAGAAGTTTAGAAAACTAATTGCAAGACTGACCATTGTAACAACTTTCTTTAACGTGTGCTCTAAGAAAACTTTCTTTCTGGTAGAATATTCTTGAGAGAGCTAGAAACCTATGTGGAATACCCAGAACTAGTGGGACGGTGCTTTCTGGATCAGGTATGTGTTGCCTTTTTCTGGCACTTCATTCACAAACCTCTTTAGGGCTGTAACATGTGAGAGTGATTCTCATGTAGCAATTACCACCGCATCCCCTTTGTTTGTCCTCAACATATAATAGGCTGAGAATGTAGATGTTATTTGAGAGTTAGAGATATTTTCACCTGTGCAGCACAACTGATTTTGTTAGAAAAAGCTACTATCTTGTTAAAAGAAAACAGCTTTTTTAAAGTGGCAGTCAGGAAAGCGTGAAGAGGAGTCATGCACTGCATCGTTTCACATCACTATAAATGATTGGTTTACTTGGCGAGATTTCTTCATTGGATTGGTGTTTCATTGATTTCTATTTTCTTTAAAGAGTATATCTCAACAGAGAAAGTCCCAAGCATTTTTGTTCTAAAAGCAGAAAGCTATGAGTCCCACCTGTAGTATCCTAGAGGCTAAATAAGAATGTCTGTATGGAAATCAGACTGCTGCTATTGCTGCCTATTGATGCTCTAAAGCTCCTGGGAGGAGTCACCCCTCTCCTTCTGTTTAATGGCTAAATCCATGGAGATGCTGCTTGCTAAAACTGAGGGATGGAGGTACTTCTGTGCCTGCTGATTTCCTACCATATCCATGCTTCTATGACATTGTCAACAGTCTTTAATTCCTTTTGCTTTCAGCAAGTGCTGAAGTAATGCTACTTAATTTTTGAAGTGATAAGGGGGAACAAACTGCTTGGTTTACCTTAGTGCAACTCTCAGTGAAAAAGACATTTGTTAAATGAAAATAAAGGAAAAGGACAAAGTCTTTTAAAGAAAGCTACATAGTGGGTCTCATGGCTGGGCACTCATAGAGATATTTTTCATATTGTAGCAGAAATAAATTTGTAAATGTGCCATATGCTTCTTCATAAGGTGTTTAACATTCAACTGAAGCAAAAATTAACAGGAATGTTTATTTTGCAAATTAGTAGCCATTACAAAATCAGTGATTTTGCAATTCCTTGAGGGATCCTAAGCAAAAAAACAATGATTCAGTTTTTGCTGGTGGTGGATTTTTTCATTGCATTATTGAAAATGAAAAGATTGTTATGAACTTTGTCTATTAAAGTCACAAAAATTCATGAACTTTTTGCTTGTGTCCCCAATTCCAGATGGAAGACTTCCAGATTTATGAAAAATACTGTCAAAATAAACCTCGATCTGAAAGTTTGTGGAGGCAGTTTTCAGACTCTGTATTCTTCCAGGTATGCTGACTTGAATCCCTAAAATAATGGTGGCTTTGGTTTTGTTGGGGTCTGGAGTTTTTTGTTTGAATCTTCTCAAGAACAAACAGCATAAATACTGATTAGTGTCCTGATGAAATCCAACACTGATTACAGGAATGTCAGAGGAAACTCGACCACAAGCTCAGTTTGGATTCATACTTGCTGAAACCTGTTCAAAGAATAACCAAATACCAATTATTGCTAAAAGTAAGTATTACTTTTTTTTTCTTTTTTTTTTTTTTTTAATGCTTCTCTCATCCTGCTGGAGAGAAACCTAAAAGTTAGTGAACAGATGCGTAAATGGCAACACGGAAATCCCTGTCCATCAGTTTTCAGCTCAGTTCTGTTTTCTTTCAAAAAGTCAAAAAACTTTTAATAAGCAAACATTACGCAGAGACTTCTTGTGAACCTACTTTTGCCCTTAGATTACAGCTGAAAAGAAGGTGGGAAGTTGATGGGGGGAAACCAGAAGGTCCAAGAAAACTTTGAAACAAAGATGAAGAGTATCTGAAATACTTCAGTTATAGTCACCTCACCCATATTGCAGGCACTTGCCTTGCTATCTTAAATTTATTTAAATTACTATATAACATTTTGCCATGTTTGAACTAAGAAATATTTCTCACAAAGACATGTTACAATTCTTGTATTTAACAGTAGCTTAAAATTGCTTGAGGATTGTTGGTTTGGTTTGGTTTTTGGTTTTTTTGCAATTGTAATGAAAAAGATGTTTGCAAAGTTAGTCTTGTACAATTCTTACATACAGCTTACAAAACCTGTAAATGAACGAAATATATTTGGCTAATGAGCAGGAGAAATGGGAAGTAAATCTTTAAGATCTACTGAGTTCCAGCCACTATTGAACTAACTAGATTGTATGGTATAAAGCTCTACTTTGCTGACTTTAAGATCACAGAATTACAGGATGATTGGGGTTGGAAGAGACCTTAAAGATCATCTCATTCCTACACCCCTACCTAAAATTCAGTATTAAAATTTGAACATTCCTAGTTGCTACTGTTTCAAAAGCTGAATAAATGTGTTGTCATTCCCTTGCATTCAGGAAATGCTGAAGTACAGTAAAAACTGTGAAGGTGCTGAAGATCTTCAGGAAGCACTAACTTCTATACTGGGCATTCTTAAAGCAGTTAATGATTCTATGCACCAGATAGCCATTACAGGCTATGATGTGAGTAGCAGTATTTTTGCTTACTTTTAACTTTATTTTCTTTTTTTTTAGATATATGTACAGCATGCCCTGTCCTATGTGCTAATAATGAGAAGAGTGTTTTACAAAACATGCCTTTAAACTTAATTGTCTAATGAAAATAATAGAAAAGGGATGTCTTTATACTCTTTTGAAGTTTTCCTGCTATGACTAATATTTTCCTCTGTCTACCTAAGTTCTTTTTTCTTCGATCTTTGTGTAAAACTACACTCAAAACTTCCAGTTCCTAAAAAAATAACAAAGTCCAAAACAAAACATAAGCAGGTTTGGAGCAGAGTTTGGGGGGTGGGAAACCAAACAACCAAATGTGTATTGTGCTTCCCTCTTTCTATGCATAGTTTTCTGTGCCTCTGCCACTGGTACTTTAGACTGTAAAATCCTGCCTGAATAGTGTTGACCAGTGAAAATTTTATGTGAGAAATTCAACACTGACTTTACTGCATTTCCAGATACAAAATAAACACTGATATGAGAGATTATTGGCAACAACAGACTTCTAAAGACCTGTTCAGAGTCGGTATTTAACCTGATGTTAGTTCTGTAGTTACAAGTATCACTGTGTTGTTTTTTTTTTTTTGTTCCAGGGGAATCTGAATGAGCTGGGCAAGCTTTTGATGCAGGGGTCCTTCAATGTCTGGACTGATCATAAAAAGGGTCACACAAAGGTGAAAGATTTGGCACGCTTCAAGCCAATGCAGCGACACCTCTTCCTCCATGAGAAAGCAGTGCTGTTCTGTAAAAAGCGAGAAGAAAATGGAGAGGGATATGAGAAAGCACCTTCTTACAGCTACAAACACTCCTTAAATGTAAGACACTGATCAATCCTGATGGTCAAGGTGCTGAGGGCTTAGTCTGTAGTAATACAACATTCTGGTTTTATCTGTGCAAACCTGTGTTGCAGCATTGCACTGGGAATTTCACTCTTTCAGACAAACCTGACTGGTGCTGCAGGTCTGAGTTTCTTTTTGTTGCTGTCTGTCCATCTGAATGGCAGTTGCATTAATCACACAGAAAACACAGGGAAAGGTAATGTAAAAATCATGAAGGATTTGGTGGTCTGGATTTTAAAAGCGATGCTTTACAAGTCAGTCTCAATCTCATGCACCTAAACCCTGCTTCCCTCCAAGGTAGGCAGGCTGATACAAAGCACTAAACCTCTTGTCTCCAACATGCAGACCACAATTTTTTAGCTATTCTTTTCCTTGTGCAAGAAGCCAGAGGGGATCTTCCTTTTCAGAAATAAGATACCAAAGAATACCAGTAGCTGCCTGCTTCTGTTTTTAACATAATTGCAGTGCAGTAGGTCAACTTCTGTTCTCTTTGCTTCCAGATGGCTGCAGTTGGAATAACAGAAAATGTCAAAGGTGATGCAAAAAAATTTGAAATCTGGTATAATGCAAGGGAAGAAGTTTACATTATACAGGTAAATAACATGGCCTTACATTAAAAAAAAAAACAAACAAACAAAAAAAAAAAAAAAAAAAACAACCAATGGGAGAGCGGGAGTCTAACCCTAAGAAGATCTGGAGATCTTTTTCCCTCTGTTATATCACTAACAGAGTGTGATGAGGAATCGTAGGAGAAAAAAGAAAACCTAAATCATATTTCAGTGGAAGAGTCTTCTGGGAGAAATAAGTAATCACATCAAACAATGTCCATAGAGGTTATTGTATACACCATTAGTATGGCTGTCAGTGGAGCAGTGGATGGCTTGGGGACATAGGGTTTGGCTGTACCAAACAGCCTCTGCCTTAGCCTATTCCAGTAGCTACAACCAGTTTCTGTTCATGGAAGCACTGGGGAGGGAGCTTTGTCTGTCCCTCTAGAATGATTCCTCTGAGGCTGTGCTTTGGCATGCAAGTATTTGTGTAATAACCATCCTGTGCTTGGTGGCTGACTGTATTTATTTTTGGGTAGGCACCAACCCCAGAAGTGAAAGCTACTTGGGTAAATGAAATAAGAAAAGTGCTGACAAGTCAGCTGCAGGCATGCAGAGGTAAAATACTTTGGAGATTCTCGTTTTTGTTTTTCAAATTTTTTAAAATCTGTTTTCTCTTGATCTTCAAATGCTGCCCTGTGGATCTTCCCAGCGTAGGACACAAATAAATTTTAATAGTTCTTTTTCTTTCCTCCATTACAGAAGCTAGTCAGCACAGGACACTAGAGCAAACACAGAGCTTACCTCTACCACTACCAGCATCATCTTGTGCAAGGTAAGGATGTTGTCACATCAGCCTGGCTGTCTTGTAAATAGACTAATACATCTGATTTGCAGTTCTTTATAGCTCCTACCCCTTAACACTGGTCCTTGTGTTTTCAGGTTTTGGATTAGTTCTCTTTCTACTATAAAGCTTTACAGCCTGGGGTTTATACAGCTCCAGAACTGTTAAACTGAGCAGCAGTGGCATGTGTTCTGCCAGTTGATAGAGAATGCAACAGAAATATAATTTTCTGCACCAGCCAAAATCCTGGTGGTATTATGTGTCTGCTTGTTGATCAGCTAATTATATACATTGCAGTCCAGATAAGAGAGTTATATGGAGCAGCCTTTTTCTTCCTTCACCTATCTTTTCCTTTACTTCTTCTTCCTTTTCCAATGTCATGTTACCTTCTTTTTTGTCTTTTTCACAGCAGTATCTTTTCTCTGTCTCTTGCTCTTTTACTCCAATTTACTTTTTTTTTAAACCTAAGTAATGTGTTAATTCTTCCAGTGTCCCAGTTTCTGGGTCAAGGTTTTTCTTTTTTTCCATCCTTCACCATTCCAACCTATATATATTCTTCTGTTCCCATCTGTTATTCTGCCCTTGCCTGACACCTCTCTTTGTCCTCTGCTCCTCAGCCTGGTTTTTCACATGTGTGTATACACCTCTCCATAAGCCCATGTGTTCATATCCATATGTGTTTTCTCAAATATGTATTGGTAGCTCCCTGCCCTGCATCTTTTATGTATCTACTTATTGCTCAGGGAGAATTTCCCAGGCACATCGTATTTGGGGAGTGTCTTTCTCTATCCCATTCCCAGATGGAGTTGTGATGCAAGATCCCTTTTTTCCTGTGTTAAGAGCTTCTGACAGGCAAAGTTTATTCCTTTGTCTTTCTTCTTTTATTCCTAGTACATTCAGGAGGAACCTGTTAGCTGCAAGTGAGTGGAAGCTGTCCTGAGCCATCTTTGCAGTAATTCCCACTGCCATAGTACATGTGATTGCAATTAGTCAGGAAAGCGTTTCTCATGGGCTTTAAATGCAATCACCAATGACTTTTTCAGTCCTGGAAGCTACAGTTTGGGAAGTAACAAATAAATGGTTTTCAGCCTATATATCTGTATGTAACAGCCTGATTGGATTGATTGTCTTCATTCTCTTCCGATAAACAGTCCTTCACGAAACCATATCAGAAATACCAAAAAAACGGAGGAGAAAAAAGCTGATCTCACAAGTCTAGAAGGTTGTGGCACTACAGTAGCACCAAAGTACCCTGAGAAAGGCAAAGGTGAGTTTGCCCATACTTGTTGTGGTCTGTAATTGCAAGGAGCATGCCTGCACTGCACATGCACAGGCAGATCCACCAGCAGAGTAGCCATGGTAGTGGAGGGGAGGCAGCAGGACTCCTGAACCAGCAGGGCTTTGCTGTTTTCAGCCTAAGGCAGCCCACCCACAAAGTGCTGCCCATGCTGCACCAGCAGGCTGCTCCCATCTGCCCTTAGCTTGGGACTGATTTCTGCATTGCAGGTGTGGTGTGGACAGGCCCAACGCTATCTTGAGTGGATGGTAGCCAAAGGCATGTGGGAACTATTTGTTACAAGGCCACAGTCTGCAGTAGGTCTTTTCTTAAAGCTGCCCAACTTCTCAGAGTTCTCTTTCTCTGAAAAAATTTCTTGGCATTACCTGACCTAAGAGAGAGTGGTTTTACTTTGTTTTGTATTTTCTTCTTTAATTTTTTTCCCATCATGGAAATAATTTATTAAACCAGTGGCAGTACAAGCCCTTGCACAGCAAGAACCGGACACTTGTGTTGTACCTGGGCTTTCAGTTGTCCCTTCTCATCCTAATATGCAGGTTCCCTGGCACAGCTGCAAATGACTTTTTGCCTGGACCTTTTCATGGCCTTCTCCCTTTCTGTGTCTCTCTCTTCCTTTGTAGACAACACTAGCTCTACTTCAGAATGCTCTGTACTGTCAAAAAAGCGCTTTACGCTGCAGGGCTTTACTAACCTCAAAAGTCAGAAAGGTAACTTTAAAAAAAGGCTAGACTGTTCTCTGTGTAAGGCTGTGATCGAAGAATCACCTTGTATGTGTGTGTAGTGTGATAGGTTTTCAGTGTACACACTAGCTTGCTCTCCCAAGGTCAAGCTAGGTTCCTTAGTCGGTGCCTCTGACAGGGAGATTTCGAGGGAAGCCAGCTCCAGAGTGGGAGGGGGAGATGCAGCTAGGAAAAGTGGGGCTGTGGAGGTGCAGGAGGAGGAGTGTGGTTTCCAGTGCCTCCAATCTCACTGTCAAGGCCAAGGACAGAGTTTATAGTGCCCTGTTCCTGTAGAAAAACTAGAGGAAGGAAGTTGTCTTTTGACCAGACACCTGGCCTGCTTCTAGCTTCAGTGGATCTGCCCCAAATGCACTAGTACTTGGCAAAAAGGAATCAAGGTGATTCTGTGAAGGTTTTGTAGAGGATTTTTTATTGGCATCCTTTCTAACAAAATTCCAAAGTGTTAATGACAACAGCAGAATGTGTCTGACAATGTTGTTTTGCTGGATAGAAAAATAAGCATTTCCCTATTCTTCCAGAAAAGGCCTTTGCCTCTTTTTTTCTAAAAAAGGCAATAAGAGTTTGAGACTTTTCTTGCTTCCTCCTGCCAAGTAATCACACTGGTACAGTCACTTCTTGCTTTGAAGAGCTGTCTTTGGACAGTCTGAATTGCATTAAGATGATGGCACTTGTTCAACAGCATGGTATTTTTCCCCCACATGCACCTTTCCAGAATGCCTATTTAAAATCCAATTACCTTTGAGTTCTTTCTGGAGAGACTCCAGGGTTGTGTATCTAATGCTATTGAGGTGAGCACTAATGTCCCATGCTTGCCTTGACAGAAACTCCATCTCCTTCTGCTAAAAGCCAGACATTGCCAATGATCCTTCTTACAGGACCAGGTATTGCTGTAGCATTGCATAGAAAAGATTGCTTAATTTGGTAATGTTTGTCTGAAACTGCAATTAATTGTATTAAGTTGATGTCTAATCAATTTTTAGGAGTTTACATATATTTTTATCTATCATTGTAAAATAGATTTCTCAATTTATCTTCAAATATTTACTTGTAAATAGTTAATTCCTTCTGCTGCCATGCAGCAGTGACAGCTAAACTTAGATTACAGAAATCACTTGTTTTCCAGTGTAAACTCAAAGGTATTTAGCATGCAGTCCAGCTATTCTCTTTTTTCCAGTTCTTCAATATCTCTCTTCTGTGTTTTTTACCTATTCATCCTCCTGCAGCTTCTCCTACCAGTCCTGACAAAAAAGCCAAACGGCATGAAGTAGTGAGTGACCCAACTCCCTTTGGTTTAAGAGGTACAGTGATGCCACATCTTGTACTCCACAAGTACTCACACATCCCTCGTGTAAAATGTTACATCAGAGTGCTGAGAATACCTGTGTGATGCTGTTGTGTGCAGCAGCATTGACATCAGCTGGGTTTTTCCAAGTGGTTCTATATGTACTGGTTTTGATAGCACAACAGGCTGAAGTTTTATCTTGGTTTAAATAAAGCAGCATATGGGTAACTTGTTTTCAGAATACAGGGGGAAAGAGATCTGTTGCTGAAGAAAGAGCCAGCAGCCATGTTTAATGGAATTACAGGGTTTTCCATGTGTTAGAATCCTTCTGTCACTGGGGCTCTTGTGGAGAGGATTTAATTTTTAAAAAAGCAAAAAAAAAATATCCAAAAATCACTGTCATGAGGAATTTCTGTTTTAGATCTGCCTTTATTACTGCAAATGTGTTGCATCTTTCTTTTGGTGATACTAGGCAACTTTTACCACCCTGTGAGCCCCAGATGACTTCACTGAACCCCTTGCAGCAATTTGCCTCCCATCCTTCCAGCTCACAGCTAAGCAGAGAATGGGAAAGTATTTCAATTAAATAACCCATTTCTAACCAGCAGGGCTGATGGTGAAAGTTTGAGTACAAATCTCTAGGGCTAATTAACTAGAGTAGTAGAGTGCAAGGAGAGCAGTCCCCCTCCTCCTGACTCTTTCCACCACTATCTCCTTTAGAAAATACTGGTCTGAAGGTGAAGCTGGTTCAGTCCCTACCATCAGCCTCCTCTCCAGGTTTCTGAAGTCTTTGTCTTGTCTGTGGAAATGCTGCAAGCTCAGCTGCTGTGCTGGGGAAACTGTAACCCCATTCACCTTGCTGAGCAGCAGGCAATGTAATCCTGGGCTAGACATGTGCAGAAACGCCACGAGGGTGGATGTGAGGGTTACAAGGTTATTCTTCTGCAGGTAGCAGGCAAAACTCTGAGGTCTCCTGGTACCATGAAAATCCTGAGGGCTCAAAAATGTCTGAAAGAAAAGTGCATTTTATGGCCTTTTCCTCAGGTGCTGAAATTTTCCAAGGAAGAGAGTCCTTGATCATTGCTGATTTACAGTAAAATTATTGTATCTTTGGAACAGGCTTATCTGATTTTCTGTCCCAGAAGCACTTTACTTTATGAAACTGCTAAACCAAGTAAATTAATTTAAAACATCTACTAACTCCTCTTACACCTTCCAATCTCTTTTCTGGCACTTTATCTCTTCTCCTTCCCCAGCTCAAAGAGGGATAAGCAGGGAGATGACCCGGGCATTTTGGGATGAAACTGCGCGAGATGATGCCCACAGCAGAGGACATGGCCCCCATTCATTTCCTGTCACTGCTGTATTGCTCTGATTTATGCTGAAGTGATCTCAAGGAATATGAATTAGTGGCAGAATTACATGTTGTAGGCTAATCATAGCTCTTTTAAGAAACCTGTTAGATTATTTCTGAAGATAAGCAGTTAGTGAATTATTGGTTGTCCTGGCATCGTTATATCTGAAATAATTTCTGAATAACCATGTCTTTTCTCAGGCCTGCCTACCCTTGTCCTACCTTTCCTGCCTTTATAGGGAGCCCTGATGTAGTCCCACCCTGCAGAACACACACTGAATGTGCATGGGTAATTTCAGTCCAATTGATTTCTAATACGAATACGACCGTAGTGACGACCTCCCTTCCCAGGAGGAGATGGGCTTTTATACAGACTTGTTGATTGTAGAGTGCCAGCTTGTATGAGGAGGAGGAGTATAGTTGGCAGGAGCAGCCCAGTCTGCTCTTAGCACATCAGCACAATGTAAGAAAAGAAAGAGGCTGAGGAACAAGAGCTGTTACCCAAAATGTACCCAAAACATACCCAAGCTGTTACCCAGTCAGTATGAGGTTACACTTAGAGTGATCTCACTTTCTTTTCTTTTGTGCAACTCATTGGTTCTGTTTCTAATGATAGCTTGGAACAATTAGGAGAAACCAAGTTTTCTTTTGTTTCATTGTTCTTAACTTAGAAATGACAGAAATGGTTTCAGCTGTGTCTAAGCCAATTACAAGATATAAGCTTCCAAGGAAATTTTCATGGAATACAGCAGAAATTTATTACTCAGTTTCTTCACAGATAGAAGTTCATTCTTAACCCTGGACAGGGCCAAATGGGTCAGTACTTCCACTCTTGTGCAGGTCACTCAGCAGCATAGGCAAGGTAAAAGTCCCACTCTGTTTGGTGTGCTCTGGGTGTGATTCCTTTCTATGATTTCTTTGGGTTTATTCTGATGCTGCTCAGGTTTTTCCTAATGCACTGGTGTGATCAGCTGTGTGACAAATGCCTCAGGAGCAGTGCAAAGCAAAAATGCTGGTGCTTTCTCAATTTAACTAATAGTTACATAAAATGGAGAGTTTGTTTTTCTTTTCATTCTTTTCATTGAGTTTCACTGTTGCTACTATTTGGCTTGAAACAGAAGCTTGCTTACAAATACTTGTCTCTTTTATTATGACTTTTTTTCATTATAAGCTCAACACATTTATTAGCAGCTGCTGAACTTGATGTAAAACATCCCGCTAATAAAACCTGATGTAGTTTTATTTGGAAGAGGATTTTGTGCACTCTGGATATGATTCAGCTTTATGAATAAATTAAATGCTTCACACTGAGAGAGAAAAAGCAATAAATGACAGGCAGGAGATTGTTGTTGTGGTGTTTGGTGCAGTGACTTAACACAAAGATAGTTCCAAGTACTTAAGTTTTCTTGCATCAGGATGAACCCTCTTCAGTAATGGGCCACCTTGTCAGGTGAAGTACAGAGTGCTTGTAACTTGTGAGGAATTTTGTTGACGGTGCTTAACAGTGTGAAGGAGGCAATGCTTGTCTATCCCTTATTAGAGCAAGCTGGTTAGGTGGCTTTGGGTGACAACCCTGTGTGTTCAACCTCTTCCCAAGAAGAGTATGTTCCTGTCTTTTGCTTCCTCCCAAGAAAAAAAGATTATCTATCCCTTGTTTATCTTTGTATAATACAGATTTGTTATACAAATATTTTTATGTATTTGTTTTTCAGTTGGAAATTTGCATTCTCTCCATTCATTTCCCTTTATATAAATCCAGAGGGCTAAATTCACTACCTTGCATTCCCACAACTCCACTTACTCAGACGGGAACAGGCCAACTTTTGCCAGCAGTGAATTTCACCCAGTGACTGTAATAACCTCCCTGTGTCAGTTTTTCTCCTGTTTGTGTTGATCACTTATGAGCTTTTCAGTGGGGAGAGCGTTTCTCCCAGTCCATGGCTCACTGCTGCCAAGTTAACTGTTGTTTGTTCCTTCCCAAGGCTGGGCCAAACCATCCCATTCCCTTGATGCATCCGAGGAAAATGATGGCTGGTCCAGTGCTGAGGAACCGCTGAATTCGTCGGACGCGGAGGAAGAGGGAGGAGGAGGGGCAGGCGAGATGAAGCTGGTAACCACAAGTGCTTTCCCAGAGCCAAGAAAGGGATACCAGCTCAGGATACAGGAATGCTTTTGAAGCTGGCAGGAGGGAAAGTGTCTGCTTTGAAATGCTCAGCTGGGCAAAATTCCCAGGGCAATGGAGAGCATCTTATCTTAAATCAGCCTGGTGTTTGTCCCTTGGGGAGCTCCCCCTGTGCCTTGCACAGCTGCAGCCCGTGAGTCGTGGCTGCTTGTGCCATGGTACAGCCATCAAGCAATGACTTGTTCCGTTTCTGTGTCAATAGACCTCCAAGCAGACACCATGGCACGGGTTTGCCAGATTTTCTGTTTCTTTTGGTTTTATCTTCTGCAGCCATATGAATTAATTGTTGAGGTGGGAACATTTCACTGCATGTTTTTCAGGGTGTGAGAATTAATGTATAGAATTTGCATGTAATCAATCAGCAGAATTTTAATGCCACAGTATGTATATTTACACCATCTTCAGCATGTAGGTACGAGAAAAAAGGACAATAATTATAATTATATAACAAAGGCTGTAACATACATTAAAGTACTCAACAGAAATAATTTGTTTTCTTTCCTCTATGTGCATTTAGACTCCTGGTAAATATACAGTTGTGACTGATTATGACAAAGGAGTTTCTGAAGAATTTACAGTGAAAAGTGGAGACCTAGTTCAACTGATTCGTGAAGGGGAGGATGGACTTTGGTATGCAGATCTGTGTTTGAAAATTTTTATATGCAGAACTGTGTTTAGAAGGCAGATGTTTAGGGCAAAACTTTCAAAGGCGTCAAATGAATAAGTCTGACTTCTAATTTTTTTATATTTTTTTAGGTTTGTAAAGAACCTGAGCAGTGGTAGAGAAGGTTGTATTCCAGCAAGCAATCTGCTAATGCTCATAGGCAACTCAAAATCAGCTCAATCTTTAAGCAGTTCTGGTAGGCTATATATTTTAAGTGAGATTATTGTCTCTTTGAAGATTCCTATTGTCAAAGAAAGTAATGAAAAATAACCACTATATAATATTTTCTTGTGTTTTTTTTTTCTCCCTTTGTTTTCCCAGAATCAGGCACTGCCTCCAGCAATTTGAGCACATCGTCAAGTTGCAGTGATAGCTGCAATGTCAGTAGCACCAGCTTCTCTGACATTAAGGGCTAATATGAAACGTTCATCCCACCTCCCTGGAAGGTAAATCTGGAGATTGTCGTGTGCTGCAGAGTTCTGGACATTGGACTTTATTGGAGAACCACTGTGTTGCCAGCTCTGAGTATCTTTAGTGGCAACTTTTACAGATTCTCTCAGAAGATCCCAATGAAAAGTGCATGGAATGTGAAGTTGTAAATAAAAGTTAAATGATTTTTAAATAGCATTTTGTAGAGGTTTCTGCTCTGAAGAGCTGTTAGCAGAAAGTGCATTTTCTCCTTGACACACAATCAGGTTTCTGCAGAACTGTATTGTTTTGTAACAGCCAGAATCTGAATGTGAGCAAACAAAAATGTGTTCAATGCTAAATGCTCATTGTAAACAAATGACATAGCAATCACTGTACAGGGATAGGTATGAGGAAAATAAATACAAGTTTACAATTTCTTCTCCCCAAGAAACCCTTTCTCCAAGGACATACCTCGGTTAGTGCAATGGATGGAACTCTTATGGCAACGAGGAAGGAGGTTTGGTCCACCCTTTTCTCTTGGTTTTCAGGATGTTCTTCTGTTATCTAGAGGCTAGGATGCAGACATGACCAATTCACTGAGCACAACAACGTCAAGAGAAACTATTACTTTATCCTTTCCAATGTTTTAGTGACATGTGCAATGCTCTTTTCTGAGGTATTTTGTTTGGCCTCACAACCAAATTCTTTACCAAGATCACTGTGTTTACATAGCCTTGGCAATTTAGTAGTATCTTTTTTTCTTATACAGGTGCACAATGAAACACAAATGTTCTTATTCACTAAATGATTTTTTAATAAACAGTAATTGCATGGTTACTTTCAGCTCTCACAGTACAGGCAGAGGAAACTGCACCAAGGGTCAAGAGCCTTCCTTCAAACAGTCCTATGAGGGCTGGAAATCCAGCGTATTTTTAGTCCACAGTGTTTGTTCCAGATTAATTGAAAAAGAAAAAAACCCAATCACATAATTTTTCTACAAAAGGGGAGCACAGGAGGAAAAAAAATCACAGAGTAGAGTCAGATTTATACTACAGATAAGTATTTTAATTTTTTTAAAGGAAGAGTGATGCTAAATTTGCTGTTTTCAGGGTATGATGTAAACCAATGTTGTAAATTTTCACTTTGTCAGACATTCTTTGCACACCATTCTTGCAAACAGTGCAAAACTAAGTACATGTATAGAATACTGTATTCATTCCTTTCCATCTCTCAAATATTTTTGCTTATATGACAAGAGGTTTTTAACTGGTTCATACACCACATTATTTAAAAATGATGGGGACATGAAGAGTGTAACTTTTCAGAAGCACTAAGCACAGCAGATTATGCCAATGGGAACTGTTGTTAATCATCAGACTCAATGATGGCTGAGCCCTGAATTCTGTCTTGATGCCATATCAGAATTTTGTGGTTTAGAGGCTGCAGATTAGAAAACTTAGATGACAAACACTCCTAAGAATGATGCAGAAGCAACCCTACCCCAGATGCAATCAAAATGCAGCTGACCACGGTCAGCACAAACTGAGGCATGTATATACACACATGTATATTTATGCACATACACATGTGCATGTATGTGCTTGTGTGTATGTATCTGTGTGTGTAGATATGTATATGTGTGTAGATATGATGTATCAATGTAAAAGATGTATTTATAGTCTTCATGCTGCTGAATGTGTCACTTTACAATTCATAAATACTTAGTTTTCTTGCAGTACTGCAATATAAATGCTGATCAGGATTTTACTTCAGGCATCTTTTTCAACATGGAAATCCTCTGATTTTTTTTTATTATTCCATATAATAGTGTGCTGACCAGGAATATTTAGTCTGATATTTAACAATGGAATAGCAACATGAGATTCAACTTATCTTATCTTCATCTATGTAAGTTATTTTGTAAATTATCTGTAACATAATTTACTTATATATTGCTGTCATTGCTTGGATGAGACTGTTGTTTCATTTCTCACTGCAGCCTCATTTGTGTTATTTCAATGGTTTTTCCACATCATTGCACTTTAATACGACCCATTTCACCATTTCCTTTTTTACTGCTGTTGTGAATTAGAAGTTCAAAGTCAGAGGTCTCTACTGTAATTAATTTGAATAAATTTCAGCACTTCTTGCTGAATGCGTTTATATAGACATGCTCTGGGGTTTATTTTGTCTCACAGTCTTGAAAGGTTTTTATGGGTATCATATTAAAGCAGATAGAGGTTCTAGGATTTGGAACAGAAAACCAGGTCTGCATATTCAAATCCTCGGCCTGCTCATTCTGGCACTGTCTCAGAAAAACACCATTTCACCTTTGTGGTCATGTCTCATTTAGAATCATGTGCCTGGCACTGGGGAAATTAACACCTGGCTGCAGGCTGAGGATAAAAATTGAAAGCCAGGGCCAGGTAATTGGATTGATTCCCTTTTTCCCACATACTCTTTTCTGAATGAGAGCACATCACTGTTGGGTTTTCCCAAAGAAAGCTGTGCATCCATGGATCCTGTGGTATTAGCAGAACAAAATGGAGATCTGCATCTGGGCACAGCTGGGTGAGAAACAAGACACCATGTTCACCCTTGCTGCACCTGAAGAGGAACATGCTTGTACATTCACTGATTGATGCCCTTAAGGACCATCCTGCCATGCCAGGTGAATTCCATACTGACTGGAGTGATGTGGGCTGAGCTGTTGGCCGTGTGCATTACACAATCCAGTTATGGTGTTGCTGAGGCTAGACTGCTTTTTGTTTACTCCTGATCTCGTCATCCTAACAGCTCCCTCTGCAATAGGTAGGCTTACTTTTCTGAGCAAAAGGAGGTCCAGCCTTTTTGAGTGGTAGAGAGTTTTTGCTTGTTAGAGAGAAAGAATGAAATAATTACAGCCCAAATGTACCTTAGCAAGGACTGAAAGTAAAGGGTTTTCTGTATAAAAACCTAGTAATGATTGGTTTCTTAGATGGCTGTCTCAAAGTTGGGGCACAAACTGTTTCATAGATACAGAAGCAGTTTGCTAGTTAGAATATAAAACATTTTCTCCATCCTGCACAGATGTTGTCATTGAGCAAAACCAAGGAAGTTGTACCATAATTCATTTACATCACCTAACTCAAAATGACAGGAACTCCCATTCCCCTTCTCAGTGATATGTTAGATGTGAAGGTTGGAGTGTCCACACAGGTCCCCAGAATTAACAGTCGTCCTAGATGTGTATGGCAAGAGCCAGATCTGCCTCGTGTAATGAAGCAACCTAAGTTCACTGGTATTTGGGTAAATTCAGGTAAAAAATAATCAAATCCCTTAAAGATGCAGGAATAGAAGAGATAAATTCTGTTGTTCCCTAAGACTTTGTGTAAACTGTGTTTTTACCAAAATAAGACATTTAGCTACTGAAGTGTCTTCTCTGGGCATTCATTTGAAAGGTGAATTTTTATTTATTCCCCATCCATTGACAGGACAGCAAAGTCCCCAGCTACATTTAAAAGACCATGGATTTGCTAGTGGTGCTGTTGTAGCTGTGATTACCTCGGTCAAAAAAGGGTTTGAAGCAGAGTTAGTATCTCTCATTACCAACTGAGATACGTGGCATTAAACAGACAAACTTTGGAGCACACTGCCTTTATTATCTTCTTCTTCCTTTATTCTCTCTGTATTTTCAGATATCCTTCTCAAGCAGTGAAAGGGCAGAAAGAAATAACTCACATCAAAATTTAAAAATACAATGTCAAGCTTGTATTCAGAGCTTGTCACAAAAAATTTTCTTCCCATCTTCTCTTTCCTCTTTATGAGAGTAATTGGTGTAGAGAACTCAGTCAAACAGGCAGTTTTCTCCTGGAATGTGATCCTATTTTGAGGTCTAAATCCCAAATAGTTTTCTTTAAAGCTTAGCAGCATAATACTCATATATTTATAGATTAGTGCAATAGAAATTATTAACTTGCTCAAATTCTTTACTTTTAGTCAGTCTGATAAACGACTGGTGGCAAGTTGCTATTGTAAATTCAAGAAGCAGATTATTCCTAAGGCTTTCTTACCTAATCACAGTTTCATCAGCTTACCTAAATGATCTCTGATAGCCTCTTCAAAGTGTAAATAATACTGATTTATTTTTAAAATTTGTGTCCTGACAAGAAAACTCAAGTTGAAGTGACCAGTGATCTATTGGATCAGCTCCATCTGCCAGTTCCCAATAGCTTCCATACATATCTTCAAGTCAGCAGAAAACAAAGCAAATATAAAGAAGGATATGTTCTGAGGCATCATCACGTCTTCAGGTTCACATTTCTGCTTTAGATTTTATTTCGTGGCAACACCCTTCTCATCTGTATTCCCTAAAGCTGCATCTCCTGTGCAGGACCCTTGACCTTTACTTTGTTTTATGGCAAAACCGTAGTTCAGAACAAGTTAGACTATTTTCTTCCCTTTCTCAAAACCTTCTGCTGCACTGCCCCACACAATGACATGGATGTAGTGCAGGTGTTCTGAGCTTCAGCCTGTTCCACTGCCTTGGATCCATCCATGGCAGATGGGGCTGTGCTTCCCCCCAGGACAGTCAATTTCAGATGTGCTGGATCAGCCCTCCATGCAAAATCCACTGGAGTGTGAGTATCCCCAGAGCTCGTTAATAGAATCTGAGTAGCTTCAGAGCCTGCTGCTGGAGTTTGAATCCATTTCCTCCTCGGAGTAGCAGTGCTCGTCGTGGGGTTTGCAGCCAGATGTAACTATTAAAGTTCCCAGCAGATGGCTCCCAAAATACGAGGGGACAGCGATGCTGCGAACACACCGCGTTCTCTTCGCAGTGGTTCCTGGCAGATCAAAAACCCATACAAGGAAATACAACAAAATCCGGGCCCCAAAGACCACAGACACCAAAACAGCAGCAAATGCTGCAAGTAAGGTACTGCATAACACAACCCTGAGAACAAGCTCAATTCTGGTAGCAAATAAATCAGCATTGTGACCAGTGACTACTAAACCAATGCAATGAAGGCTTGTAACAAACTTGTTTTAAGGCACATCATCTCAACTTTCCTCGCCCTGTGGTGAGCAGTAAGGAGACTGCCATGGTTTAATCCCAGACACCAACTATCAGGCAGCTGCTCAATGCCAACCTCTTCACAAGAGGAGGAGAATCAGGAAAAATGGGTTGAAATACAAACAGCATAATAATTGAAACAAAATAACATATAATAAAATTAATAATACAAATGTAATCATATTAGTAGTATAAAAAGCAGAGACACAGAGAGAAAGAGAAAAAACCCAAGAGGAAACAAGAGATATACAATAAAATTGCTCACCCCCCACTGACCAATGCCCATCCTACTTCCAAGGAGTGATCACCCCCTCCCAGCTGAGTCCCCCCCACTTCATATACTAAGCATGACACTGTTGTATGGAATATCCCTTTGGCCAGTTTGGGACACCTGTCCTGGCCATGCTTTCTCATTGCTTTTTGTGCAGCTCCACACTGGCAGAGGATGAGAGACTGAAAAGATCCTCACAGAAGAAGCATTGCTCAGCAACAGCTGAAATACCAGTGTGTTATCCTTAAACTCACACTGATCCAAACTACAGCACTGTACAAGCTACTGAGAAGAAAACTACCTCTATGCCAGCTGAAACCAGGACACTTGGGGTCTAAGACTGCAAGAAAAGGGAACTCTCCTTTAAAAACACAGCTCTTAAAGCAATGAACAGGCCCAGCTGAAGTTATTCAGTGTGAAGTCACACCACCTGTGTGATGAGATCTGTCAGCACAAAGTTCTTAAACAAACAGCTGGAATGTAGTCCAGAAGTGCTGAGTCCTCAGTGACCCTTCTCAGGTTCATCCTGATAGAGCCTAATTGCATTAATTTTCTTGGAAGAAGGTCCCCATATGAACTGACCCTTGTTCCCAGCATTTGGGCTTCTTCCTGGGCTCTAAAAATAACTGTTTGGCTGTATTCCCAAGAAACAAAAGCAAAACCTTTCAGGGTTAAGGGATGCCAGCAGAGGAAGGAGGGCAAAAGGAAAATACTGCATCAATCTCCTATGGATGTACAGAATCTGCACATTATGAAGAAGGTGGAGGTTGCAGAGGTGCTGCAATGGCACTGTGGAGTGGCAGCTACCTCACTGTCCCTGGCAGGGAGATGCCCACCCTGTGCAAGGAAATAAAGGGAGTGGGGGACATAGGTGCTGTCTGAGGCTGGCCTCGGGCAGAGAAGGCAGAAGTTCATTCTCTGGTCTGCATGACTCGTGCAGATAGATGAGGCTAGATCATTCCCAAGAAGATGAGATAAAAAGAAATTTTCAAGCTTAGTTCTGGTCTTGCTAATCTGAACATGCACGTGCTATTTTCAACTCAGCCACAGGCAAGTGAACAAGGATTAAGGGCTGTGTTGGCAGGCTAAAAGGTATGGAGAGGGTTCTCAAAAAGCAGCAGACGGCTGCTGTGGCTTCTTTTGCATTCCAGTAATTGGCTTCCTTCCTCTGCCATGTGTTCCCAGCCATCCCAGGAACTGGGCTGCTGGGAATTAGCCAGGCTGTGATCCAGAGAAGTGCCTGGATACTGCCTCTTGGGAAAGCAATTTCAAAGCAGAATATCCAGCTGTGTGTACTGCCCCTCAACAACAGGAGTGCATGGAAACAACAACCAGGAGCCTGACTTTCCTAAGCAATCACAACTTCTGCAAGGAATTATGCTGAGCATTAGCACAAAGTAAAAATCCAGCTACTGATTTCCTTTGCTGTAGCATTCAGATGTAGGACTAACCCTCCTTCCTTTCCATGCAGGAAGGGGAGAACAGCCTGGAAAACACTCCAGCCTTCATCTAATGCTTCACTTCTCATAGACAAACATGCTCTTTACCTTGCTGCTATCTTAAGTAAATATTTCCCCCAGAATGTTGTCAGCTCTCCAGTCTGATGCCATTAATTGATTTCCATTAAATCAGGGACTGCTTAGGTTCCAGATAAAGCACTGTCTGCAGAGTGACCCCCCAAGCCCTGGTAGCTCCTAGTGAAGTACAACATGGATCAGCTCAGTGCCACTTCCAGCTGGTACAATCTGTGCAGGCCACGTGGGTCTGGCAGGGAAGATGGAGAGAACTAGTGTGGGGTGTCTCTTGCTGGTTTCTTAGTGTCTCAAAGCAAATCTAGGCAGAAGTGCCAAGTTTCAGCTGCTGATAGAAAAATGGAAATAGCTGCCAGTGGTGCAATTATATTCCAAAGCACTGAAGGGCCATATCTGCTGAAGCAAGATAAATATCACATGTGGAGCTATGTGGCCAAGTTACTGCCTATCCTATGGATTCAGGGTCCCAGCATTCATGTTTCTCATGGAAAAGGTGTGGTAAATGGAAAATGCAGGCCTGGGGTAGCAGCCAGTGTAACCAGCACAGCTTTTGCACAGGTCAGGAGAGCACACTTGAAAACCAAGCTCCCTACTTCTGTGAAAAGGGCACATTGCAGGATTTGCTTGTGCCCTTCTGCTCAGCTGGCCAGGCTGTCATGGATCCTTTGCTGTTTCCATGACTTGCTGGCCCCTCCTCTGGCTCCAAGCATTTGAAGCTGAGCCCTTTGGCCAAACAGTCCTTGCTGAAATGTCAATACACTACCAGAACACTGGCTCGCAGGGTTCATCATGATTTCCAGGCAGTATGTGGCTCTGTTTCTCTGCTTTCTGCTACTGATCCCTGTTTCTCTGGATGCAGGTATGTTGTAGGATATAGCTGTAATTAAGTTTACTGGCTATGGACCTCTTTCCTGTTACTGAGATGATTTCCACTGCAAGTTTTGTGCACTGTTGCATGTTTGCCCTGTCTCCTGCTGTGCCTGTGTGTTATTCTAAAGCTCTAATTTACTCTCAGCAATGGCTCCATGCACTTGTTCTTCCAGCTAAGGAAAAGCACCTCTAGACTGCTAAATTACTTTGTTATTTTGGTGCACAGACAGTGGGCAAACCACCAGCTGTCTACATGAAGAAAGAAACTGGGATTTTCTGTTATTTCAAACAGAACTGGGACATTTTTCAAAACAAAGCATTAATAGCTTGTCCTTCAGCTGATGAGTAATTAAAGCAGGGAGGACTCACCCTGTTTCAGCAGAAGGCAGAGAAGAGGTAGCTCTTCATTTGCTCAGTATATGTCCAAAAACCAACTCCCATATCAATAAAGCAGATCCAGTGCTCTCAGATTCCCCATTAGCCATTGACTAGGTTTATTACAGTGAGGAAAAGTGGAAAAATAGGTAGCAAAGTCAGAAGTGATCCAATACAAATAAGTGGATAATGCCAAAATGAGTGGATGGATGTCCCAAGGCATGTGCTTGTCCCCAGCCATGTGCTCAGGCATGCTCCTCTGTCAGAGCCTGTGCCCAGGCACTGATACTTGTGCCATGTGTCTGCAGTATAAGGTTAATTAAAAACCTTTAAGGAAAGCCATGAAAATGCATACAACCTGACTGAAATCAAGGCAGAAAGACCTACCTGACATTCCTATAATGACCACATGATTATGAAGCACCCAGGGATAAATTCAGTGCACAATACTTTATAATTCTAAGTAACTCTGAAATACAGCTACAAATTACCACTATTCTGCATGTAATTCAGCAAATATCCTGAATTAGAGACAAATGCTAATGGAGACACCTCACATCACTTCAGATTGGGATAAACCCTCTCAGCATATATGATTGGTGTATATTAGAGATCACACACATGAGTCTGCCTTTCAACATCCCTCAGGGCCCTTTCAGCAGGTAGAAGATAACTCCCACTCTTTTGGAGAGAATGTCCTGAGGAAAGGCAGGAGATATGCATCAGCCTCAGTCCCCAAATCTACCCACTACCCACAAGCAGAAGTGAAATAGTTAAAGTGCTGAAATGTGAGCTGTCATGAAGCTCCAGAAGCTCCCTTACTGACATAAAGGAAAAAAAAAAAATTGATCATTTCAAGACTTCAAGACTTTTTATGTGTAGTACATGAAACAAAATTACACATCAACACACAGACTTCTTGTTCCTTATCCTGAATTATAGTGGGAGAGCACAGTGCACACTTCTGCCAGTTGCAAGTTGATGCAGTTCTAGGAAATGAGCTCTGCTGATGCCTGCTACCAAAGCTATGTACCCAATATCTTTCCAAAGCATGGCAGAGACACACAAGAAGACCCTTCCATGCCTATTGTCTGTGGTGATAGCAGGAGCTAGGAGCCATTCACAGGCTCCACTGGGAAATGCAGTCAGCATTGTTCACCCTTCCTGTGTACATTAACATAACCTTTTCCACAGAAGAAAACTAAAGATAATATACTAAAGCAGCAGTTCATAAATCGTGGTCTACTAGTGGTGGGATAAATCCCTTCTTCAGGTCCAGCTAGTGGAGGGGTGTGAAATAACATGTGTCTGTGGGTGAAGGCATGACTATGGTCCACCTGTCACTGTGACTGACTGTATCAAGTACAGAAAAATCAGCTTTTACCATGTACACCAGAGCTAGATAAAGTGACACAGGCTGTCCAGCTTCCACAGCTGTAAGAAACTGCTGCACATGTTAGGATGCCTATGACATTTACAGCACCTTAGGAATCACTGACATGCATACAACACACACACAGACACACCCCCCTCCAATCATCTTCTCCTAGCTTCAGGATCTCTAAAATTCCTGTGTTGTCACTTTACCTGTGAAGCAGGCCAGAGAAAGGAGACTCTTTCTCTTCTGCCCATTTCTTTTCTAAAGTGTCTCAGAAGAAGCTTGGGAAGCAGAAAAACTTTCAGGGGAAATGATCCCCCCATCCTCTCTGCCTGGCAAGCGCAGCTCTATGACAAACAGAACTTGCTGCTGTTTTTCAGTCTTTCTGAAGCAGGAAGAGGCCAGCAACGTTTTGCAAAGACAAAGACGAGCCAACAGCTTCTTTGAAGAGATAAAACTGGGGTCACTAGAGCGAGAATGCATAGAAGAAAAGTGTTCCTATGAGGAAGCAAGAGAGATTTACGGTGATATTGAGAGAACAGTAAGTAACACTGGGCTGGGTAAGCACTCATTGTCATAAGGACTCTCCCCACTCAAGGGTATGCTTTGACACTTCAAACCACCATAGTTAAAAAAACACTTTGAGTCCTGCTGTTTGAATTTTCCTTTTCCATTTACAGGAGTACACAGCAGCAAGGAGTTGCAGGAGAGCACACTGCATGGGCAATCCCAAGCAGTAACTATCTAGGGGATGGTGGGAAAATAGATGCTCTCTAAGACATCTCCCCAAACCTCCACTAATGCCTGCCATGGCAGTACTTTAAATTATTGTATTGTGCAATATTCTTTTCAGTCAATCTCACCTCAGCTATACAGAGCTTATCTATCACCCATTTATGGGCATTAAACAAGGCTCTTCTCTATTAATATATGAAAATAATGTACAATCTAGAAAATAGAATATTTTATGGATATTAACTGTTACAAACTATAAAGACAAAACTGGCATCACTGTGACTGTAACCCATCCTGTGCAAAAAGGGCTGTCAGACTTGAGTTGATTCTTCTTTAATTAAATCTCACATCTTTTTTTTCCAGGAAGAGTTCTGGCACATCTATTCCGGTACGGTCATTCAGGATGTTCTAACAGCTGTGGAACACTCCCACTGCAGCTCTGCATGAGCTGGACTGACACTGACTGTTTTACAGACCCTAACCAGTGTGACTCCAACCCCTGTCAGAATGGTGGGATTTGTGATGACCAGTTTCAGGATTACGTTTGCCGCTGTCCTGTCGAATACGAGGGCAAAAGCTGTGAAAAAGGTCAGCTGTGGCATAACAAAATTAAAATGCTATTATTAATTCAAATGCAAGGCATTGAGATGAGCAGTAGCAGTCATTATAATTCAGGATTTGGATTTGATGATCTTCACTGCTCCCTTCCAACTTGGGATATTTTATGATTCTATGATTCTGAGTCATTCTGCCTGTGACAGCTACTGTTCACACCACTTTTGGCATTGTGTGATGGATCTAACTAGACAGCAGTCAGGCACTGCAAGGCAGAAAGATACTTATTGCCCTATGATGAGTTTGTGATAAAAAAATAAAATTTTCATTTTCATACCATCTGAGAGAAAAGGAGGAGTTATTTCCTACTCAAGTGCTGACGTTAGAAGCTCCATGCAGTATGTGAGAACTACACTGCATACTCATGGTACAAAGCCCAAAGGAAAGGATCCAGTGGTTTATTAAATTAATACAGACCTTTCCACTGATTTCAGAGGACACTGAATATTGATTATTACACCCTCAGAACATGCAGAATCTGGACAAGGGCTTGGCACTCATCAAGTCTAGGCAGACACTCTCAACAGTCATCCCAGAGTATCCTCCTGCCAAATGACAAAATGTTGAAGAATTAGAATTTTTCAGTCAAGTTTTATGGTGGTTGCCACACCATTACAATATCACAAATCTTGAGACAGCTAAGATACTGCATAAATGCTGATTGATTTAATTTTAGGTATATATATCTTACACAAAGCCTATTCTTCCCTAATTCCTGGAGATCCATTCCTACTCTAGCTTTTGATGGAAGGTGGTTTTGATGAAGTTACTCTGCATAAATCACAGAAATCTTTTTGCCTGCCTTGCTTTCCTGAGAACATTCCAATTGCAAGTTATCAAAGTTAAGCACAAAAATGCAAGTCTTGAATCCTAAATGCTCTTTCTCTGACTTCAGCTGTGGCCGACAGACTGAAGTGCATTTTTGACAACGGTGGCTGTGAACAGTACTGTAGTGACAAGCAGTCCAAAACACGACTGTGCTTCTGCGATGATGATTACACTTTGGCAAGCGATGGTGTGTCCTGCATCCCTCAAGGTAAGACACTACCAACCTTTTGCTAAGCCTGAGCCAGTTCTGGAAGAAAAGTTTTCAATGTGTACATGTCAGGACATGCCATGCATAACCCTCACCTCTTCTCCATGGGCACAGTCCCAAATTGTAGATTTGGCTTCTGGTGCAAGTTAGCCACCCCAGAAAAGCAGTTGTCAGCATGATCACCCAGCAGAGATCCTTTTGGATTTGCTCCTGGCCCCAGAGGTCCACTCCTCTGGAATGTGCAAAATTCAAGTTTGACAATCCCACCTGCTCAGAGCTAGGAGGGAGTGGAATCCTTCTCTTCCTTTGGGAGAACAATCACCACATGTCTGGTAGAAAGGAACTGAGCAGTGGAGACAAGCTCCTCGCTCCTCACCAGGTGATCTAAATAAGGCAGCAGGTGGTCAGGGATTTGGGATCAGGCTGAGGGGTATCTGGTGAGTGGAGGGGCTTTGGGGCCTCACAAGTCCTTTTTTTTCTATTAGCTTACACACAACAGTAGGAAAATACTTTGGAGGCAGATTTGTTTTACTGTTATCTTTCCAATCTGAAAGTGTGACCAAATTTTATTACTATATTTATTTCAGCACAGGAGTCAAGAGAGGAAGAGGCCTATTAAAACCAAAGAAAAAACAGTTAATCTCTTTTTGTCCTTTCTTCCTGCCTTCCTTCCTGCCTGCCTTCCTTCCTTCCTTCCTTCCTTCCTTCCTCCCTCCCTCCCTTCCTCTCTTCTTTTCCTAATTGCTAGGAATGATACACTTCTGGTATTTCATATAGACACTGTGGTTAGATATTTCTTTCATCTTGCAAGGTAAATTTCAACTGAGACTAGGGTAGTGCAAGTTAATTTTTTGCCAATACATAAGCTGGCACCTGACTCATTTGCAGATGCCTACTTGAATTACTTTATTAGAGGGAAAAGGAGACCCCTGGGGGTATGAACATAACAACATAATGGACAGAGCCACAGGGAGCATGCAAAGTAATTCTGAGGGGTGGTGCCCCCCTACACACACCTCAATGGAGCACTCATGCAGAGAGCTGGTAATGACAACCTAGCTCTCAACAGCAGCAATTTCATTAGAAAAAAATGTCTACTAATGTGTTTATGCCTTATTAACACATTCTGCAATACCATGTGATGGGAAAGCTGCTTTTGTTAAAAGCTGAAAACAAAGAATTCAAAGTTCCTCACAGGCTTTTCAGTGCATCTTTCCCTGCAAGGAAGATGTATTTGTTGCTGATTGCTTCTTGGAGACCAAAATAGCCATAGAACTGACCATGAGTTGCAAGTAGAAAAAACTGTGTAACTGCTAGGCAGACAGTCCCCTCACTGTCCCTCTCCATCTCCCACAATGGCCCAGATTTGTGTTGCCCTACACACAGCATTAGAGACTATGAGTGTTATGTTTTATGTCTGTTTAATCTTTTTTAATCAGCTGACACCAAAAAGCTAGTCCTGTTTCTCCATGCCTTGTGTGTACCTGTAAAACCTTGATGCTCTCTTCATGTCAGCTGAAGTACTTACAGCTCCACGGGAATGCTGCATGCAGCTCAGCAGAGACTATAGGACCCTGGCTCCCAAAGAAGTAGAAAAAGAGCACTATTCCTCCCAGTGTTATCACAGTGAGGTGACTGCCAGACAGAAGGGATGGTGTGCTCAGTACAGCACAGACACGTGGCACACAGGCACCCCCAAGGGTAGACCTTCTCCTTTACAGGAAAACTCAGTTGGGTAAAGGTACTGAAAACACCTTGACTCCCTCTGCACTACAGCTTAACTGCAAGTTCAGTCAGGATTTGGTTCTCTTTATTGCCAGTCTTCACATGCTGGCTCAGGCAGAGCAGAGATGTTCAGTCTGGAAGAAGCCAACATGCTCTGGACACAAGCAAATAAGGTTGTCTGGGAGAGGCACACCAGAAGGCAGTGTCTGCTCTTGGGACATCTTTGGCTCTGCCCAAATAAAGGATGTCAAGATGTACACCCCACGATTAAGCCTCTGTCTCACCCTGCCATGGATGTTGGGCACTTGGTACAACTGACTTAAAGTTAGCAGGGACAAGGAAAATGTGTAGACTACAGAGCTTGTCAGGGTCACTTCTGCACTCCAGCCTGCAGCCTACTTCATTGTGTTGATGTGTATCTTAAGCAGGTTTATTGTTTGCAAAGACCTATGGTAGGTGACTCCATGTCAATGATGCTGCAAGGGCCTGAACTCTAATGGTAAGAGCATTCCTAGCTGTTTCCAAACAAAAAAGACTACCTGCTGAGCTCCTTTACATTATTTTTGAGAATCCATGCTCCTACCAGAAATCAGTTTTTCAGCTGATATAGCTTCACTGAAGACATTACATATTTTGCTGTAAATTCAGTACAATAAAATCTTGCTGCCTGTTGTTGTTTTGGATTTTGGTTTTCTGTTTACTTTTTTTTTTTTTCCAGTGAAATACCCATGTGGAAAAATACCAGTTCTGACAAAAAAAAATTCAACTGTACATGGGAGAATAGTAGGTGGTTTAATCTGCCCTCCCGGTGAATGTCCATGGCAAGTGAGTTTTCAAAAATCTTTCATTGCTTTTACTTTTAAAATTTCCTTATGAAATCACTACAATAAATTCATTGCTATAAATCTATGATGTTAAAAATTCAAAAAAGTGCCATGTCTTGATAACCAGATTCCTTCTTCATCCCTAGCCAACAGATCCACCTGTTTCACTTAATCACCTGAGCTTCTTTTTGGAGTACTGCGTTTCATAGGGGTAGAGTGGTAGCACAGCTGTCTCTATCTCCTAACCCCTTAGTCCTTAAATTTAATGCCAGCAAGAATTTTAGTTGCTGCTTCCATGGATACACTCTGGCTGTAATATGCAGGGTCCATATTACAAAGTGCAGAAATGTCCAGGGGAATACTTCCCCTGCTAAGTTCTCCATGCAGTCAGTGTGGTATTGTCAAACACAGTTGCATAAAGGCACAGAAAGAAGCAATATGAAATCCATCTCTACTGAGATTTATGTCAAGCACTTTTGATGTAAGATATAAATTTGCTTTATGTTGGCAGACCCTTATAATACAGGATCAGACAGAAAATTGTGGTGGCAGTCTGCTTTCCCCAGAGTGGGTGGTCACTGCAGCTCACTGTTTGGAGCATACTCACCCTAAACAGCTTCGGGTGAGACTGGGTATGTATCTTCTCCTCCTCAACTTATCAGGGTAGTGGCAGCTTCTCATCCTGATAAAATCAGAGTAGAAGGCTTTGGCAGTACAAGGTAATTGTCCTTAGAGGTGTCAGACTAGAAACATCCCGTATCCTCAAACTTCCAAGGAATTAAGGAGCTACCTGACGTGACCTGCAATTAATAACTTTTCCAGGTGAACACAAAATAAATGTTGATGAGAAAACTGAGCAAGAAAGCGGAGTGGCCAGGATTATTGTTCATGAAGAATACGTGAATGGACAGGTCAATAATGATATTGCCCTCTTGAACCTGGAAACACCAGTGAATCTCACTGACTACGTGGTGCCAATATGTTTGCCTGAGAAAAGGTTTGCTGTGTATGAACTGTCCACCATCAAGTTCTCCACAGTAAGTGGATGGGGACGCCTCATAGATGGAGGTGCCACCTCTTCTGTTCTGATGAGAGTTGATTTGCCACGTGTAAAGACACAAGAATGTGAAAAGGAGACCGATTTAAATATTACAGAGAATATGTTCTGTGCAGGAGACCTGTCTGGAGTTAAGGATTCCTGCAAGGGAGACAGTGGTGGTCCTCATGCTACAAAGTACAAGAACACTTGGTTTCTGACTGGGATTGTCAGCTGGGGGAAGGGCTGTGCTGTTGAAGGCAGCTATGGGGTTTATACAAGAGTATCCAGATACATTGACTGGTTGAGGAAGCACATGGACAAATGATTTCCAGGTCATGTTATTGCCCTCCAGTCCCTCTGTACCATTTTCCCATTGAAGGATTCCCTCATTATCTTAGATATTTGATACATGTCATACCCACAACACTATTAAAAATTTGAAGTGAGCCTAAGGTCTACTTGAATACATAAAATAACTTCCCTCTTGTGTTGTTTGTAAACCTGTCTATCTCATCAAGCAGGCAGAGAATGACTGTAACAAATCAGATACAATGTCTCTCCTGTTGTGCATCCATTTCTGTTAAAGGTCAGAGCTAGACTCTGAGAGAAAGACTGTCAGCAATACATCATGCAGACCATAAGCCTTCCTCCAGCTACTCTGTCAGCTTCTGGTAATCAGTGAAGTACAGACTTCCTGAGCCAGAAGTTGCATTATATCGAACAGTCACGAACGCGTGTGTTGTCCAGAACTATCCGCAATCTCCTTTGAACACATTTGTGCTTCTGGCTTTCATAACTTCCTATGCTATGGATCCTGTAATATAATGACGAAATAGCAGAGACAAAAACAGAAAAGGTGTTTCTTTTAGTTTATGTTGAAGCAGCTTTCTCTCGCAGTTGCAGTGGCAACAGGGAGATTTGAAGGTGAGGAACTGCAAACACTCTCCAGGACAAGAAATCTGGGAAAAGGTTGATTCCATATTTACAGGTCTGATATGAAAACTTGATTTAAATTTTCTTGCACCAAACATTATTGCTGCAAGGCCAGTAAGTGCAATATTTAACCCTATATTTATGAGTGGTAAAGAATACCGCTGATTTAATCTTATTTTTGCCTTGGTATTCTGCTTGTCAATACAAAGAGCACAAATGAAAGGGAATGTTTATCAGTTGTCCAGTATAATCTCAGCTGTACTCTCTATCCTGAGATCTAAAACGAGAACAGGATAACTCTCCACCCCTCTGCAAAATGCTGACCAAAGGCTATTCATTAAAGTCTTAAGGCATAAGTGATAGAACCTGAAGCTCTATGAAAACAGTTAAAAAATGTATTTTCTAACCTTAGCATGAAAACATTGAAAAGGTGAGGAAGATAAAACCGAACTAGGAGATTAGAGAACAGTTTAACCATCTCATACAGAATTTATGCTCTAGATTGTTCAAATAATGCAGAATATCAACTCAATCACAAAAGCTTATCAGCAAGTAGGACAAAATTTATCATACTCTTTTGTTCAGGTAAACACTGTCATCATATGGTACAAATGCCATGTAAAACTGAACACCCTATAACCTGTTTTACCAACAGAGAATGAAGTTTTACTGTTCATCTAGGTAGTGAATTGAATTAGGAAAGGCAGCAAAATTCAGAGATGTGAAAAACAAGAGATGATGTTACTATATAGATACATACACGCACTAGAGGTTCTCCTTACTCCTAAAAGAGAGTCCAGTCTCAAGGAGAAAGGTGACTCTAAGTAGTGACCAGCAAATAGAGCCTCATCTTCATTTAGATGAGGCACTCAGCACTGTAAAATCATCCCTGACAACCCCTCAAGGTAAAACAGTTTGTGTTTTCTGTGATCCACAAGATGATTTCTCCTCTGTAACATTCCAGTGAAAATATTGAATACTGAAAATACTGAATTTATGAACAAATCACCTTGCAGAAACAAGGGCAAAACGCTGTAAGAAATCAGTACTACTAACTGCCACACAAAATTACTTTTTCAAAACAAATCTGGGGGTTAGAGTATATTTTTAATATAACAGCCTGCTTAGGAAAGCCAAGAGGATGGAGGAGACCTGATGGCTGGCTCTGGAAGCACTGAGGATGTGGCCCCCCAGCACACGGTGAACTCCCCTCAAGAAAGGGGAGATTTCTGGCGAGCGCCCGGCCGAGGTCGCTGGTCCAAAGCGCGGAGCCAACAAGTGACAGCGTTGGATGTGGATGGGACACACGGCTGGGAGCAGCCAAGGCGGCTGCTGGGGGCTGGAGCCCGGCTCTGCCCAGCGCCCGGCCGGGGCCACGCCAGCTTATTGTGGGGACGGTGCACTTCCCTTCCTCTAAAATAAAAGCTGCGATTAAAACCAAACCAAACCAAACCAAACCAAACCAAACCAAACCAAAACAAAACAAAACAAACCAAACCAAACCAAACCAAACCAAACCAAACCAAACCAAACCAAACCAAACCAAA
>VXBR01001092.1:1789-17102 GCA_013400215.1 Cisticola juncidis
TGTCTATTTTTATTTTGACATCCTTAAGGTCAGAGCAGCAACGGGGAGGGGGTGGAAATTAAAAGGTATTTCCTCTGAAGACTCTATTTTACAACACTATTCACTCGTAGCTCGTTAATTTTCGCAGCAGAGTTGCCTTTGCAACGTGAATTAAAGAAACAGATGAAAAAAGTCTGCTGCCTCTAACTGTACCAAGGGCCCCCGTGCACACTCCTGTGCCTTTGATGAGAAACATTAAACATTTTTAATTTAGCACATCAATTTGAAAATCTAATTTTTTTTAATGCTTTGTAGCAGCAGACGCTTTTCACGGGGCTGTCACGACCACAGAAGAATTATGAGAAACTTGAACCGCGAAAAGTAAATTAGAAAAATCTCATTTCGGTTACTCTAAAAAAGAGGGGAAATTAGATTTTGATTAAAATCACTCACACATACAATTTTAGGTAAACTAATTTAGCAAGACTGACTATATAATTTTTTTTAATTTTTTTTTTGCCTCTGTGTCCTTTACCAGTGGCTGAATGGCCTTGGAATGTCCAGGAGAGGAAGGGCTGCTCCTGGAGCTTTCCTTGCCTGGGAGATCATGGAAAATGGGTTTAATTCCTTGGTGTTTGAGGAGCCCCGAGGGTGCTGGAGCTTTCCTGATCCTCTGGGAATGGCACAGAAATGTGGGAATGCAGAATTCCATCAGCAGAGGGAGGAGGGAGCAGCACAAACCCACCCGAATTCAGGGTTTATTCAGAATTTATTATTTGCTTGCTTCAAAGCAGCCCCTGGGCCTGAGCATCTTTTAAACCTGGGAGATGAAAGGAACCCAGCAGGAACAGACAGAGGGGATCTCACTCAGGGCAGCCCAGCTCCGTGGAAATTCTCATTTCTCATTCCTGCCCCATTGTGGGAACAGGATTTCCTTGGGACACAGAGCAGGACACACACGAGGCCTCTGGGCCTGATTTCTCACCTCAGTCCTGGGAGCTGGACAGGTCCCGAGTTATTTTATAATTTTGTTAATAATTGGATTTATTAATCCAGTCACCTCAGTCCTGGGAGCTGGATGAGTCCCGAGTTATTTCATAATTTTGTTAATAATTGGATTTATCTTTCAGCAGAAAACACCTGGGGATGGGACAAGAAAATCTCCACTTTGGGGTCTGTCTGGTGGGCAAGGCCAGGCTGGAAAATGCAGAATCTCCATCGCCCACCTCCCTCTGATTCCCCCTGGAGCCCTGGGGGGCACTGGGGATACGGGAAATCCAACTGGGACTGTCGGGCAGCGGGGCTGGGATGGGCAAAGCACGGGAAATTCTGTGAGCCCTGTCCTGGCACAGCTCGGGATGGATCCGGCGGGTTCCTGGTGGATCCAGTGGATTCCTGGTGGATCCAGTGGGTTCCTGGTGGATCCAGTGGGTTCCTGGTGGGTGCAGTGGGTTCCTGTCAGATCCATTGGATTCCTGTCAGATCCATTGGATTCCTGGAGGATCCGTTGGATTCCTGGAGGACCCATTGGGTTCCTGGAGGATCCATTTGGTTTCTGGAGGATCCAGGGGCTTCCTGGAGGATCCATTGGATTTCTGGCAGATCCAGTGAATTCATGGCAGATCCAGCAGATCCCTGGCTGATCCAGCTAGTTCCTGGCAGATCCCGTGGATTCCTGGTGGATCCCGTGGATTCCTGGTGGATACAGTGGATTCCTGGCAGATACAGTGGGTTCCTGGTGGATCCAGGGGGTTCCTGTCAGATCCATTGGATTTCTGGCGGATCTAGCAGATTCCTGGCAGATCCAGGGGGTTCCTGGTGGATTCCTGGTTGATCCAGCTGGTTTCTGGCTGATCCAGTGGATTCCTGTCAGATCCAGTGGATTCCTGTCAGGTCCTATTGATTCCTGGCAGATCCAGTGGATTCCTGTCAGATCCAGTGGATTCCTGTCAGGTCCTATTGATTCCTGGCAGATCCAGTGGATTCCTGGCAGATCCAGCAGATTCCTGGCAGATCCCATGGATTCCTGGTGGATCCAGTGTATTCCTGGCAGATCCACGGGATTCTTGGCAGATCCAGTGGATTCCTGGTGGATTCAGTGGGTTCCTGGCAGATACAGCGGGTTCCTGGTGGATCCAGCAGATTCCTGTCAGATCCAGGGGGTTTCTGTCAGATCCAGTGGACTCCTGGCAGATCCAGCAGGTTCCTGGCAGATCCAGTGGGTTCCCGGCAGATCCATTGGATTTCTGGCAGATCCATTGGATTTCTGGCAGATCCATTGGGTTCCAGGCAGATCCCATGGATTCCTGGCAGATCCAGCAGGTTCCTGGCAGATCCAGTGGATTCCTGGCGGATCCATTGGATTCCCGGCCGATCCAGGAGCAGCCTGGGAGCGGTGGGGAGGGCCGGGCTCTGTTTACAGACAGAGCCGCTCCTTTAATCGCCGTTTCTGCCTCATTTCCCAGCTTTGTGCTCGGCTCGGGTCGTTAAGCGATGCCCGAGTCATCCCCACATTCCGGCTCCGCTCTAATCAGCTCTGTAAACAAAACCTGCCGGGATGGAAAGGCCAGAGCTGATTAGAGCCACCAATTTGGGCTCATTAAGTTCTGAGAAGGGGAAAAATGAACAGAATCTTTATCAGTCTCAGCTCAGGGGCTGCAGAGGGATTCCCACCCTCCTGAGGAGCCTCCCCGGGGCTCTCTGGGGGTGTTCGAGGGGGGTTCAGCTCTGCCCTCATCCCAATCAAGGAGGGATTAATTAATTAATTAAATCTTCATCTGCATGGAAGGGGCAGCAGGGCTGTGCCATTCCCCCTCTTCGCTGTGGAAGAGAGGAATTTAACAATTCCCTGCTTTCCTGCAGGACCCCTCTGCCTTTTGGGAGCTGTTCCCGTGGGATTGCCAATTTTAAATTCTTTTCTGGCCATTTTAGATTTCTTTTCTGTGCCTGCAATTAAAGCAAACAAAGCCTGAAGCAGATCCCATCTCTGTTCCCATCTCTTCCCAGCTCGCTGTAATGTGTCACTTTTTACCAATTAAAAACAAATTCTCATTGTGATCATCTGGGACTATTCCAGCAAAAACATCCCTGAATTTCACTGGGGAAAACTTAAATAATCCTCAGCGTTTACTGGATAAACTCCTCCCCGTGGGACCTTCCTGCTGCAGGTGTTCCCCTGAATTTGGGGCGGATTTACTCAGAGTAAATGGGAAAACCTTGACCAAGTATGAGGCTGGAATTTCCACTGGGAATGGGAAATTCAGGGAATGCTCAGAGGCAAAGCTGCGGTGCCTTCAGATGGAATCCTGCGTGATTGTATCTTTAATTTTAATGCAAAATAAATAAATTCCTTCCCCACCTCCCTCTGCAGATCCCCTTTTATCCTGGGACACTCCCCTGCTCCTCCGAGCTGTGTCCTTGTCCCTGTCCCCTCCCAAGCCCAAATCCTGAATTAAACCGGAGCAAGAGGCTCCCTCAGCCGATTCCCGTGGGCGTCACAGCACGAGCTGGGGATTTAAAAACTGGAACTGGTTTTGCTTTCGGAGGAGGAGATGCAGTGTGGGGTTATTTTTTTCACTTTTTGTGTTTTTTCCTAGTCCTTTTATACTTTTTTCTTCTTTTTTTTTTNCTTTTTTTTTTTTTTTTTTATTCCTTTTTTTTTTTTTTTTTTTTTTTTTTTTTTTTTTTTTTTTTTTTTTTTTCCCTCGACATCACAGCTTTGAGCCCTCCAGAGGGTCTGGAGGGTCCATCCTGCCCGGGGGATTTGGGATCTCACCTGGCCAAGGTGGGGAGCCAGGAATGTCACCCCCAACCCCAGGAATGTCACACCCAGCCCCAGGAATGTCACCCACCAATCCCAGGAATGTCACTGCAAGCCCTGGGAATGTCACCTCCAACCCTGGGAATGTCACTACCAATCTAGGGAATGTCACCCCCAGTACCGGGAATGTCAGTCCCAAACTTGGCATGTCACCCCCAGCCCTGGGAATGTCACCTCCAGTCCCAGGAATAACACCCCCAACCCCAGGAATGTCACCTCCAACCCTGGGAATGTCACTCCCAACCCCAGGAATGTCATCCACAAGCCCCAGGAATGTCACCCCCAGCCCTGGGAATGTCACCCCCAGCGCGTTACTGCCGAGGCGCACCCGCTGCTGTCCGGCTGAGCTGCGGCTGGCGGAGTTTAGCAAGGCCCGGTTTTNGATCTCACCTGGCCAAGGTGGGGAGCCAGGAATGTCACCCCCAACCCCAGGAATGTCACACCCAGCCCCAGGAATGTCACCCACCAATCCCAGGAATGTCACTGCAAGCCCTGGGAATGTCACCTCCAACCCTGGGAATGTCACTACCAATCTAGGGAATGTCACCCCCAGTACCGGGAATGTCAGTCCCAAACTTGGCATGTCACCCCCAGCCCTGGGAATGTCACCTCCAGTCCCAGGAATAACACCCCCAACCCCAGGAATGTCACCTCCAACCCTGGGAATGTCACTCCCAACCCCAGGAATGTCATCCACAAGCCCCAGGAATGTCACCCCCAGCCCTGGGAATGTCACCCCCAGCGCGTTACTGCCGAGGCGCACCCGCTGCTGTCCGGCTGAGCTGCGGCTGGCGGAGTTTAGCAAGGCCCGGTTTTACCCCTGGCTGGCAGAGTTTAGCAAGGCCCGGTTTTACCCCCGGCTGCTCTGTTTCAGGATTTTTCCCCAAAATCCCGATTTTTCGGAGTTTAGCAAGGCCCGGTTTTACCCCCGGCTGCTCTGTTTAAGGATTTTTCCCCCAAAATCCCGATTTTTCGGAGTTTAGCAAGGCCCGGTTTTACCCCCGGCTGCTCTGTTTCAGGATTTTTCCCCCAAATCCCGATTTTTCGGAGTTTGCGGCGGCCGCGCAGCGCCCCCCGCGGGCCGATGCAGCTTTGGGATGATTTTTTTGAACGATTCCATCACCAAAAAATCCCCGCAGAGCTGCGGAGGCACCCGCGGGCTTCTCCTCGTGCCTGTGACACAGGGATGGAGAGGAGAGGTGGGATTTGGGCTATCCCAGCTTCCATTTTCAGGAAAAAGGGAAGGAAATAAAGAGAAATGAAAGCTGCAGGACACCCCCGACAGTTCTGCCCCCTCAGGGAATATCCCGGCTTTAAAGATTCCCTGGAATCGCACAGGGATGCACAAACAGCGGTGGCAAAACGGCGTGAGCAAAAAAAAAAAAAAAAAAAATCCAATAAAATCNCAGGGGGGGCAAAACGGGGGGAAAAAAAAAAAAAAAAAAAAAATTCCAATATTTCAGAGTGCCCGATGCTGTTTTTCCTTCTGATGTTTGTTGTGCCAGCAGTTCCTGGCAGCCCTGATGCCAAGGCTGTTGTTCAGCCTGGTTCCTGAATATTTTTAGCAGAGCGGATCTTTAATCACGGGCCCATTGTTTGGGGGGCGGTTGTTTTATTTTCTGTTTTATTTTCTGTTTTGTTTTCTGTTTTGTTTTCTGCGTGTCCAAAAGCAGAGCTGGAGTCGGGTCCGAAGGCTCCGTGATGAGGACAAAGAGGGAGGGATGGGACACACCCTGAGGCCGTTTAGAACAATGTTGAATTTAGCTGGAATTTAATTCCCTGCCCACTGCTCCATCCACCTTTTCCACACAGAATGATGAATCCAGAATGATGCTGAGCTCACACTGAATCCAGGCAGAGCAGAGCCCTCTCCAACACCCAGAAATTCAATATTTATGTGATGACACAAGCAAATCACAGCCACAGCCGGGACTTTGCCGTGCTCAGGGCTTCCATTGTTGTGTTGATGCTTTAAATTTTAACTTTTTGTGTTTTTTAAGCTCTGCTGCCCAGGGTGCAGCTCTGAGCTCACACTCAGGGTCACTCAGCTCCTCACAGAACAGGGATACAAAAATCCTTTTCTGCTTAGGACCAAGGACAACTTTTAGGCCCAAAAACACAAACAGGGGTGGCTGAAGAGAGAAAACAAGAAAGATGCAGAACCTGCAGCTGGAATTGGAAATTTAAACCCCAATATGCAAATGGACCAAAACTTAGAAAAGTGTGAGTGAGACCTCATGACCAGGGCTCCATTTTAGGTCCATTTTGGATCCATTTTGAGTCTATTTTGTGTCCATTTCATGCCCATTTCGTGTCCATTTTGTGCCCATTTTGTGCCCATTTCGTGTCCATTTTGTGCCCATTTTGGGTCCATTTTGTGCCCATTTTGGGTCCACCTTGGCTGCAGCCCTGGCCAGGCTCTTGCCCAAGGTTTACCCCTTGGCCTTTCAATAAATCTCTATTTTATTCCCCAGTTCAGCCTTCCCCAGGCTCCCCTGTCTGATTTCTGGGGGTGGAGAATTCCTCACCTCCCCAGGGCGCAGCAGATGCAGATCCAGGCTGGGTTTTTCATCCTTCCCTTTTAACCATCCCACAATCAGAGGGTCTGACTGGGGATTTAAGAACCGCAGCTACGTGAGACGCTGACCTTGAATTTGTTCCCCCTTGAGGTGAATCTCACCGGAAAAACGCCGATTTTGGAGCACAAAGCTCCCGTGAATTTGGGGAATTTCTCTGCTCTGTTGGCTGTGCGTGTGTGATAAAGGAATTGAACAATGGAGCTCCGGGATCAGAGGCTTCAGAGCAGCTCAGAAAATCTCCGGTGATTATCTGGATCAATTCGGGAATGCGGAATTGATGGGAAAACTCGGCAGGAGCGCGGCTGCTCTGCGAGGCTGCGAAGGCAGAACCTGTTGGGATCCAAACCCGGCATTTTTCACCTTCACACATCGAACCCACAGCCAGGCCCGGCCGCAGAGCCAAACCCCAGCAAAAAGGAGAATTTTCTGTGCAGTCAGGACGGGCTGAGAGCGCCCATGGGCAGGTCCTGGCTGGTGAGAACCCAGCTTTAACTCCTGGTTGCTTTTTTTCCCCTCTCAAAAAGCCCCGATTTTATCCAGATGGAGCTAAAGTTGCATTAAATGGCTGTAAAGTGGCAGAGGGCAGGGATAAAATGGGATTTTGGGCAGGAATTCCTGCCTGGGAGGGTGGTGGGATGGGATTCCAGAGGATCCGGGGCTGCTCCATCCCTGGAGGTGCCCCTGGAATGGGATTTAGGGCAGATCCAGGTCCTGGCAGTGCCCCCTGCCCTTCTTGAGCCCCCGGCAGCGCACCCGGTTTCTCATGTAATTAAAGGGATAATTATTAATTATTCCCTGTCCGGAACACTTCCCTTTCTCATAGCCAGCCTGTGGAAGTATTAAAGTTGATTAAACACAAAATTTGCTGGTGGGGAGCTCCTCCAGTCCCAGAAGGAGACAGGAAAGGGGAGCAAAGGCAGGAGGAAATAAATGGAATATTCTGCAAATGCAGAAGGGGCAGCTGAGAAAAAGCCGAATCAGAGGGGGAAATGTTATCCCAAATTATTTCCTGGTGGTTTCCTGCCCGAGGAATTGTCTAAGCAGGGTCTGAGAGGTGCGTACAGGTATTTATATATCAATATAATTCCACTTTTTGTCCATATCCATCAGGGGAAAGCCGCGGCAGTTCAGGCCCGAGGGAGGAGGGAACCTTGCAGGAGAGAAAGAAACTCAATCCCCAAGGCTCTCAAAGACTTTTATTTAACCAGCGTGAAAACGAAGCCAAAGCAAAGCAATTTCCTCCTTCCCCGCTCTCGGAGCAGCCCCAAAGTGCCCACAAATAAGGACCTGATGGATCCTGAAAGCATCGCGGGTGAAAGGGATGGAAATCGCCCTTTCTTTCTCCGGTAATTGCCTGCGCTCCGGCTGGGGACGGACAGAGCCTTTTCCAATCTGAAATGCTGTGAAAAGTCGCTTTTCTCCGGCCCGGCAGAAGCGCTGAGGTGGGAATTTCTGTGCCGTGAACACGCGGATAAATCGGATTTTATCTGCTGTTTCCACAAAGCAGCGACGGCGGCAGAAAGGGATGGAGAGGGGGACAAAAGGGAGGGGATTGGATTTGGGGAAGGGAACGTTTGGGAAGGTTTGGGAAGGGAAGGGAAGGGAAGGGAAGGGAAGGGAAGGGAAGGGAAGGGAAGGGAAGGGAAGGGAAGGGAAGGGAAGGGAAGGGAAGGGAAGGGAAGGGAAGGGAAGGGAAGGGAAGGGAAGGGAAGGGAAGGGAAGGGAAGGGAAGGGAAGGGAAGGGAAGGGAAGGGAAGGGAAGGGAAGGGAAGGGAAGGGAAGGGAAGGGAAGGGAAGGGAAGGGAAGGGAAGGGAAGGGAAGGGAAGGGAAGGGAAGGGAAGGGAAGGGAAGGGAAGGGAAGGGAAGGGAAGGGAAGGGAAGGGAAGGGAAGGGAAGGGAAGGGAAGGGAAGGGAAGGGAAGGGAAGGGAAGGGAAGGGAAGGGAAGGGAAGGGAAGGGAAGGGAAGGGAAGGGAAGGGAAGGGAAGGGAAGGGAAGGGAAGGGAAGGGAAGGGAAGGGAAGGGAAGGGAAGGGAAGGGAAGGGAAGGGAAGGGAAGGGAAGGGAAGGGAAGGGAAGGGAAGGGAAGGGAAGGGAAGGGAAGGGAAGGGAAGGGAAGGGAAGGGAAGGGAAGGGAAGGGAAGGGAAGGGAAGGGAAGGGAAGGGAAGGGAAGGGAAGGCCCTTCTGCTTTAGCTGAAGCAGATCAGGAGCAGACAGCTCTCCCGTCTCTCCCCTTCCCTGAACAAACCCATCTGCAACACTTCCAATTTGAATCCAAATAATCTCTGGGCTTTGGGATTCTGCAATGAACCAGCTCAGGGTCCGGAATCCCAGCGCCTGATGTCTGGGGGTGTTGGGATTTGGAGCTAATTAATTCAGCCACCTGTAATTTCTGCTCACATGTGCTGCCTGCCTTTTCCTTGGATGGATCGTATGGTTTGGAAGGCTGCAGATGGAGCCAGCCTGAATCCCAGTCCCTTTGTGCAGCCTTTTTTTGGGAGTTTTTTGGGTTTGGATTCGGGGGTTGGTTTGTTTTTTTGTTTTTGTTTTTTTTGTTTGTTTTTGGGGGTTTTTTTGTTGGTTTTTTTTTTTTTGGTGGTTTTTTGGGTTTTTTTTGGTTTTTTTTTTCCAAAAAAAAAATCTTTCCCTTATTTTTGTTTATTCACGTTTTTCTTGTTCCCTCTTCCTTTCTTCCACCTCCCTCCTGCTTCTCTCTCCCTCTTCTGGGTCCTTGCTCAGAAACAAGCCCAGCAACAAGGAAATAATCTGAATTCCAGTGAATGGTCGGGCTTTTCCTGGTTGGAATTTTCTTCTCCCCTCAGGGCTGGCCGCAGGATGGAGCTCCCAGCGCTGCCCCAGTGTCCCTGACTGGTTTTATCTCAGCACAAAAGCTCCGGGTGCTCCTGTCGGAGCTCCGGGTGATAAATATTGCAGGATTTACAAAGCCCAGGAGTCCTGTCCTGATTTCCGTCCCTTGGCAGGGAAGGGATGGGAGAAGAATGAAAAGATAATGAGTTTGGAGTTCGGAGAAATTAACTGGGAAAGGTTAATCCGTTCTTTTTTAGGACTGAGGGAAAACTCGGCTCGGGCTGCAGGGGCTGGAAGGTCCTGGAGGCTGAGAGGGGTCCCAGGACTGATCCCTGTGGGAATAAACTGGGAATGAACCCTCGCAACAGCCACAGCTGGAGCGGGACTGCCCAGCTGTGGAGCCTGGAGCTGTCCCTGGGGTCAGAAGAGCCCAATCCTGCAGATTTTCCATTAAATTCAACATTTCCCACTTCTCTGTGCTGTGTTGTCCTTCCCAGAGCTGTCCCTGGGGTCAGGAGAGCCCAATCCTGCAATTTAATTCCTTTAAATCCAACATTTCCCAGTTCTCTGTGGCAGGAGCTGCTCCAGGAAGTTCAGGGCTCATCCCGGGAGCTTTGGGAGCTCCTCCAGGAGGCTGCACTTAATTAAAACTGCAGAAGGGATAATTAACCCGGGCTGGGCAGCCCTGCAGAGTGGAGCAGCTTCCCAATCTCCCTTTTATCTCGTCATTGATCCAGAGCCATCAGCTCCAAAAATTCTCCCGACTTTGATGGGTTCATTTGGAAACCACCCCGACAAAAATGGGACCATTTCACTTTTTATTTAATTCGCCTCCCCTTCCCTTTCAGAGCTGTGAGGAGTTGATGCTCCAACCTCGGAGGGTGCGGGTTGGGCACCAAGGCTGTGGAAAAGGATGATTTGGGATGATTTGGGATGATTTGGGAGGATTTGGGAGGATTTAGGAGGATCTGTGGCATTTCCAGGTGCTGTGGTGTGTCCCAGCCGTGCCGGTCGTTCCAGCACAGCAGAGTTTGGGGCCGGGAAAAGAAAATTTATGGATTTCTGGCTAGGTGGGAACTCCCTCAGCAATATTTCCTGGGATGGCAGCGGCTTCTCCGTGAAATATCCGCCACCTCCCCTGCTGTAAATCACCGCAGCAGGAGGAGCCGCCCTGATTTACACCAGACCCGGCCTTTATTCATTATCGCGGGCTGGAATTAATCCCCGAGGAGAAAACAGAGGAGTTCGGGATGCTGGGATGGTTCTCTGCGTGTTTATCCGGCCCAGACAACTTCCAGAAACTCGGGGGAGCGCAAACATTGGGCTGAGGCGAGCGTGAGTAATCGAGGCTGGGGATGGGAAGGTGTAATTACAATTAGCTGCACAAGAGCGTTAATCACGGCAATAATCGCGCGTCAGCGCTTTCCAAAAGGGAAGGGAGCAGTGATGGAGTGGCCCCAGAACCGCTTTTGTGACAAAAACCCCGCGGGGGAGGAGCAGGGGGGGAAAGGAGGCGCAGTCCTGGATTTCTGGCGCTGCTGGGAGCTCACCCTGGGTGTTTGACATTCCCACCCCGAATTCCCCTCCATCCCAAAGCCCAGCTCGCAGGAAAGCCAGGGATGGGCTGTGGAACAACTTTTATCCGAGCTCTTCCAGGCCTGGAGCCTCTTTGAGTGCCCGGGAGATGGAGAAAAAGCAGATTTGGGGAGCAGAGAAAGCATCCGGGGGCAGCGTGTGTGTCCCGGGGATTTGGGAGCAGGAAGGGAGGAGCTCTGAGAATCCTTCAGCTCTGGGAATCCTTCAGCTCTCGGAATCCTTCACCCCTCCCTCAAATGAGATATTTAATTGTGTTTCCATGGTAGCAGTGGAAGAGGGGTCCCTGTGAGGGTGTCTGAACATTCCCAAGGGGCCTTTCCCTGGGAGCAGCCGCAGCTTTTCCACCGGGGCTTCAGACTGGAGAGGAATGAAAAGGGGAGCGGCTGCCAGAACATCGGATAAAAGAGGAGGGAAAATAAAAAAAATAAATAAAAATTAAAAAAAAAATTTAAAAAAACCCCACCCCGGCTCACATGAAACAAGGTGGAGAGGGAGAAAGGGAAATCAAAAGAATAAATTTACTGTAACTGAAAGATTTACTGAAGGATTAATTGGGGTTACACCAACACTGGGCTCAGTTCCCCTCCTATGACAGGAGGGAGTTTGGTGGTGGCCCGGCCTGAAAGGAGAGAGGACATCCCTCCTTTTTCCATTTCCCCTCTCCCTTTCCCCTCTCCCTTTCCCCTCTCCCTTTCCCCTCTCCCTTTCCCCTCTCCCTTTCCCCTCTCCCTTTCCCCTCTCCCTTTCCCCTCTCCCTTTCCCCTCTCCCTTTCCCCTCTCCCTTTCCCCTCTCCCTTTCCCCTCTCCCTTTCCCCTCTCCCTTTCCCCTCTCCCTTTCCCCTCTCCCTTTCCCCTCTCCCTTTCCCCTCTCCCTTTTCCCCTCTCCCTTTCCCCTCTCCCTCTCCCCCAGCCCGGTGTGACCCTGCAGGCCTGGCTCTGTTAAACCCGGCTTAGGAGGGCCCTGCTGTGTCCCAGGGGACAAAGGGACATTGGGACAAGGACATTCCAGCCCAGGGGCTCCCAGTTGCAAATCCCTGGGGAGAAGGGCAGGGTGGGGAAGAGGGAACAGCAAATTTGGGAAGAGGAATCCTGGCAGGATTGAGCCTGAGGACTCCTGCTTTGCAGCAGCCACCAGGTGCTTTATTTTCTCTCCTGTTTCTCAGTGTAATTTCCATTATTTTCTGTCTGATCTACACAAGGCAGGCCCTGGGATGGATTTCGGTGCCTGCGCTCTGTGACTGAACATTTCCCTGTGCCACGGGATGCTGATTTCATTTGGATTTCTAATTTATTTCACAACGCCGTGGAATAATTAGAATTATTAAAGCCAAACTGCTCTCTGCTGCCTGTTCCCATCAGGCAAAGCAGCTCAGGCTGTCAGGGCTGTGGGGGGCAGGAGAAGGTTTGGATTTTATCACCTCCCAACCTTTTGTCCTCCCTGACCTTTTCCTCTTTTTTTAGAGGGAAGGGAAGGGAAGGGTCTTCTGGATATTTGGGTATTAAAATTAAAAATTCATTTTTAGTTTAAAGCCGGCCAAGAGCAGCTCCGGAGCTCCCCTGCCCTTCCCTCCTTGGGCTGAGTCAGTGTGACAGAGCTCAGAGGTGATTTATGTGTGACCAGAGCAGCCTCCAGTGGCTGCATCCGGGAACTTTTCCAGCCGCGCTCCCATCCCAAATTCCCATCCCATCCCAAATTCCCATCCCATTTTCCCAGCCCAAATTCCCAGCCCATCCCACCCTATCCCATCCCAGGGGCTCCTGCAGCCCCGGCCCCACTCTCAGATTCCTGCCCAGCCCCTGCTCCCAAACCCTCTGGGTTTGCCACGGAGCACCGGGGGTGACACAGCGGGCACAGCCAGGGGTGACAGGACACAGCTGGCAGGGACAGCAGGTGACAGGGTCCCTGGACATTCCTGTGACATCTCCTGCAGCTTCCCCAGGGAACAGCTCCAAGGAAACGCTGCCAGGAGGAGCCAGAGACCGGGTCTGGCCTTTAAATCCTCCCCTGTGCCTGGGGATTCATTCTCGGGCTGGATTTGCCTTCCCAGGCCCTTCAGGAGCCGCTCAGGGACAGAGCAGGGAGCAGGGGACAGTGACACCGAGCCCAGGGACAGGGAGTAGGGGACAATGACACCGAGCCCAGGGACAGGGAGTAGGGGACAGTGACACCGAGCCCAGGGACAGGGAGCAGGGGACAGTGACACCGAGCCCAGGGACAGAGAGTAGGGGACAGTGACACCGAGCCCAGGGACAGGGAGCAGGGGACAGTGACACCGAGCCCAGGGGCTGGGATGGAGCAGGGAGCAGGTGACAGTGACAGAGCAGGGAGGAGGTGACAGTGACACCGAGCCCAGGGACAGGGAGTAGGGGACAGTGACACCGAGCCCAGGGACAGGGAGCAGGGGACAGTGACACCGAGCCCAGGGGCTGGGATGGAGCAGGGAGCAGGTGACAGTGACAGAGCAGGGAGGAGGTGACAGTGACACAGAGCCCAGGGACAGTGACACCGAGCCCAGGGGCAGGGAGCAGGTGACAGTGACACCAGGGACAGGCAGCAGGTGACAGTGACACGGAGCCCGGGGCTGGCCCAGCTCCAGGCTCTGCCTCGTGACTCCAAGGGCAGCAGCTCCAGGAGCTTCTCCGAGCGGATAAATCGGGAATGGGGGGAGCAGGGGGGTCTGGGCCGTTCCTGAACACAGAAATCCCGATCTTTTCCTGGGTGCAGCTGGAATTTATCCGAGGAGCCCTCCCGGGGCCTCCCGGCTGCTCCTCAGAGCGATCCCGGCGTTGTCACTGAATAAACCAGAGCAGCCACTAAATTCTGCTTTTAAACGGCCCCGCAGGCAACGCTCTGCAGAGCCCTCATCCACCTCCTTTTCTGCCGCGTTGTGGGTTTTTAAATTTTATTTTAAATTCACATTTAACCTCCTGTTCCAGGGCTTGCAGGTGTTTCTGTTCAGAGACGTTTTCCACCCTGCTGGGAAGGCGATTCCCTGGGGAGGGGTGGACACGGACAGTCCTGGCTGCCCTGAAGTGTCGGGCAGAGCTCAGGGATTCCCTCTCAGCTCCCGTTTTTTGGGAGAGTGTGGCCGGGCAGAAGGGAAAATTCAGTTTTTCTGCAGGTAGGGATCACCAGCCGCATTTCCCAGGTTTTTTCCAGGCTGGAAAATCCCGTGGGCTCAGTGAGGATGAAGAAGCAGCCCCTGCCCAGGAGCTCCCTGCTCAATCCTGGGATAATCCCGGGATTATATCCCAGGATAAACACTGGTCAGATTAAAAAAAAAAAGAAAAGAAAAGAAAAAAAAAATCACAAAGAAACAAAAACAAAAGGAGAAATCGCTGGGATTCAATCGAGCAGGAGTGGGGGAGGGCCCGCCGTGAATCCGGGGATGTTTGGCTCATCCTGAACAGTTCATTTCCATTCTCCCTCGGTTGTTTTTCCCACCACACTCCCACTTCCTGATCTGAGTCAAACTTTTCTCCGGGAAGGCAGTGCTTCAAAGGGAAAGGGAGCAGATTCCGCACGGAAAATGTTTAACTGAAACATCGCAGCACTTGTGAAACGAATGGTGGCGTTTAGGAGCTGTCAAAACAACAACAAAAAAGCTTCAGTCGTGAGCGTGATCCTCTTTTTNAGTTGTTGTGGGGGTTTTTTTTTTTTTTTTTTTTTTTTTTTTTTTTTTTTTTTTTTTTTTTTTTGTTTTTTTTTTTTTTTTTTTTTTCCCCCTGGGGAAAAAACACTATTCCCTGACTTGGACGGGAATTTGTAAATTGTCTTAATCTGGAATGGAACCACGGAACCACAGAACGAGGTGATCTCTAAGGTCCTTTCCGAGCCAAGCCACTCTGATTTGACATCCCCACATCAGTCCAAGGTTTATTTTCTTTGCAAACGGAGAAAACCTCAGCGAGCCCTGGATGCACAAAGGAGGGGGAGGACGAGGCCGGCTGGAAAAAAAAAATTAAAAACCACAGAAAAACCTCGCCTGGAGACAACTGCAGCTCCCCGGGGAGGGAATTCACGTTCCCAGCGCCGCTTTGGCAGCTTTTCCTCCTCTCGGCGGCTCCGGGAGGAGCGGAGGGGGCCGGGGGCTGCCCGCGCCTTGGGGACGCTGCTGTTGTCGCTGTCGCTGCCGCGCGTGTCCCGCGGTCCCCTCCGCGCCCAGCCTGGCATAAACAACGCTGCCTCTGGCCATGTCATGCCTTAAAATAGATGTTCCTACATCAGCCTCTCTCCAGCGGCGGCGGCAGCAGCGAGACGCGGACATGGCCGACTGGAGCTGATCCCGCTCCCACCCTGCCCCGGCTCCCGGCGCTCGCCAAGGTACGCCCGGGGCTGGCCCGGGGCTGGCCCGGCGCTCCCGGGCTGGCCCGGAGCCTCGGCTCGGCTCCCTCCGGCATCCCCCGGGATCGGTCCTGCATCCCCGGGGTCATCCCTGCATCCTGCGCTGCTCCTACATCCCATGGGACCATCCCTGCATCCTGCACCTCTCTCTGCATCCTGCACTGCTCCCCCCACCCCCCGGGTCCTC
>VXBR01001093.1:0-14960 GCA_013400215.1 Cisticola juncidis
CCCAAACACACACCACAACAAGATAAGAATGAAACATTTTGTATATACAGCTGCCTAACCCCAGAAGTGGTTTAGGAATTCTTCCTGACACAGAATACATTACTGGAAGCCAAATAAATTTTTAATGCATTGGAAAAGTCATGAAAATAGAATAAGAAAAAATGTTAAAAATAAGGTAATTGAAGTCAAATAATTAACTGGGGGGTTTGTTTTCTTCTAGTTCTATTCAGCCATGGGTCAGGAGGGCAAAAGTGGCTTTTCCTGAGAAACTAGCAAGACATGAGAAGATATCCAATCTCTATGTTGCAGTTTCAGCCAGAGCGCTCAATCTCCAGGGTGCAAACTATTTGAACCATTTCTTGATTCACTTTTGTTGTGCTGGGGAACCAGAACACTCAGTGTCCAAGAAGATACTTTGAGTTTGTTAAAGGCAGGCATTTGCAAAAAAAATCCAAACATACCCAAACTCCTTGTACTAAATGTTTCACATTAATTTATTAATTTATTTATTTGGATTTTTCATGTGGAGATTTGCTTTTTGCTTTCTATCCTGTCTTTTTACCTTTCTTCCATTTTTTCAAACAAGTGAGTTATTATAACAGAGCCTGCTGAAAGATATCTTCATGGACAGCACAACTCATTTTAATTGAAATGTTCTTTGGTCAAGCTGTTGCCTGTGGAGAGCTTTCCAGTATGCAAACTGCAGTGCTTTTAGGAAGACCATGCTGCCGTCATAGAAAGGGAGAGAAAGTTATCAGATTCTATTCTCCCCTTGAATCCTTCCCATCCCACTCTAAGACACCTTCAGAGTGAAGTGTCAGGACAGTGACAGGACCAGATGACCCAATAGCCAACCTATATTTGCTGGTTCTCCCCAGTGGTGATGTTCTCTGTGTACTTGGCAAAAATGGAAGGCACAGATCGTGGAACGTGTGAGCGTTGCCAGGAATGTGCAGCCAGGAGAGTTTCTTCCAGCTAAAATACAGTATATTTAGGATAAAACAGTATATTAGGATAAAACAAACACAATACACTCATCTTCAAATACTGTTTACCACAGTCTAAAATCTCCTGAACCTTATCCAGTGCATGCCCTATATTGTACCAATGATTGCCTATTAACCCCTTCACTATGTATTTCCATATTGAAGGCTCCAATCAGTATTGCCTCTGTTTTTTAAAATAATAATGTTCTGGCTGCCTAATAAACCGTCTGATACAAGTAGCATTTTTCTGTAATCCCTTGAGTTCTGTGTATAACCTAATTGCAGATCTTACTTTGTTCATACTCAGAATTTTCAAGCTTGCAACCTAAACATGGGTTCTTTAAATAAAAGTTTAAGACAACTAAACATACTGCCTGCTTTTAGAATCACAGTTACTCAGTCCTAGTAATTTAGCAATTGAAAGGTGATTAGTATATTTGCTTATATTTCTGATTAAAAAATTAACATCTAAGCATCTTGTTTAATACATCTATTACATGAGACCAGAGCCTGAAGTCTTGAAAGACTCCATTTTACTCACAGAGCATCTCAATCCTCCAACATCTTTGTATCCTGTATGTTCTTAATGATCAGAGTTTATTGGTATCTGTAAACAAGATAATGGAATACCAGTTTTTACCAGCTGTAAATGATGGCCCTGCTTTCAGATACTTGCCTCTCCTTGTAAAAATGGAAACATTCCAACTAGAATGTATTACCTGACAGATTTCAATCCTCTCTTTTGATTTCTCTTATTTTCTTGTGAAACCTCTGTAGAAAATGCTTGTTGTGATGTTATTTAAAGGGTCTTTCAATGTGTGCTGGATTTTTCAGAATATTAACAAAAACCTACACTCACACAAAATACTTAAAGGGAAAAAAGAAAAAAAGCTCCAGTGCACTCATTGAAGCTTCATGATCAACAACATTTTTTTGTTGTTTTAATCTTATTCCATTCCTGATGTTGTATTACCTGTAAAGTGTTCCATTATTAGCACTGGAAGAAAATAGGAGAATGACATGTTTTATGAGGAGGTTTTTTTAATCTGAATTAAGTCTGTATATTTCTGTAAATGTTGAGGTAGTATTGACTTCAACTGGAACTTCACATCTCATCCATCTTTCCTCCCCTCTGTTTAGGGATAATGACCTTATTAAGATGACATTTCCACGCACTGATATTTAACATAATATGCAAAATCACCTGTCGCTGTGAGCCTCACCAGAAAGACACACCGAGTCCAGGGTTTGGGGAGATCAGAGCAGCGGCAAGGACAAATCCCCCTGCTTTGTTTATTGCTTCCTATTATATACTTCTAGCAAGGTGACCATGGATTGGAGAGTGGGCACTCCCACCTCTCACCACCTTGGTCAAGGGGACTGTCACCCAGTCTTGTTTGTCCCAGCAAGGAATGGGAAAACAATGGTTATGTTTATAGAACATAGCTGGTGTTTACATGAAAGGAGCATGAGAAGGTGCAAACCTTTTACTTTAATATAAACGCTTAGCAACTAGTAAAATCTCATGGTGACAATCACCAGGGAAAACAGAAAGGGAGACTAGAAAGAACTGGTGATGTAAAACAGCTTGCAAAGTGAATGTGTAAACACTGGTAGGTTTTGGAATGGGTACCTTGTTCTATACTTCAAAGGGACATAGTGCCCTTCGCCCAACCAAAAGCTAGCAAGTGCTAGACCAAGAGAAAAGAAATGTTAACCTGTGTCAGAAAAGAGAAAAACAAAGGTTTAAGAAAGCAAGACAAAAAGGGAAAAGAAGAAGAAAACCACATAATTTAATGATTTTACTCAGAAAAAAATACCTAATCCACTATACTCCATACAAAAAGAAGTACACTGATGGTTTTTTTATCATAATCTTTACCAGGAGAAATAAAAAAGCAAGAAGATAAAATTCAAAAAAGTAAGATAAATAAGATACCATTCTAAAACCAAGGGAAGAAATTCCAAAGAATACCTCAGAATGCATCTTTATGTCAGCTGTAACCCACAATTGTCTGGCAGTTTGCTTTAGGTTATGTTTGGTGATCAACAGTGGTAATAATAAACTAGGTGATCATAACCAAAAGCAAGGCAACTTCCTTGTTTCTAATAACTAATAAACATTTTATGAACCTCAAGAAGGAATCTAAAAGTAAAAGAACTGCTTAGGTCATGAATAGCTAGAAATCTTATCTTGTTTCTCCTGTGAGTTTTCCCAGGCACTATGTGTCTTCTATGTTGTGTCTTGCCCAATGTCAAGGAAACTTGGAAGTTTTACAAACAGAGATAATATTAGGTTGAACTAGATATTTTTATAGATAAGGTGCTTTGCTAACAGTAATGGTCTCTCCAGAGAAAAAGGCCATGCTAATAATCAAAAGAACAGAGGATTTAATCCTCATGCACCTATTTCGTGTTGATTACAAAATTATTTTAAAAGGCCTGCTTTTAAAATAATATTCTGCTCAGCAGCAGGAATTCCAAGTGGTACAGAACCCTGGTAGTACAAAGGGAGATAGATACATGCATTTTCCCTAGCAAGTTGTATTTCAGCTGCGGATTAAATGCCTGTGTATATTCATAGGGAAGAAGGGAAAAAGGGCCATGAGAAAAGTTCAGATCCTATGGATCTGACAGTGGGCTACAATCCTAATTTTTATTTGTTGATAAAGGATATTTGGGCAAGGGGTGTTTTTTTTGTTTCTTTGAGTTCTATTGTAGTGTTTGCCAACTGTAGTGGTTTTGGTTCACCAATTTCTGTTTTCTTGGCCAATGCACCAATTTTAATGTAGTGGTTTGAGTGCCCACTAGATTTATTTACTCTTTTTCTGCTGTGAGATAGGTTTAGGAGAAAAAGCAAAGCAGGCTCAAACTTAAGGAATATAAAGAAAGCTTTATTAACAAAACTACAAGAGAGAAAAAAGTTAACAAGAAAAAGAATAAAACCTCCAAAACACCTGTCCTCCCCCACAACTTTTCTTTCCCTTCTCACTGACAACGTATAGAGACAAAACTTGGAACCTAGGTCAGTTGACCACCTCTGAAACAGCCTTTGATCAGTTAATTTAGAGAGAGAAGTGTCGTTTTCCATGGCATGGAAACTTCTCCACAAGAAAAAACAGTTCTCTTATGGCTTCAATTCTCACAAAAGCAGCCACCTAGGAATCAGCATTTCTGAAGTCCCTCCCATACCATGCAGCCTTCCCACTGCTGCATTATGGGCCATGTAAACTCATGGGATACCATTTTAAGGATGAGTGTTCAAAAGCCAAGGTTATCTTCATCTCTCTCTCAGATAATTATTATCTCTGGGAACAGAGGTCTTCTTTTTCTCTTCCTAGAGCAGATCTTCATCTTCATCTCATCTCTCTCTCTCTCTCTCTGTTCAAGCTTCTCATAAGATCACAGCTACTTCAATATTTACTTAGTTCACCACAAATGCCTTTGCTCATATCTGCAGTTTTGAATATTTCATCCTCCCATCCATGTTTTTCATGACTTAAAGGGATATTCTAGTATATCACAGTTCATCACCATGGCTTTACAAAATAATTTCAGCCTAAAGCCTAGGCATCTCCTCATTCTTTTCACATCTAGGATGTGACTCCTCTTCACTGACCTTGATGTCATGTTGTCTCTCTACATGTCTTCATTCTGTCCTTTTCTCTCACTCAGGGAGGATTGAATGTTTTGCAAGTTTCATTTATACAAGGAAAGAGTTAATATCTCACCCAGAGCCTGCAGAGGATCATGATAGTTTTTTTCCAGGCAGTAGCCAAAGATGGTAAATTTAGGCCATGCTGGGGCTGGGCCAGCATGCCCAGGGGGTTCTGGCTGAATTCAGTTTCAGCTGTAGGGTCACTCTGCATGCTGCAGAGCTGCTTCCAGCAGGGGAGAAGTAGCTAGGATCTCAGCAGCAGCATGGGGCTGGGCCATCCCCTCCTTCCTCTGCCCGGCAGCTGGGCAGGTAGTGGCTTAGTGGCAGGATGATAACAGCCGCTGGGGGCCCAATCCAGCTGGGATGGGGCATTCCGTCCTCCCCTTCCCCTGCCCACCTGCTGCTGGGCCTGACCCTGCCAGGGCTGCAGTAGAAACAGGGCCCAGCTTGGCTGCACCAGACCCCTGGGCCACACGGAGTAGGGTGAACGCCGCTGGCACCTGGTTACCTCTTCCCAGGCTGGAAGTAAAAAGAACTTTTCCCGGGGTTTCCTGATTTTTAACCTGTATGTTCACAGAGGCATATCCAGCTCCCAAACTGATTTAACAGGTTGTTAATATTCAAACTAGCCACTGATTGGTTAGAAGCTTCTTCACTGTTTACTAAATGTCAATTAATGCAAAACCAGCACACCAACTGCTCTCAATTATGTGACCTGTGAAGCTTTCAGAAGTAGAGTGGATCAATTTAAATCTAATAAATTTAAGTTTTAACACTAATCTTCTGTTTCAGCAGGCATTTAGGTTGAATTTAGAAGCAAGATAGATATGCTAAAGTTTAGATGATTAACATGGGTTTTAATATTGATATTAGAGGAGGGTTTAAAGAAGGACAGAAATATTGGAAAGAGCATATTCATGCAATTGCACCTGAGAGATCTGAGTACAATTTTCAGATGTATTGCTACTCAGAATATTGCTACTATATTTGATAGATACAACTTGGATGCCTTCCTTTTCTCTGTTCCTCCTCCTCCATATCTCTTTCTCAGTGTGTAAGTCTCTGTCAAGCATAATTTTAGGCTCCTTGATGTTCCTCTCATATTGTGTAGTCATGGTATCTTATAACTGTTATGTCCAGTATAGGAGAAATAAATCCCTTGGGCTTTATTGTGCCTGAATCACCATTTAAGATTTTGCCACATCAGAAACTGAATGTCAGTGGCAACTCTTCAATTGTTAAAGTGGAAAACCACTTTCCTACTGAATTTGAATAAATTTTGGTTTCAATGTGAATTGCAGGCCTGATCTCTTACCAGTGAAGGAGTACATGAAAAGTCTGTGTAAAAAATTCTGTCTCTGAGAATAAATTTAGCCTAACTTTATTAAGCCTAATCTCCATTAAAAAAAAAAAAATTCTTTGATTTACATAGCTGCATATTAAAACATTTGGTGCTATTACAATGTCACAGACACATTAATGAAGAGTCAGGTTGTCAAGCATAAATATGTGGTTCAGAAGACATTGAATGAATCCCTAGTTCAAGTAGTAACTTACACTCTAGCCCTGATCAGTTCTTCTGTTTTCTTTTCAAACACCAAAGAAAACCTTTGAATGTCTCATTCACTTTGCTCCTATGGAGAGAAACACTGAACACAAATAGGATATTATTTGTAAAAGCCAAGTACAATGCTTTAGAAATTTCCGCTTCACTTCATAAGTCCTTGATTTCAGTGAACTGAAAGCATTGAATTAAAGTAACTTTAAAGCTATTATGCATGTCATGTTAGAAAGTAAACTTACCAATTACAGTGTTTTCCAAACAGTTTCAACAAACAGCATTGCACAAGAACACAAATATCCAAGTGTTCTGTGTTGCATTTTCCAAAGACAATTGCAAATGCCTAATTTTTAATGGTCAAAAAGGCTCAGCCAAAATCAGCTGAAATATATACATAATATAATTTTTTTACCCCTCTTTCATGGCATAATGCTCAACTGTAGAAGATGACTTTAGACTGAGCAATATCAGAAGATGAATACCACTAAATAATAGGGTCCTGTTCCAAACAACAGAATAAAGATTTTCAGGAACACATACCTTAAATCTGTACTACACCTTACTTGACTTGCACAGCACATAGCTTCACTGATTTTGAAAATCAGCAAGTTTATGGATGCAGCAAGACATACAGAGCCCAACAGCTCTGATACACCATATTACCAAATGTATAGACAAACCCACACCTCAGGAACTTAGGACTGTTTCACTATCCATAAATACTGCACTATAGAAGAACCTCGATGCAGTAAATGCATATCATCATTCAAAATGGTTTTAAACAAAGTTTTTTAAAATAAGTAGTATTAGTATTTTTAAATCATGAAAGAGTTAATACTGTAAATGTAAATGTTCAGAAAATCAAAGACCTGATAAGAAGCCTATAGTAATGATTGAGGATTTTGTATTTCATTTGCTTGAATACTTGAGATTTAAAGAAAGATGCAGTAATGACATCCCTGAGATTACAGATGGGGTTTTTTATCTGTGAAAAATTCATAACTGCATGGAAGTGCAATGACAGAGTGTTAAAATTGGAAAAGCTACAAGAGTCTTGTTTTTAAGAAGCATGATTATCTGCACTGATGGATCAGGAACTCTTTTCCAGCAAGTGGCAGTAGCAGCCGGCATGAAGAAGTACGCACACAGGCAAAATCAGTCAGTCATAATTTAGAATTCAGTGATACACCGAGTTCAAATAAAATAATTTTTTAAAAACTTTGAATCAAATGATGCAAGAATCCGATCCTTGGCTGCTATAAATGAGACTCCACTTGTAACGAGTTCAGTTCTAGGACCTTCAAAATAAGAAGGATGTGAACCTCCTGGAACTAGTCCACAGGAGACCACAAAGATGATCAGAGGGCTGGAACCCTGTGAAGGCTAAAATAGCTGGGGTTGTTCAGCCTGGAAAAGATAAGGTGCCAGGGAGACCTCACAAGATTTTCCAGTGCCTAAAGGCACCCTACAAAAAAGCTGAAAAGGGAATTTTTACGAGTGTATGTAGTGATAAGACATGGGGTAATGGCTTCAAACTGAAAGAGGCTAAGTTTATTTAAGATAGTAGGAAGAAGTTCTTTACTGTGACTGAGGTGAGGCACTGAAGCAGGTTGTCCAGAGAAATTATGTATGTTCCACCCCTATCAGTGTTCAAGGCCAGGCTGGATGGGATTGTGAGGAACCAGGTCTGATAGAACATGTGCCTGCCCATGGCAGGTGGTTTGGAGCTAGGTGATCTTTAAGGTTCCTTCCAAGTCATACCATTCTATGATTATATGAATTCTAGGTAGATCTTGGAATTATGTGAAGGTCTCCCAGGTGAAGAATCAACTGGCCATATGTTCCATTGATTGAATTTTTAGGTCACACAAAAATTCATCACAGACTCTTGCCATTCCACTACCTGAATTTTCAGGTAGTAGAATGGCAAGAGTGTGTGATGAATTTTTTTTTTTGTTATGACCATCATGTGATTTAAAACATTATTGAAGATATCTAATGACTTGCATTTTTCTGAAACAGAGCTGGAAACAGACCTGTAATATAAACTCAAGATCTGTGACATCATGTGTTTGTTTTTAGTAAATAGACAATATGTGGTGGAATTTTCATAAAATAATTTATTTGACAACTTAAATTTTTGGATTTATGGATCATGGTACTGGTCTTGGGATTTAACTGGAATTACACAGGAAAATAAGAATCTGATCTAAGATACTGTCAGTGGCAATTTTCCCATGGACTTAAACAGGACAATATCAAACTTGAAACATTTTTTTCAGGGAAGTAGATTAGAAACTTGGAATAAGCAGGTCAAAATACATACAAAGCTGAACCAGTCTATGCAAATTTATCTTGCTTGTACAATACTTTTCAGCAAATCCCCAGTAAAAATGTCAAGCTAACTACCCCATATTGTATTGAAATATTATTCGTGTTTGATTTTTCTCTCTCATCGTATTGTATGTTGTATGTGGGTTTTAAGTCTCTTTTATTTACCATAAGTCTCCTTACTTTCCATGTGCTGTTTTTCTTCACTGCATTTCCAGACCTAGTAATTCTGAAAACCAGGATCTGTGTTGGTATGGTTGGAATTCAGTGATTTTCCTAAAAGCAGAGATAAAAAACTAGATTCTTGCTCATCCTTTATTCTGACTAGTGAAATGTCACTGTGTATATGGGCAATTATCCAGTTTATATACATGGCAGAAATTTGGAAAATACCGATCCACATACGGGAAGGAGAACAAATGTGTGACTGAGAGACCTAAGCATTTCCATGATGTATGTCCAAAGATCTTCTATCCCAAGGGAGATGAGACTCCAAAGACCTTGTCATTGTGGCTGCCTTAGCCCACAAGAGATTCTGAGTTATTTTTAGCTCCAACTGTGCTACACTTTGAAGCTTTTCCATGTGATCACCATGTTATTTCATTTTTTATCCTGTCAAGCAAAAACAAAGCTTTCAGTCTCTTACAAAAAAAGAAATAAAGGAACTAAAAAGCTTGCAGCTCATCAATCTTCAAAAGTTTTTACCACTCTTCTAATCAGAGCTAACCAGAAAAATGGATAAGGCAGAAAAATGTCTGAAAAAGGAATGGAATAATTTATGAAAGAATGCTGATTATTTACAACATTTCAGAAAGTTCTGGTTCTAGTTCTTCAATAACTTCTAGCCAATTTCAGCTGCTGAGAGTACAGGCTGACAAAAAAACTTCACTTCTAAGGAAACGCGTTTTTTCCCTGCTGCCATCAGTGTAGTCTAAACTAAAGCCGAAGTATCCTTTAACTTGTATGTATGATAAACTATATAAAGCTCCATGAGAGAAATAGGGTATTTAGTGGCATATGGCTTTTATTTGCCATTTAAAGTTGATTTTGAAAAGCTGTTGCTACTACTGTGTTACAAGCTGTCCTGGGGTGACTTTTTGATGCTTGTATTCCCAATTGTCTGTTCTGTTTATGCCGTATGTTACGTTCTGTACCTTTAAGACTACGTAACCCCTGATAAGTAACAGCTGTGTTAATTAACCAATACAGCCTTGACCCTGATGAGTAAGAGCTATATCCAATAAGGATGAGTGAGATAAAAGAGGGGGTTAGGGGGTAAGGGGAGGTTTATCATGGAGGAGCAACCTTGAGGAGCATGAAGCAGAGACTCATGAAGCAGGATCTTGGTGAGAGAGAATCACTGCAGTGAGACTAGTTCTGAGAGTGAGGGGGGAGAAAAAAGATGTGCAGAGTTTGTTTTGAAAACAGCATTCACTCCTCTGCATTCCTGCCCCTGGACTGTGCTCATCTGAGGCATGGACAGGCAGTGGCATGGAGACCTGCTTTGCTCTTAGTTTTAGCAGGCTGAGGCAGAGAAGCTTTCTGGACTGTTTTTTTACTTTTTCTTGGGACTGTTTAAATTTGCTCCTGACTGAAAAACCCAGAGGAGCACTGGAACATTGCCCACTGGGGCCTGGACCTCCAGAGGGACTGCTAAGAGACTGAGCAAGCTGACCTACCCACGTCAAAGCCTTTCTGAATTTACTATCTCATTTCAGAACAATGAAAAGCTCTACTATTTCATATAATTCATTCTTTATGCTTGTGGGCACTTTGTTAAACAGATAGTTTTTTCCATTTTTCTCCAAGGAAGTTCTTTTCTGGAACTGGTTGGGGGAAGGGCCTGTTTGGATTTGCTTCCCCAGAAGGACCCCATTCAGGGGGTTTCTCATTAATTTGCCCTAAACCAGGACACAAGTCATGGAAATATGATTTGTGAATGTTTAATGTTTTGGAATTTTCTTGGGATTTTTTTTGGTTGGTTGGTTGGTTTTTTGGGGGGTTGTTTTGATTTTTTGGGGGGGTTTTTTTGGTTTTTTTTTTTGTTTGTTTGTTGGGGGTTTTTTTTTAACTTTAAAAAACCTTTTTCTCTCAGAAACTTTTTCTACATTTTAAGGTCTTAAGTTTATATGACTGCACTTTACTTTCAATATAAAATAACTTATTTAAGTGGTACCAACCACTGGAAATAAGCTTCTTGATGAAATGTTTAGTCATATTGGTTTCTATTATTGCTGCCCCATAACAAAAGGATGTGACCACTTGCTTCATTTGTTGGCTTTTCCAATTTTCAAGTCCTGATGGGATCATCAAAGGACAACTTAATTCTTGAACATTGTTTTCTTTAAAAATAAACAAAATTTATTAAGAGGTAAAAAGCTGGCAATGTACAAACAACAAGAGCAACTTCCTCTTCAACAATCCTTTTACTGGGTTACTTGACTACAAATACATTTATTTTCTTTTCACAGATATGTTTTTACATTTTAGAACAGGAACTCGAGTGCCTAAATGCTGTTTTGTATCCCTAATCAAAAAGGATGGACTGTTTATTTGAGGGTAAGGTCTTGCTTTAATTACCTTAGTAATAATTTTTGCTAGTAGGCTTTTCAGATTGGAGGAATGTGTATTATAATAATGATGATGTAACAAATAGAAAAAGATAGATAAGTACTATTACTTGTCTACTTGCAGGATAAAAACATACCAGAGATATATTGAGAAATAACACACTGTTTTAACTCAAGACAGTTCAGCTTGTCAACTATAACCTAACTTAACATATTAACATAACCTAACATATTAAAAAAAAAATGTATGGAGAATTTTAAATATTGCATGTCATGGTTTAACCATGACTTAAGTACCATGAAATCACTTACTCCTTGCTCCCCTGCTGGGGACTAGATTTGGAAAAAAAATCAGCCATCTTGGGTTAAGAACTGTTTAATAATCGAAGTAAAAGAAATTTCAAAAATGCAAATAATAAAATGATAGCAGCAGGAACAACAACAACAGTAATAATAATAATGAGAGACAGAGAAGGGAATAAAATCCAAGAGAAACAAGGGGTGTTTAATACCACAGCTCACCACTCATTGTCTAATGCTCAGCCAGTCCATGAGCAGCAATTGGTGGCTCCCATTCAGTTCCCCCAGTTTATATACTGGACCCTGTTCTATGGTATACACCATCCATTTGCCCAGTTTGGGTCAGCTGTCCTGGCCTTGCTCCATCTAGGCTCCTTGTGCACTTCCTCACTGGCAGACCATGGGAAACTGGAAAGTCTTTGGCTCAGGGTAAACACTACTTAGCAACAACAAAAACATCACTGTGTTGTCAACTAAAACATGAGCATTATTCATATGCTAAACCCAAATCAAGCCTACTAAGAAGAAAATTAACTCTATTCCAGCCAAAACCAGGACATTGCATGAACTAATTTTTCAATTATGATAAACAAAACATATTTTTATGCTTATCCTTACCAAATTTATGTCACATAGATGAAGAAACACATTTTAGTTTTTATGTTATCTTAAAATTAGAAAGATTTGATGAAAAGATACTTGCAACAGAATCAACAGAATGATCCTCTCTACAAAAAACATCTGCAACTTGATGGGTGCAGGACTTAATTTCATGACCTAAAAACTGTGAGGCATCTGGTACTGAGATGCCAAAAGATCACATCCAATCCTAGCCTTTGTGGGAAATATTTAAGATACTAAAGCTTTCAGAAAGCTGTGGAAGCAGGCCTCAGAAACAGAAAGAGCAGGAGAATTTAGAATTAGCTGTAACTGCCAAGCTTGAAAATAAGAAAAGTTACAATAGTACAGCAAGCAAGGACATAAAACAATTGTCTGAGTCTTAGGTTTGGCTAGGATAGATCTTAAGACTGAAAAAAAAAATATGCTTAGCAAGATAGTACAAAGTTTTAAGCTTAATAATGGAATATTGTTTATTGTTAATAGAAAGTATACAACCAAGCATTGCTGGATACAGCTGTATATGTGCTTTTAGCGATTGACTGGAACAACTGTCTGTAAGCTTTTACAATATGCTATTGGCTAGAAAACTTTTAAAATGTCCTGTAATAAAGAAATCTTTGGCTGCTGCTGGCAAATGTGAACTGTTGTCATCTTTCAATTGTCTGAAACCCTTTTATGAGACTGATGCTGCAATAAAAGCTTGAGGAAAAGTCTCCAAGTGGCCCTGTCCCATTCGTGGCCAAAGCCCCAACAAGCCACTATTGCTGCGAGCCTAGCCAGAAAGACACACTGGAGCCGGAGTTCTGGGTTGAACAGAGCAGCAGGGCAGAAGAAAACCCTGCCTTGTTTATTCTCCCTGTTAGATACTTCTAGCAAGGTGCCCGTGGATTGGAGAGTGGGCATTCCCACCTCTCACCACATTGGTCAAGGGGACTGTCACACAGTCTTGTTTGTCCCAGCATGGAAGGTGAAAACAATGGCTATGTTTCTAGAACATAGCTGGTGTTTGCATGAAAAGAGCGTGAGAAGGCACAAACTTCTACTTTAGTTTCAAATGCTCAGCAGCTGGTAAAATCTCATGGTGATATCTCACCCTTTTAACTATTACAAAAAAGAAAAACAAAAAAAGAACAATTGTACAACAGGAAAAAAGAAAAAAAAAAAAACCTGTATAGAGTTCACTGACCTTCATTTTGGTCATCGTGTGAGGGTTGGTTGTTGGCCTGATTCTGCCTTTGCTGTGCAGGGTTTTACCCTGAATCCCCTTGCAGTAACCTGCTAAAAATACCTCGAGCATATTCTACAATGGTTTGACCAAACAACCCTCATTTTTCAAATTTCTATATGATGCAAAGGGAATATGATGCAAAGGCAGGAGCATTCCAAGAAAAAAAAATCACTCAAATCAAAAGTTCTGTCCCAAACCGCAACCCCAAACCATGTCCACATTCCCCACAAAGGTCACAATGGGTACAGTACATAAAACTATTCCTCTGAGTACACAATTAACAGCCTGCTGGCTCACACAGCATCACACTGCTCCACCCCATCCTGCAATAGGCAGTTCCACAGGATCCAAAATCACTATGGAGGCCATACAGGAAAGGAGAGGATGGCCAGTCCATGTTCCTGTCAATCAGATCTCGAAGAGGCTTCTCTGATGGGTGGCACCAGGGTGGCACAGACTACACAAGGTTTCAGCATCAGACAGGATCATAGTCCAGTGCATTCGAGGCAGCTCAGCAGACTTGCAGCAGCTGCCTTCACAACACCGATCCCCGACCTGTGGACAGAAAACTTAGGAAACACAAATTGAGTGATTGAATTTTTCTCAAAGAATGTGACATGGGAGGTGGGTGTGGGAACCCCTGCACAAGTGTGCACTTTGCAAAAGTCCAAAGAAAAAATAATTGACCATTGCTACTGTGGTGACATCAATACCTCTTGAACTTCAGATGCTGGCTGCAAACCAGCCAAACAAATTCACTCGTGCTACAGAGCTTGGGAAACTGTTTTGTTTTCCAGACGTCTTCAGCGTTTTCTCTGCTTCTGACTTTTCAGGCTTGGCAAGGGATGGCCCTCAACATGAATCACTGCTTCACATATCTCTGCAGTATGCTCTGAGCTGTCACACTATGCGCAGAAAAACAAGGGGGTCACTTCCTGTGCCTCCTTTACCTGTTTTCCACCGGCCTGAACATTTGCCTGTGTCTTATGTTCACTTTTTAGCCCCTTATCAGACGGCTGAGGGGCAGCAGCCGGGGCAGACACCTTAAAAGCAGAGGCATCCAGAACCACACAGGCCTGGACCATATCCGGGACATTAGAAGTCTCAGGAATGGTTCCCAGGAGCCTGTGGCAAGCAGAATTAGCATTGTTCCTTGCAAATTGTTCTAGCAATATTATTTTCAAAGTGCTATCCTCAACTTGCTTCTCTAAAGAATGCATCAGACGTCCTACAAGTTGAACAAAAGTTTTGTCTGGCTTCTGTACTATATCTGAGAAGTCTTGCTTTAGAGAGGAGGATAACATAGTTTTTATCATTCCAGATATACCTATGCATCTGCACAGATTCAGGACAGTCCAAGAAAGGCCAAATTGCACATCAGGATAAGCATATTCACTTCTCCCGGTAAGCAAATCAGCTCCAACCCCAAACAAGGGATCTTCTTGAGACAACTGACTATTTTGGACAGCCACTTCTGCAGCCAGTCGTTCCCAATTGTCTTCAAAGGTAGGAACCTGAACAGGTCCAAATAATGTCCAAGCCAGGAGTCTAATTTCATATGGAAGGATCAGATCCTTAAATTCAGCCCTGATCCATTGTATTACTTCAGAAAAAATGACATCACTTTTTGCCACATCCCGTGGCCAAATGACAATGCTTCAGACTCCCTTGCTCCCCCCTCCAGCCGGCTCGGGCCGGCTGGGGG
>VXBR01001094.1:3995-86241 GCA_013400215.1 Cisticola juncidis
TTTTTTTTTTTGCAGTTCCAACCAGGATCAAAGTTCTCTCAGCCTAGGTAAAAATCTGATTTAAAGTTTAAGAAATGCAATGGGTGGGATGTTGCTCATATGAATTACAAATTGCAGCATTCCCCATCTGCATCTTGGTGACAAGTAACTCCAGAAAACAAGTCTTGGCACAGACTTAAATTTCCTATGTTAAATAGAAAATTTGGGAGCTAAACCAGGTTGAGGCAGCATCAGAGAACAGATGCTTTCTGGTAGTTAGCTTTGGCTCTGGTTCAGGAGCATCTTTAAACACAGATCTGTTTAAAGGTTTTGCTGCACAGGGGTAAATGTAAAGCTGTGCTCAGAACTGAACTGTGTATGAGCAGGACCTCTCTGCAATCACAGTTTTTAGGACTGCTCTAAGGACTGGTGCTGGGGTATCTTTAATTATCTGACTATTATCTGTCAGGATGGGAAGGTCCATCAGACAGGGAATAAAAATATTTTGATTTTGCTGTACTGTGACTGTGTAAAAGGTAAACAATCTCTGATTCTGGCAGTAGACTAAGACAGAAATCACCTGAGACATAAAGACTAGTAAGGGGATTTTTTTCTCTTTTCAAACTACCCTGTATCTGAAACAATTATGCCAGCTGAACCAGCTTCCAAAAGTTCAGAATTAAGCTGCACATTGGTATGTCTGAAAATAAGGCTTTATTATAGTATTTTACTTTCTTTAGGATGGGGAAAGAGAGTTTAGATTGGAATTACAATTATTGGTTGAATAATTAATGAAAATTTAAAATAGTTGAGTGTGTAACCATTCTTTTGAACACAGCCTACAGCTGCCTCACTTTTGCTAAGCCTTTCAGACCTCTGGCCTGAGAGCACAAGGAGGGGAATATCTGCTACTGCAGGAGTGTTCACTGAAATTCATCCACATGTCATGCATTTGAAGAGCACATATCAATTACTCTATTCTTTCTCTTATCATTTCCTCTTACTGGCATGAGAATAATCATATTTTAGAAGATTCAGTCATCAGATTGCCATGATATAGTTCGGTATGATTATATTTCATTGTAAGCCACAAATTATTTGAGGTATTTTCCTCATATATGTTCAGTATGATAATCTTACTATCCAGAAACAGTGAAATAGTAAAATACATACAAAACCACAGAAATGTTAAAACCTAAAAATCTTATTTCAATTTTTTTTTTTGCTATCTGCTAAAGTGATGTTCTTACAAGCTCTATTATTCAAAGCACATATAAATGAAAGAAAAGTTCCTAGAGGAGCATATGAGAGCATATATTTGAAGAGATGTCATTTTTTTGTGTGCCTGAAAATCCCAGGAATCTCCCTAGCCTCTACCCCTAGTAGTGATTCAACTGATAATCCAAATTTCACACAACCTCTGTAAACAGTTCAGCTCCACACTTCTTGAGTATTTCTATTACCATCAGCTCTAGCAACTGATTTAGAAGTCTAAATTCTTCTTTGTGATGGGATGAGAAACTTTTGTTTCTAACCTTTGAACATGGGGCTGGGGCAGCTTACAGATTTTAAATCCCTTTCTAGGGCTTTTGACAAATTTGAGATGCCAGGTAGAAAAGAGACAATTGTTAGAGCCAGAAAAGTAACTGGAGCTCATCAGTCAGATTCAGGTTCTTCCTACAGAGGAAAGAAAAAGGGACTGGTGAGTAGTGAAGGGGAGAATCTGCCTTCCTCTCAGGAAATGCAGCTGTCATGTAAACTCTTGAGTGTGCAGTGCCATCTGCTTAATGCTTGAAATTGTTTTTGAATCACAGAATTCAAGAATCTCAATTGGAGAGTTTTGAGAACTTCTCTAAAGTAAAGCAGGAGGAGCAGCCCTTACTCCTGTACTCTGTGCTGTGTGTTGCACACTTCATTTTTAAGTTCCAAAGGAAAGGGAGAAAATAAGATATATGGATTCTGTATAAAATATGGAGACTTAAAAGAACAATGTAGTAAAGACAAAAAATGACCCAGGGGAAAAAGGAAGTAGTGGCAATTCCCTGTGCTCAGCAGTGGATTCCAAAGCTGCAGAGAAAACCTGCAGAAGGACTGAGGCTGCCCAAGGCTGACGTGTGGGATGAGCAGAGGTTAAATCTGTGAGTGAAAGGCAGTGTGTGGTCATTTCTGAATGCAGGAGCTCCATTTGAATACACACTGCCTTTGCCCTCCTGTCAAAAGTTATTTCCCACCAGTTCAGACTGGAACACAGCTACCTGCAAGCCCTGTTCTGCAAGATGTGTGAGGATTTTCCCTCTGTGGGAAGGACTAATGCATCATTTCTTGTTAGGGCAGTCAGCTGTGGGGCAGATTTAAAATTCACCAGCTACTCTAAACTAGCTTTGAGTGTGCAGTCAGAACTCCTTAAAGGCCTGCCCCAGCTGTCTCTGTGCCAAGTTCTTGGAGTAAAAAAGCCTGAAGAAGTGATTGTTCTTGTCAAATGCTGAAGAATTCAATATCTTTTACAGCCACGTTAGGGAGAACGATAAATCTTCTCTGAAAAATAAAAAAAGTAGAAGCAAAGATGTTTACTGCTGTATATTAAAGCATAGTAACATTTTAATTTTGTGTTGGAACACAATTTAGAAAAAAAAGTCTCCTCATTTTTCCTCTAATATGTGAGGAAATCCCAGTAAATTTATTACATTTATTTGAAACCAAATTAAGAAAGATTCCAAAGGCTGTATTAAATCTTTGTTGATAAAAAATGAATGGTATTGTCTCTGAAATTCACTGGGAAGCATTACTAATCCCTGCATTCAAAATATTGCATGCGACAGCCATGAAATTTGAAGCTGGGCAATAATTTTTGAAGGGATAATACTCTGTCTTGTGCTCTAACAAAGAATTGAGCTGATGTGGAGGGGTGGTTATAATAGAGTTATATGGATATAGCATCCAAAAGCAAGAATAGGAACTGCCAGAAGCTAAAGTGTGACATTAACATATTTCTTTATTGAAATGGTAGCTTGGGAAGGCTTCCTGGGGAGCCATTAAGTACTCCTGCAGTATGAAAATTCTTTTTTTTTTTTTCTAGAAAAGACTACAGGATAGAAGTAGGTAGGTACTGAAAATGTTGGATGTTTTTACTATAAAGAATCTGTAAACATTTGTAACAACAGCAAAACCTTTTCAAAAGCCATTTTTCTTTTTAAGGCCAGTTCTGTGAAATGTGCATCATTTTAGCCAAGTGCTGCTAAGTGGTGGATGCAGTGTGATCTTAAACCTAATGCAGTGGTAGAGCTCTAGGCTGTGTTCTGTGATGTTGTCACATTCACCTTGCTGAAGGTCTTTTTATGCCCTCTTCCTCTAATAAGTATTTATTTATAATATTCTCAGGGGGTTAAGGATGAGCTCCAGCATGCTTACTTCATTTAAGGCAGAAGAATCAAGACTGCTGTTAATTGTGGGTGCCTCTGGCCTGTGACTGAACTTGGAAGTTCCTCTAACTTGCCTCAATGTCCTGCAGAATGAGGATAAAAATGAGACACCTCATCCTCTCCCTTCCTCTAAAATAAACACAAGTACTGTGGTAAAAGATCTTTACAGTCATACCTCAGTGCAATACACCTCAGGATTTCTGAGTTGGGAAATGTTTATGACATGGCTGGTATTAGACTAATCATATTCTTTACCCTCATGTGGCAATCCTTATCCAAATGTAGGAATTAAATGTTTTTTTCAGCATGTATACATTCCTACACTCTCTTAAATTAGCTGGTGTAGATGCTCATTGAATTTTTTTGTAACAATAGAGAAATCCCTTATCTTGACCTGAAAGAGAACAAACACTTCTTTATTATGGACAACAGAGGTTTTGAAGTTAGTTTACTGTCGTGGACAGTGACACTCCAACAACAAACAAAATGGGCAAGTTTCAGCTGAAAGCCAGCTATGCTTTCTGATCCTTCTATTTGTAAATAGAAAGGCTGGCACAGAAACTCCATGCCTTGGTATTTGGGAAGTAGCTAATTACCAGCATATATATATATACACACATATATATACAAATATGTATAAAAAAAAAAAATATGTTTTTATCAGTTCATTCATCTTCCAGTGTTGCCCTTCATGCAGTTTGATTCCCATTGTGACAGCTTCACTCCTGATACACATACAGAAAGCAAAAATATTAACTTTTACATTTTGAAGCCACATACACTGAGTTTTCTCACTCTCCTCTCAAAGCTTTTAGGACCCCTATTCTTTCTGCACTTCTTCAACATTGCACTTTCTACTTTAAAACTTGTCCAGGGAATATCATCTGCTTTTTCTGGGGGTGATATTCAGCCTTCCTGTGCGTTGGAGACTTTGAATAATCCAGTCATTTTCATTGCTATTCTCAGGCTGTTTGTGTTTCAGTTACCAATGAAAATTTTATACTGGATTGGTTTACAAGACTGAGCCCTGAGAAACTCCACAATTAATCTTTTCTGCCCAAACCCACTATCATCTTTCTCATGAAATCATACTTTGATTAACTGGTCTTTCACTTCTTTTATCTCACTTCTATTTTTTCACTGCTTTTAACTAAAAATAATTAATCACCTGACTACCAGTAACTGCTTAGTAACTTAAGTAACATCTTCCACTTGTCATAATACAATATGTAGTATTACATAATACAATATTTAGACATAGCAAATGCACTGACATAGTTCTTAAGATTAACAAAGTTTGTGTCTTAATATTAAAAATTTCTCTATTCGAGAGAAAATAAAGGCCAGCTGGATAAATAGGCAAAGGCTTACAGGATACATGTGAAGGTCACTAATAATCAGAGTGAGAGAAGAATTGGCTTCTCAGTTATTTTTTGTGTTTGTCTATTTTTCCTTCTCCCCTAATATATTGAAACTGTCTCTTTTCACAGGTAGAGGTACCTGACTAGGAACTTTGACCTACACTTCAGTGAATGTGATTAATTTTTCTGTGTGGGTTCTAATTAATAATTACTCTCATCTCTGAGTCTGCATCCAGCCTCCTGGCAAACACAGCTGCTTCTTCAGAGAGCTGCCAAATTCATGGGAGTTTAAAAAGTAAAATGAAAGTTGTGAAAGAGAAAATGCAAGAGTGAGAATGAGTAACATCAAGACTGGTGAGTTGTATCTGCTTTGCAGTTTCTTTTTTCATGTGAATGTAAATCCACTTTCAGAACACACCTTTTTAAAACCCTCTGCATTTTTGCTGTAGTTTATTTTCTCATCCCGTGTAATTCCATAACTTGTGTTTCAAAGCAACTGTTGCCATAAGGAAATTTGTAATTTTTCTGAGTTCTGGTTGGAATTTCAGTATCAGTAACCTTAGTGATTTTTTCATAAGGCTGCCTAATGATTTTCCTTTGAAGGCTTGTGAGCCCTTATTTTAAAGTAACTAGATTTATATTTTATTACAGAACTTGGTTTGTTGGCAGATTTAGTCAAATTTTTCTGAGCATATGTTTGATGGGTTGAACAGGATAAAAGCGTTTCATAGATGTCTTTGTAGAGGATAAAGGGCAGAGGCTCTGCATCATTTTTATTCATGAAGTTTCACTGACAAGAAATGAGGTTCTAATCCTGCAACAGGAGTGAGCACAGGGAATAATTTTGCTTGTGGAGTTTCTCACTGAAATCTGTGGCCAGCTCAGAGAAGTGACAAAAATTGAGTGTTTTCTTTTTCCCCCAGCTTCCCAACTTTCATTGTTTTGATGTTACAAACCCCTAATGCTTCCCATAACAGAGCAAGTGCTGACTTAGGGGTGTGAAGGGAGCATTTTTAAAATATAGAGTAAACATCATTGAATAATAAAACCTGAAAAAAATCTAGAGAATGTACAGAGATGTAAAGCAAAGTTTTATTTATTGACTTAGGCCTGTGCAGTTAAATTTGATATTTTGAAATTTGTCTCTAATGAAGGTTAAGGAACTGCACACACTTCAAGTGCTGTGCAGCTGAGTTATCTCTGGAGTAAGAACTTCTCTGCATTGGAAGTCTGAAAACTGGCAGAATTTGGTGGAAATAGTTTTCATTTTGCTTTCTCATCCCAGTATTTCCCACCAGAAATGGGCAAGTGGGATGGCTACCTGTGCATTCTTATGTAGGCAGAGTACAAAAGTGTTGATTGTGTACACTGGTTCAGAGTTCAAGAAAAACTCAGGTAGGTGCCATCATTTACGAATGGATTGCTGCATTATTTTAGACACTAATTGTGACCCAGTGAAAATATTCTTACCACTGCTGAGTGTTTTCTAAAACTTGAGAGTAAAGCCCTATGGATTTCCCTGTTCCCCATTTGCTAAATTTGCACTAGCCTGTACCATTTGCATTAAACTCACATTTTTCCAGAAAAACCTTACTCAAAACAATGTTTTAATAAGGAACATCATTATCTGAATTGGGTTTATGTGGTAAAGGTGTTTTTAAAGTTTGGCCTCTGTAAGAATCAGGGCTGTTCAAACCCAGCTGGTTCCAGCCACCTCCAAATGGGACCCACCCAAGGACAGAGCTGAGCTCACTGGCAAAGGAGATGGTGCCTCTGTGAAAATGCTTTTAAGGACAGAAACCAGCAGAGTGGGGAGGGAGAAGGAGCACTGCAGTTGGAGATTAGATATAAATCCTTCTAAGTGTTTGGATCTTGCCAGAAAATTTCTAAGAATTTCCAGCAAAGTCAGGAAATGAGCCTCCAGATTATTTTCTACTCATCTTCTAGAGTCTGAGAGGACAAGGGAAAAAGCAGTGACAAGGCAATCTCTGCTCCCTGGAGTACATCCCAGTGGATGTACTCACCTAAGAGTATCTATTCCCCCAAAAGCGTCTGAATAATTCTGCCCCAGAGCCTGTACACCCCTGGGTTGAAGCTGAGCTTGGAAAATGGGGTGTAGAGTGTTTTTCTGAAGTTTATAAATGTTTGTTTCCTTTTTGTATTGGTTTTTCACTATCCATATCAGGAACTAAATATTTATTGTAACTTGCAATAACTTGATTTCTCCAAGTCCAGTTTGTTTAGCCTGTGACAGTAGTTGTTAAGTGGCTTTACTGTCTTTGTAAAGCTCTGAACTTCCTTGCTCCTATTCCTATTTTCTAACTCCAGTCTCACAAAAGAAATAAATTGACTGACCAAACACAGCTTTCAGATTTGCTCTAGTTGTGATTGAGGCCAGTTCAGTTCTTGGTCCTGCTGGGCAGGAGTAGAAGTGAGCTTTTCATCATCCATCTCTACAGAGCAGCAACTGAGCAACAATATCTTAACAGCACAGTGTGCTTCCTCTAACTTCCTTTAGAACAATATTCACAGTCACCCTGAAGTCACACAAAAATATATCCTAGAATTGAAAAGCTACTGCCCATCTGTGAGAAAATCAACATACATAAGGGAAAACATCAAAAAGACTACATTTTTTAGTAGCAGTGAATAATTACTCATTTCCAATTAACTTCAAAATTATTTCTAAATGAAGCCACAGGCCAAACTTTTATGACCAGCAGAGCTGTGGTTGTGGCTGGCTGACATGCAGCCTGTATTAACCACTTTATCCAGGCTTGGATTTAAAAAAAGGATGATGATTTACTATGTAATGCACTTTTTCTTTGACTCCTGAAGCCATCCCTCTACCAATTGTTTTGTGATTCTTCTCTAAGATAACTTTGCTCTGTATTTTACTACTTGAAAGGACATTAATTAGAAAAGGTTAATAAATGGCAGATGAATGCTGTTAATTAGTTCACTGAATAGTTAGAAGACTTCTGTTTGCTGGACAGTTTAATATTGCTGGAAATATTCATGCAGCATTTGCACAATGACTGCTTCTCTGAACTTTATTGAATAAACTCCTCTCCAAAGCAAACCTGAGCATGGAAAGTGTCAGTGCTCAGTTGTTAACTTTGGGCAGCCTAAGTCTTTTTATGAATGCAAGGTAGAGAGGTGAGCCTCCAAATGATGCACCAGGACCATCCTGATGCTTCCTTGCCCTACAAAAACTTATGGTCAGAAATGTTCTAATTTCTGCTGTGCTTTTGAAAATTGGAAGTTGCTTAGATGCTGAAATTCATGGTTTTCTGGATGTGTTTTTTTATTTTTCTGACTTCTCCAATAATCAGAGAATTTTATCTACCATCCAGAGCTTTCCAGACAAACTAAAGAAATTCTAGTTGCTTACCAATTTCAGCTCATTTGTGGTGTTCACTGTCTTACTATGACAAGTTTTGTCTGAAAACAGTTTACCCTCTTCTTGTCCCCTAACTTCCTCAAAACACAGCCTTGTCCCTTACCTCCCTTGGTTTATCCATTTCTATGCTCCTTTTTAATGTCTGGCATGGGCAAACACATTCATATTGTTTAATTTTTGCATGGAGTAGTGCATTTTATTTTCTATAGTAATTTCATAATTGGTTTTCTCTGCCTCAGTTTGAGAGCAATATTGAGAGCTATTAAGCATATAAAGCACTACAGAACTAGAAACTGTCCAAAATAATACTGCTGGATGATTGCATTCTCTGTTGCTACTAACTTTTTTGTAATTTTTTTCTCCATGAAAAGAAGTAATGAAGGAAAGGCTTTAGCTTTTTCTGTTTTCTGAAAAGTTCATAATGATGAGGATTTAAATATTGGAATGCATTTTCTCCATAAGGCTTTTTCTTTACTATATTCATGACACCAGATTCTGTTCATAAAATAGCTCAGAGGCAAGAGAGAATGTTTCATTCATTGTTTGGTCCTGACAGAGAAATGGTGTTACCTGATCCCTTTGTGAAGACAATCACCTCCAATCTGCTTTAGTTTTTGCAGGGACTCTGTGCATACTTATTTATTGCATTTTTAAGATAAAATACTTGAGCACTCCAAAGAGTAAGGACCCTTCTCCAAAGAGAGAACCTTTGCTACTTGACTGAATTTCCTCAAAGTGGCTGTAGCAGATGAATAAGCTGTTCTAGAAAGGGAGAGATTTAGATCTGACCCTTTTTAGCTTGAGGGGGAAATTGGCCAATATATTAATTCAGTCTTTGGGAGGCCCAGGTTCAAAGATCCTACCTCTATTTCTCTATCTTTAGAGAATCAGTAGGACTGACTGGAGTGTTTTATTTTGGTTTTGAGTGGGAGAGAGAAAAGCCAGTGTTTGGATACAAGTAAATTGCTTTCAGCAAAGAACTGAAATGGCTTTCTTTTAAATTTCTCTCCCCCTGTCCCCATCTGTTTCTGTTTTTAGCAAACATCATTCACTCATAGACCTTTTGCCCTTACTGATTGTATGGGACCAGTTGGGAGGATGATGTGAATACAATTATAATTCTGCCTGTGGAAAAAACATTTGTGGAATGACAAGAAAACAATGGTATGACATATGAAAAAATTTGGGAATCTGACACTTGTCTTGTGCCATAGAGAAATTATAAACTTGATACAGGGTTGTTGAGGCTAAAAGCTGGGAATAGTAATAAATCATCTAAAATATTGAAGTTCCTACAGAAGTATTTAGGACAGCAAGGAATTGGATTTTTTTATTCCCCATGGTGGTTAATCCCTTACGGTTCAAGATCTGATTTTTTTTTTTTTTTTAATATTGTGTTTTTTTCCAAGTGATCATTTGCCCTCCATTTCTTTTCATCCCAAAAGCTGAAATTTCACTTCTGTCCTGTAAGGTGCCAAACACTGCTTGAAAAATGTGGTAAATACCTCACACTGTCAAGGCTGATGACAACATAATGATGTTAAACATTTATTTGGGCACATCCTGATTAAGAATTTCACAGGAGAAGGTTAATCTGACTCTAAGCCAATCCTGTAAATCAGAATTAGCATCTTGGAAATTCTTACAGCAGTGGTCATATGGCATTTACATCTGTACTGAGCACCTGAGGGAAAAAGTTTAATCTTGCGATACCTGAAGGACTCTCAGTTTGAGTTGAACTTTCTGAAAAATTCTGAAATTCTTTTGAAGTATTGTTTCTGTGGGAGGGTCATAGTGTCATGAGTCACCCATTGGAAAAATAAAATTAAGTCTTCTTCAATCACAGAATAAGGCATGGTGTTACTATCTGGGCCAAAAGCAAAGGATTCCTTCAAAATATCTACTTTAAAAATAAAACAAAAAGTCAAATAATCTGAGTTGGAGAAAAAATAATTGCCTGTGCAAAATTATATTTGGAAATCAAATTTGTTGGGAACTTCTTAGTTCTTAAGAAGGACTTGCCTCGTAATTTTCTTTTAAGAAGAAACTTCCCCTTTCCTGGAATTAAGCAAATCCTTCCTGCAGCTTTTCTTCATCAACTAAAACCTCTCTGATTTGACCTCCTATCTTGCCATAAATTACAGAGAAGAGGGTTCAGGGAGTCAGAGAATGACTTTATGAATGTGCAGTTGTGTTTGATCATCCCCCTTTATCAGAGTGCAGTTAAAAACAAGACAATAAAGAAGCCTGTCAGGCTGCCTGTCTCCATGGCTGTCTGCATGCCTTTCCCAGCACTGCTGCCTGGCAAGCTCATTATTCTTCCTCCCAGCTGCTTTGACCCACTCTCTGCACTTTTGCTAGGCTGAAAGTTTGTGGGATCACATCTCTTGGGAAATACATTTAGAAGGATAAGTTAATTCTGTTTCTCTCCACTAAGCACTTCTGCCTGGGCCAGGATGTCTGAGCAGTCTAAATTGCTGATCCTGTAGGTAATGAGGTTTGTAAGGCTGCAGCTGAAACCTTCCCCTCTCTCTACTTATCCTGCTTTTTGCTGTGAGACATGAGGTAATATTTTGCTGTAGCCAAAAGGTTGTTAAGTGAAAGAGTGGAAGTTTTTGGGTTCCATGTGTTGTTGTTTGTGGTTTGAATGAGTTCTCTTATTGCTGTGAGCTGGGAGAGGGGCAGGGTTGAAGACAGGACCAAAAAGAAAAGAGGATGAGAGGGGAGGGGTCAGAAGAGAATGTAAATTCCTGAACACCCACCCAATGGGAAAGACCAGAATAGGATGTTAAAAGTTGCCATTTTGTTGGAAGGTGTGTATGTTTGGCTCTGGGGGCTAGAGGGGTGTGCACCCAGCTCAGCTGAATCATTACTAATTAACAGTTAATCATTACTAATAAACAGTTTCTTTTTGCTTCTATGACAAAACAAACCAGGTTGAATAACAAGTGGTCTCCAGGTTGAGCAAAATCTTACTTGTACCACAGAGTAGAGGGTTGTTCTGGGAGACAAACAGTGTCACAGAGTAGAAATTAGGAGTGGCTGCATTGGTTCCTGCTGTTTTGTGTTTAGCATCACAGTTTAATCAATGAAACAGTAAAATCCTAATTGTCCAACTAAAGCATGGAAGGAGTGTCTTCCAGATCTTGGGTAGAATGAGTAGCACTGGATGGGGGAAACACAGGAATTAAAGAGTCACAGAAGGTATTGCCTAAAATTAAACTGCCTGTACTTGTAACCATTGCATGAGAGTGACTGACTTTAACTTGGTACAGTAAATACTGTGTTTCACAGTGGATTCAATAGTATGTTTTACTAGTAATAGGTAATTATTTTTCTAACCAAAGTCAATGACTTTGTCCCCATTTAATTGTATCTAAAATTCAGTTGATTTCAAACACTACTCTGCTGCTTTTTGGTTTGAGGGATGGGTATTTAAGAGCCTAGGAAGCAGAGAACAGCTAAATCAAGGCAGGAGCTCTAGAAGACCTATTATTGCTTATTTAAAAAATAAACCAAAAAATTTCTCTAGCAATTCATGCATATGTGGAGTTGCAGAGAGAGAAAAAGGGAAATCTGTATTTGGCAATCTGAACTGAAAACTGGACCAGACACCAATAAATGACTCTTGCTAATGGTAACTTTTTTATTACTGTTATTCAGTCCCCTGAACAAAAATAAATTTGCAATTCACTGAGCTTCAAGTGTTTAATTGTGTTTTTCATAAACTTTTTAAAAAGTCTCCATAATATAAATCTTAAAAACTTCCTTCTGGAAAAAAAAATTCTTTTTTTGTAAGGGATGACATGTTAATTGCCTACAGACAGCTTGTTAGAGTAATGAGTAAAATAACCTAAGAACTAATTGAAACTCCATTGAAATAAAGTCATTAAGAAAGTAGTATCATATCTAAGTAAATTGACTCCATTTTCTATCCTGAATTATCTAGCTGTTGTGCTTTGATCACAGCTGAATTGGATCATTAACTAACTAAAAGTGAAACCTATTAATATTTGCAAGCTCTTTTATAAAGATTTTTTTTCTTCTTTTCATGAGACATTTCAATAAGGGGGTCCTGGCTCTTTGAAAACTTTTTTCTGCAAATGTTTAAGGATATGGGAATAACAGAACTGATCAAACTCTATTGAGGAACAGATCCTTTAAACTACAGCTATTTAAGGAACTGTACAGCAAAACAAGACTTTTGTTGTGAAATTATTTTTATTTGCTTGCTGTCTGCACTCCCTCCAAATCTGAAGTAAGCACAATTTACAGGGAGTTGATACTGGAGTATGGTGACTATTCTCTTTCTACATTTAATGATGGATGTTGAGTGGATTGAGAAAACATATTCTGATCATGTAGTACTAAAACTAAATTCAAAATAGTAAACTGCATGAAACAAGATATTATTGAATGTGTGGTACTGAAGGATAAGACATGAATTGAATCTTTGTGTAAAATAAAAGCATCCATTAATGACATACTCAGCTGCAATGTATTCTCAAAATAAGTCAAAAAACAGCACCTGCATGGTAGGTGAGATTTGTGCTGGCCCAGTGCCCAGAGGTGGATTCTGATTTATTTGTTAGTGTTGCTTAATTGGTAGGTCAACAAACGAGGGGTTGGTTCCATTATAAATGCTGTCAACATGCCAGAAACAAATGAGTTGACAAGGAGGTATGGGGAAAATCAAAGAAATCCCTTGAAATAAGCACTTGTCTTGTGAAATTCCTTCCTTGAGAAAAAAAAACCCAAAAAACCAAAAAACAACACAACCAACCCCTGCATGGTTTTTTAACATTTTTTTTCTCCTTTTGGGAATTGCTTTGACGTGTTCCTTTATAAATCTACATTATCACCTCTGTAAAAAAATGCTGGTTTTAAATAAGGCTGTTATAAAGTAAGTAGGCAGTTAGGATTTAACATTTGTCAAGAGTAATCCACACTTAACAGAAGAAAAAAAGTAATTTAATAGGAAAACACTCTTGTATGCCCAGTAAGACTTCTTTAGTATAAAATGCTTTACAGGAACAAACTACAACTTAAACTGGCACATATTTCTTCCGTAACTCCAAAATAATTTCCCAAGGCAGCAATTTATGTTGATTGTTTAAAATGCAGCCTGAATGATTACGGGGTGACAAAGACTAACGAGACTTCATTGTTACTCAATTGGGACTTATAAGATTATGCATTATGTGAAAGACTATTTAAAGGAAATTCTATTCAAGTGAAATTGGAAAGAAATCAACGTGGTAAAGCTCATTAATTTTAAATCTGAATTAGCTCTTAATTCACATGGTTCTGCTTTCAAAGTTGCGAGAACAAAATATTGTTATCTTGTTAATAAAACTGTTGGAATGATAAAATGTAAAGTTGAATTTTTTTTTTCTGGCAAGAAATAATTATTTTTACTTCTATTTACTGCTGAGTAGCAGTCTCCACAGCAAAGAAACTTCTTATAATTACAGGCACTTATTTTGTGTCTGCCATTTTTTCTTGAAAGTATTCAATGATTCTGGAAGCCCAGAAAACATTTTATATTTATACTTGTCTCAGTTTAGGAATTGTGATTTTACTAATGGTATGTATAAACTTGAACAGTTATGATTTTACAAGGGTAACAAAGCTCTTCTTCTAAGGCTTTACCTGCATGCAACACATGTTCACCTGAGTTTCAGAGATTTCAACACTGCCTTCCATTCAGCAAAGGGGAGGAAGATCCCCTTACACATGCTTATGTGTTATTTCTTTAAAGCCTGTTTCTTTCTTCTAAAGAATATGTTAGGACAAAACAAAATTAGGTCCAGAAGAAAAGATGTAACAGTACTTGTTAAAATAATTATGGGAGTAAGTGCTGCAAGAAAGTAATCTTGTAAGCAGTGGTTCTAATATTGGAACATAGAACTAGAAAACTTTGTTCCACAAGAGGTTGCTGGAAAAGGTAATGCAGGCATCAGGTGTCTGAGGAAGGGCACAAAGAGATTCATGTCTGTCAGAGCACTTGGAATATTTTGACTAAATAAAGGTTAGACAACCAAGAAAAAAAAAAAAAGACTTTCAACTAAGTAGTTTGTTACTATTGCTAGTAGCCAGTTAACTGTGGTTTTGTCAGAAATTTTATAGAAGCTCTTCTTCATCCAGGTGACTATGTAGATATTTAATTCATAGTGTGCATATGTGTATGTATGTATGTATCTACCTGTCTATCTATGTGTCTATCCTAAAGGCTCACTGGTAATTTTCCACTCAAACTGTGAGGATGTTGTTTAAATGTATGTAATTCCAAGTGAGACAGGAAGCTGTCAGATTTCTTGAAAAATACAGAATGTATTATAATGTATAGTACGAGTGGCACCATTTTCTATGTAGATATTGTCCTTCTGATTCCCCTTCAACTGTTAGCTCCACAGATATACTGTGTTTAAAATCTGTGTCTAAGTTGTGTGTGTGTTTTAAAGGAAATCTTTTCAATTAGGAAAATTTCAGTATCTACTGCGGGGCCTGTGCAACTGCTTTGTAAATATATTTTCAGATAAAATTGCCCATTATACTCTTAACAAAATTGTGTTGTTCTCCACTGGGAAAGCGCCTTGGGAACATTCAGGCTGGACAGTTTCACAAAATTTCATGGTTTTTTCCTTTATGGGGAATTGATATCTACTAATAGCATATATTTTTGTAAGTACTTAATTGTTGGGTTTTTAGCTGTCATTTAGGAATCGGAAAATGGTGATTGAACTCCATGTTTTAAGTTCTATAGTAATTAAAACTTTCTAAGCAAAAGAATGTGTTCATAAACACTTGGGATTTGGGAAAAAACCAAATGAAAACAAGTGAATGATTGTATGCAATGATTTTCTGATTTTCCTATTCTGATGATATAAAACACTGTAAGAGGAGCTTTTGATACTTCAGTAACTTTTAGGTATTCCAAAGTCTTTTACCCATTGCACTATGTGTGAAAGGCTAATTAACATTATCATCCATGTCATAATTTCAAATTAGACACATCATTATCTTTAGTTATTACAGAAGTTTTGGTTAATCTCTGATGGATATTAAACACTGGTTTATGAAACTGCAATCACAGTTGTTTGGCATATTAGTAGCACTTTGTTTTAATAGCATTGATTGTAATGAACTCATTTGGGATTCCTGTAGAACTAACATTTATTTCCATAAAGCATTTCACAGTAATTGAACATTAGTTCAGTTATGAATGCTGGATTGCTGCCAGAATATTTCTTTCTTTCTATTTTTCTTCTGTTTCCTCACTGTGGATTTTGTAAATCTATCTTTCTGCTTCACTGCCAGTTAGATCATTAAATTTAAGGCTGGATTCTTGACTAACATAAATTTGAGCTCAGTGGAAGTATCCTGATTAACACTGATTGATGAACTGGATGTTAGTTTTTGGTGTATATCAGTAAATCATGGACTTTTTAATCCAAGAGTCTTTAGTGACTATGTTGGCTTTTTATATTATTTTTGTAGACATGCATTTGAAGGATCCTTCTAGCTAGAAATGAAAAAAAAGGAAACAAAAATGTGTTTATGTGTTGTCTAGGGGTTGTGTTTCAGGTTATATTTGATTTTACTGAAAATATCCCAACTAAGAAGATCTGAAACCATTCCTAAGGCTGCTTTCACATTTAAATCACCTTTAATGATGGGAATAATTTCAGTAGTAGCATTATTGTTCTACAGTAATTTATTAAACAGTTATTGAGACCTCCTTGGTCTGTTATGGAGGGTTTTTTCTTGTATTTTCCTTTTTTTTTTCTTCCTCCCACTGTAAATACTATAAAAGTCTAGCCAAATACTGTAAATAACTAAAAATATAGTAAAATAAGAGAAACTCTAATGGAAGTAAAATTTTGGACTGGTCAATAAACTTGACCAAACACTGGGTTTGAAACTCTTGAAAGAGTCATTACTGAAATCTTGAAATGGCCAGCAAGAAAAGGCTTTTACCAAAAACTGAAGAGTTTTTTGGACTGAACTAAAAGAGGATCATACACGGGGGTTAGAAAATAATAAAAGTTCATTGCCACAGGTTAAATTTCCAAAATTAAAATCCATGTAAAAGCTAATTGGTTATAGTAGTGCATCCATCCCTTTGCAAAGTCTGTGGTGTTTATAGCCTTAGAGATTTTTTTTTCCTTTCACTGTTGCTGTGTGATTGTTTGCCCTGCTCATTTGTTCATACTTCAGTTTGGGGTAACTGGTTTTTTATGAGCATTATCTCCTGGCAGGTGTGGATTTACATCAAGCACATAAACTAGAAGAGATTTTTTGGAGAATGTCATACTGGTACCTCACCTACTGCTCTTCCTTAATGAAAATGTCCAAACCCACAGCTGATTTGGAGAGGCTTGAACTGCAGGTTTGGGATGCTTGGTCCAGAAGACATGCAGTCTAAAATCTAACTTTTAAACTTTCAAAGCAGGGGTGGCAGTGGAGCATGCTCAGCACCCTCTGCTTTGATCTACTTTGATCTCCCCATCTCCTGTTCTGCTGAATTGTTAATGTCAGCCCAGCCTTTGTTAATGAAAACGTTGAAAGCAGAATGGCAAAAGTGATTAGTACTACTGGAGAAAAAAGCTTGCGGAGCCTTTTATTAAGATTGAATATTAGAACCATACTGAGTATTAATGGGAGGGGAGCACTCACAAATAACTGAGCCAATGCCACAGAGGGCAGAAGAAAATCTTTCCGGGCAAATAAGAGAAAAAAGTCATGGTTATGATCTAGTTATTAAAATTGTTAGAGCAAGGCCTTTGAATTAAGGCACAAACGAGACCATACACCAAGTTAATAGCAAGGATTTTATGTAACAGGAAATGAGAGAGAGACAGAGAGGAGGCTGCAGGGGAGAGAAAGAGAATGATAGAGATACAGTAGGAAGAAAACCCTCACTGCTCTGTGGATGCCTCCAGCATCCCGTGGCTGTCTCCAGCAGCCCTTGGTGCTGAGGAGCCCTGCACACACCAATCACACAGTACAAGTGTCCCACATCCTTATTTTGCACTTGGTGGCAAAGAAAAAACCATGACAACATTGGCTGCTTGGTTGTGGATCACCTATATGTGGAAAAGAACAACATAAATAGAAACAAGTGTGGGTAGGTTCCTCCCTGTCAGGGCCAGGTTGTCCCCAGGCTGTGGAGCAGCCTCCGGCTCTGTGCAGCCCTGGCATCCCCAGCAGGGCTCTGCTCCAGCCTCAGCCATGAGCCTGGGCAGCCCCTGGGGCTGGGGATGGCTCTGGGCACCTCCTCAGCTGCCCCTCAGGCCATGGCCGGGGATGTCCCTTCCCGGGGGGCATTTCCAGCCGGGCTGTGTGAGGGAGGATGGAGTCAGTGCCTGTGCCAGAGTCCCAGCACAGCCCAGAGCTCTGCTCCTCCCTCCTGGCTGTGGGCGCTGGGCCGGGCTGTGTGAGGGAGGATGGAGTCAGTGCCTGTGCCAGAGTCCCAGCACAGCCCAGAGCTCTGCTCCTCCCTCCTGGCTGTGGGGCTCTGTGCAAACGTGGCCTCAGCACAGCAGCCTGTGGGCCATGGCCTCCCCTGCCCGGCCTGGCCCAGGCTGAGCTTCAGCACAGCTGCTGCCTTGGGCTTTCTTGTGGATCCTGCTCCTGCCTGGGTCTTGTTTCCTTGTCCCTGCACCAGAGGGAATTGAACAGCAGGGACACCTTGATCGTGTCCCAGGTTCTGTCAGGCAGCTCCAGTCCCAAAGCTGCAGTCAGGGGAAGGAGGGGAGGGCTCGGGTGGTCTCAGCCTCTTTATTCAGGTTTGCCATAAAGGGCAAAAAGTCTTACATAAAAAAACTCTTAAAGATGTTTAATACCATTACCCATAACATTTTGGTCTCTCACAGTCATTTCATATGGATATGAAGAAAACAATCTGCATTTAGCTAGTATGTGTAATAAATTTCCCATAGCCATCTGACTAGCCTGGTCAGAGTCCAACAGCATGAAGTTTAATAAGTCTAAGTGTCGAGTTCTACATTTTGGCCACAAAAATCCCCTACAGTGTTACAGGCTGGGGACAGTGTGGCTGGACAGTGTTCAAGCGGAAAGGGACCTGGGGGTGCTGNAGAATAATAAAGCACTGGAATTGTCTTCCCAGGGAGGTGGTGGATTCACCATCTCTGGATGTGTTTAAAAAAAGACTGGACATGGCACTTAGTGCTATAGTCTAGTTGAGGTGTTAAGGCAGAGGTTGGACTTGATGATCTTAGAGGTCTCTTCCAACCTCATTATTCTGTGATTCTGTGATTCTGTGATTCTGTCTAGACAGTAAGCATGGGACATAATAAGCATGAAGCAAATCTTTACTCTCATAGGACAAGATGTATTTTGTCGTATTTTTGTGTAGTCTTGTAAAGAGGGAAAATGTCTGGCTGAGAGATCTGATGCATTGCAAGACTTCACGTGTCTTCAAATTAGTTACACTGGTTTAATCTGACCGCAGTTCTCAGCCCTTAATATCGAGTTCTCAGAAAAATGAAAATGTTTTAAAGGTTTAGGATCATAAAGCTCCTTTGCTTTAAAGATGACAACATAAAAAGCAATTAGAAGACTGTCAAATGAATATATGTCTTCTAAAGCTCTGATGCACTTAAAAGAACTAATTGCAAAGAAAACTTCCATGCTGAATATAATTATTAGCAATATGCAAATCATAGAAAAATTCAGGCAAAGGTCTACAGAGACCAGCCATTTGCCAAATTACTTACAAATGTAGCCCATGATGGTTTAATATGGTGTGTGACTGTTTTCCTGGAGCTAATGCTGATAATGGACATCATGAAACGGGCAGTGGGAAATGCTAATATTCAATTTTTTCAGCCATCCCATGCTCAGCAGCATCCAAGAGCCTCTTAAAGGTAAGGCACCATTTCTACCAACAGTTAGGCAACTGGGGCTTACAAAAAATTATATTTTTTTATTATTAGTTCTCATCTTCCTGTGCCTTCCCTAAATAAATACAAAATGAAAGAAATTCTACATATCAAAAAACAGAACAGAAGTTTAGAACCTTTCTGATGCCGTTGGACAGTGTTATATTACTCAAACATTTCAGCACTAAGGTAAAACTCAAATGTTTCATTGCTTTGAGTAGAAAGTTAAATGCAAAATACTTCTTATTTTGGGGTTTAAGGTCACTGGGCACTTACCTACAGTAGTGAGTTTTGATGTGGAGTTCTGTGCTGAGAGCTATCCAGAGAGCCAGTGATAATTCTCAAGAAACTGATGTCTACTAAACTATAGTATACAAGGAAATAAAACTTATTTTTGAGTAATTTTATACTGATCTGCTCACCTTCCTTCAAGCTCAGAGAGCTTTATAGCCATGGTGTTCTATTCCACTTTAGAAACTTTAGTCATTTGAAATGTAGCTGATACCACAGTACAAACTGTGGAAAGATACTTGGTATTATCTGATATGTTGTTGTTTGAAGTACACATTTTGTAAATGTTGGAACAGCTCTTATCAATGTAAGTCTTGATTTATGCTCTTTAAGAAAGTGCATAACTGAATTTCTGTGATTGCAGGAGGGGTAATTTAATCCTCTCCCCTCATTCCTTGAGATAAATAAGCTTATGTCAATGACAAGGGAATAAAAGTTATGTGTAGAAATAGCTGGCACATAACTTTTAAACGATAAGCAAATGTTCATTTTTCTTTTATTAATTTTGCAATTAGAAGGGAGGTAGGACCCAGCTTTCTAATGGAAAATATAACCAGATAAATGTAGAGGTTTCATTTTGGTACAGATGTTCTTAGGCATCCTACACACAATGCAGACCTTTTTCAGTAACCTGTCATGAGCTGACAATTCTTCTGTAAAACTGACAAATCATCTTCTGTTTCCCAGTGAGATTTCCCAGAGGAATGAAATCAAGAAATACTTGAATTTTTGCCCATGTTTCTGAGGTATGTGTTGAAATCAAAAGTGAAAATTTTTGGTAGCTAAATTAGGTCTGTGTTATTCTGTTCTTGTATATTTAGCTCTGCATCAGTGAAGAAGTAGCATTAAAGTTTATAAATTTTCATCAGTCATTAAAGCAAAAGATTAAAAGTATGGGTCACTTGTTATCTTAATTAATACCTACTTGGTGTTTTCCAAATGAAGTGTCAAGAAGTAAAGGGCACATTTGTGTTCAATTAATGCATTTGCAATATTTCTCCCATAACGCTTCCTAATCCCTGTTAGAAATTCTGTGTTCATTTGGGGAAGAAATAATTTCCCCTAATACATATTCAATATGATTTTTTTTTTGCATATTGTACTGATTTAGGGTTCTGTTCTGTATTCTTTCTGAAATCTAAATATTCTCAATTTAATATAAAATAGGTCATATTGAATATGAGAGAGCAAAGCATATTTTACTTTCTGAATAAATTTAACCTGGTCAAATTAATACTGTAAGTTGAATTGTATTTTTTTAAATGAAAAATACAGCTGCTAACCAAACTGAATAACATGTCTGCCTAGAGAATGTTTCATAAAATTAATAGAACAAGATCCATCATTTAATGAACAAATCATAGTTCAGCATAACTATTGCTCAGTGCTGTTCTTTGCAACACAAAAATACATTACTGACATGACTATTTGTAAAATGCCTTAGTGATTTAACAGCATCTTAGCCCTTTGGTTGCTTTTCTTTGTAACAAGTAAAAGTTACATGCTTCCCTAGGTCTATACTTATGGTACAAATTGAGCATATTGAGCTTCTCTGCTTAGATTCTTTGGTGGACAATCATCAGCAACATGATAAAGCAGAAATATTTTTGATGGCTAATAATTTGATATAAACAGAAAAATTATCAGAGGGCTTCTGCTTTTGCATCCCTTGAAGGAAAAAATCTTTACTGAAAATGATGTATCAATGGATACATGAGACACCTGCATGAAAATCATGATGCCTTTATGCCTCTCATCCCTTTTGCCTCCATTAGATCAAGAATTCCTGTTCCTGGATTCACAATACCACTGTTTTGTGCCTCTTTCTCTCTCCTAATAGTCCTTCAAACCTGAAATTATATTTTTGACATTAGTTGTTAGACACTTATACTGAACATATCAAATACAGGCCTAAAGTATACTTTATTTTAAAGTGTGTATGTGTGTGGTCTCATATCACCATGTCCCATTCTACCCTCTCCTCCCCCACCCTGATATTGTTGCATTAATCAACAATGAAAAATTGTACTTAACTTGAACTTATTAACTTGTGTTTGGCATGAGGGGAAAGACAGACAATCATAATCCCAAAGAATGTACATATATGTAATTTTTTAAGAGGCACTTGCCCTTCACACTCCTGAAAAAGTGTAGAACATTTTCACTTTCAAGAAAAAGTCAGCAGTAAAAGTCTGGAAGTGAAGATGGCCAGAGATGATAAACAAATTTTCAACCCTGGTGCAACTGAAGTAGAGCTTGATGATCTTAAAGATATTTACCAACCCAAATGATTTTACAGTTCTGTGATTTTTAAACATTATTCTCCACAATATTGTTCAAGATTACATTGGAATGTCATATAAATCAGATTTTTGTTGCTTCTGGTTAGGGACACAGGTAACATGTACAAACTTGATTCTGTGTATTTCAGTGCTGAAATCCTTTTCATGTGCTGTTTTGGTTTTCATTCTGCATGAAAATCAGAGAAATCACTCTATTTTTTTTAAATGATGCTGAGGCCACAGATGTTTGTGCTCTTACAGACTCCAGAAATGCAAGGAGAACCAAGAAGGGATATTGCAATAGTTCTGCAGAGTGAGATCAGATCTTCTGCTAAAACTACACTGTGTTGTAATACTCTTCAGAAAAAAACCCAAAAAAAACCCCAAAAAACCCACCAAAAACCAGGTTGAATAACAAGTAGTTTCCAGGTTGAGGAAAATCTTGCTTGTACCACAGAGTAGAGGGTTGTTCTGGGAGACAAACAGTGTCACAGAGTAGAAATTAGGAGTGGCTGCATTGGTTCCTGCTGTTTTGTGTTTAGCATCACAGTTTAATCAATGAAACAGTAAAATCCTAATTGTCCAACTAAAGCATGGAAGGAGTGTCTTCCAGATCTTGGGTAGAATGAGTAGCACTGGATGGGGGAAACACAGGAATTAAAGAGTCACAGAAGGTATTGCCTAAAATTAAACTTCTAACCATTGCATGAGAGTGACTGACTTTAACTTGGTACAGACAACACTGTGTGTTTCACAGTGGATTCAATGATATGTTTTACTAGTAATAGGAGATTATTTTTCTAACCAAATAAAATGGCTTTTTAACATCCTCACTGGCTTGGCAAGATTCAGACAATGTAAAGATTTCTCTTAATTCTCTCTTGATTTCTCTCGGTTCTCTGATTTCTCTTGTGCTTGAACAGCCTTTCTATCTAAGAAACTAAGCTACAAATTTGATCACTTTTTTTGCTAGCAAATATTGTTTTATCTTGTAGGTAAAAGATGATCCACTTAGATCATCTTCCTAAAGTTCCACAGTTATATATATATATATTGCAGCAAATGTTCCTACAAATTCACATATGTTTCAGCTAGGTCTTTTAAAACTTGTATGTATCTATAATCACTGGTGAAAGGAATAAACAGTATATCTGAACAGAGAGGGGGAAAAAAAAGACATATATGGTTTTTCTAAAGCACAGAATTTCTTTGTTTCCCAGAAGGAAATATATTTCCAATTTATATATATATAACTTGAGTTACCATCAGCCCACTAATTATATACTATCTTCAGAATTAACCCCCCAGTCTAATTGTTGTGGAGCACTGTGTCAAGACAACTGTTACAGTTAATTAACAGTTAATTAACACACTACACATTCATTTTTGTAATCCTTATGAATTTAAATTTCAGTAAATATAAATCAATGAGGCTGAGTCAATTTGATAATTCTTAGTTAGTTTACACATAATAAGAATGATTTCTCTCTTGTAGTAATTTGTAAAAAAAAAAACCCTGGAATAAATGATATAACAGATTTGACTAGACCAGTTTGGAGATTTTAATGATACAGTTGTGCTTGGAAGATGGTAGAAAAATTAAGGCACTCTGGCTTTTGTCAAGTTTTATCAGAGATAATCAATTCAAGTTGTTTATAAATTGTTGCCTACTAAAGTAGACCTGAGTGTTGATTTTACAGGAGACAACTTTTGCTAGAAGTACTGGATGTGGGCCTAGAATATGAAATGACTGTGGCAGATAAGGAATTGATTGCTCTTGTTTTGAATTGTTTATTGATCATGCTGAAATATGACACAGCATTACATCAGAACTTGCTGTGGCAAAATAAGTGATACCCTTGGTATACTTTAAATTCACTAGTGTATTCCTACTCTGTCAGATATTTGTGCTCATTTGTTTTTATTAAGTTCTTTATTCATTTTTATTAAGTTCTTACTTACTGTGAGCTAATGAAGTAGCTTAGTCTCAGCTTTTCTTGTGATTCAAGAATCAGCTGTGGTCTCACAATGCTCCAGGTAAATCTGAGTCATGCCTAGATCAGAAGAAAAAAGTATAGAGAGGAAGAATGTGGTTGAACTTAGGTGCATGCATTTGTAATAGTCACCTAAGAAAAATTATGGGACCCCATCTTTTTTCTTTCTTTCTTTCTTTCTTTTTTTTTTTTTAATTTAGATTCCTGTCTGTTCATTAGCATTCAAAGACTGGGTATGTGAGTTAGAATCAGTAAAGCTGAAAATGTAAACCACTGCTGTGCTTGGCCTTCAAACTGATCATTTCTCTGTGCAGTCTGAATGTGAGACAAGCTGAAGACAGAATTTCCAGCAGTGGTCCATACTTCAGTTACTTCTAATATCCACATGAGGGGCTGCAGTGCAGTTGCCACAGAAATATTCAGAAATATTCTTGAAGGTGGGATGCTGAATCCTGACCTGTGGCATGGTCAAAATAACTGACATGCTGTAAAAAGCAAGGATTTATACCTGACCTGGTCATGTTGCAATATTAGAAATGGTTTTGATAAACCTGACTGTCCTTACCTGTCATGAAATTTGACATCAGGATTCAGGAACGGAATGTTGTACAATGCTCCAGTATTGTTCCATGTCACTTGGCTAGTTATGTTTATTTATTTAAAAATAATTGCTTTAGTTTTGAGAGAATCTTAAGGAAAGGTGCTCTCCTCCCCTGTGCTAATTTGCAGTTCACTGTCCCTGACTTTATAACCTATTGAGAGGCTTTTTTACCTGTTCCCTGAACTAGCAAAATAATGGAACTGATCAGCTGCAGCCTGTCCCTCCCTCTGCTTAGGAGTGCAGCTGAGTGGATCTAAATCACTGCCACACAGGTGATTTGTTTTGCTTTGCATTTTCTTATCTTTTGGAATATGTAAAAGGAGAATGAGTTCCTGCATGGTGTCATAGCAGTTAGAGACTCATATGCAATCCCCTGTCTAATTAAACTGAGCCTTTAATTGGAATTTAGCTGACGTGTTTGCTTGTGACAGGCAAGTTAGGAAACTTAGTTTCCATTCATCCTTTACCCGCAGAGCAGTGTATGGAGGTTAATTACTGAAATTAAGCAGGTTATGTGTAAATCTGTGTCTAGGAAATAATTATCACTTGTCTGAGTAGGGTAATGCAAAGCACAGAATAGCTTTGGGAGAAAAAACCTGAAATGCAAAAGGAGGAGAAACTGCCAAAAACATCTTCTAGAGCTTTAAGTCAAAACAGGCAAATAACTACAAGCAATCAATACTAATTTTTAATTTTTGTAACAGGCAGTAAGGTCTATAACTATCAAGTCAGGCTTTAAGCAGAAGAAATTGAGATCAGGGGTTTCCTGCACTGGATCATGGTTTTCACATGGGATTTATCTCTGTTTGATATGACTTCAGTGCTGAGCCTGATGTTTGCTGACTTGGAAGATGCTGGTGTAAAGTTACCTAGAGTAAAGTTACCTAAATTAACTTTGCAGTGACTTTGGACATATTTTAGAAGGGGTGGAGAATCTCATCTTAGTATTAATAGACTACATTGTACTGTAATCAGCTGATTACTTGGAATTTAGCTAAATGAAAGATACATACTGAAAAAAGGTCTCCATTGTAAATTGAAAGTTTCTGTCTCTGAATCAAGAACCACAGAAATATTAATGAGAGTACAGTTACTGTGCAGCACTACATGAATATTACCTCAAGTAATATTCAATTAGTCAATATTTAAGTAATATTCAATTTTTATTTTTTAAAATTTGTATTTCAAAACAGTTCTAGTAATGAAATTAAATACTCAAAGAATGATAGAGAAAAGAGGAGGATTCTTCCAGATTGTGTCAAGGTGTCTCTATTTCTGTATATGGGAACTGTGAGAAATACTTTACTCCAGTAGGAGAAGAATATGGAGAAAATCAGGAAAGTGAAAATTGACATGATGACAGTTCTAACTTGGTTCATTTGGTTTTAAGTAAAACCATTTTTAAAAAAATCCTGTTGCTGTTTATTTTACCTTTTCCATTCTTGGCAAGGGATGTATCTTTTTAGGCCAAGTGTCAGTGGGGCTTCTTTAGTGATTGCTTCTTTTTTTTTTTTTTCATTTTGTCATTGAATAATAGCCTAATTACCGTAGTAAATCTCCATCCTAACTCCTCTGTAAACAAATTAGACCTCTCTTTAGGCATTTTTTTCTCTTCTAGTTTTATCCTTTTCATCCAGATTCCTTAATATATACACATAATATATATAATATATTTCTGTGTTATGAACAGATCAGTCCCTTTTTCATTTGACATTACCCCTTTTTGTTCTTCCTTATTTCTCCAGGGCATAATGAAGTATTTGTCACTTCTGCACAGGGGAGAGGGCTTTAATGAATTGCACAGGGTGTGCTCTAATTGACAGTAATGCATTCTGTACATTTTGGTAATTAAGTCTGTAGAACTCCTTCACCTGAGGTGGATAATTGTTCCCTGAATTATACCCTTCTATTTTTATCAGTTTGCCTTTATCTTAAAATTTAAAGTCATTGTCACACAAGTGTATTCTTCAATCAGCATGCACTAATCAGTATCATCTACTGCTTCAGAAACAATTGACTGATGTAAAAAAACAAAATTAAAAATCATTTACAAATATATAGACCATAATATCCATCCAGAAAAGTTTTCAGGAAAATTTCCAAATGTTACATATGCAATTTTTCAGTGCAGTTCAAATTGAAAAAGCTATTAAAAATGTATTCTCTGCCTATTTAATTAGTAATTTGAAGATAGGTTAAATTCATCACTGTGCAGAGGGTCAGTAAAGTCCAGAAATAAATTAGATCAAATTTAAGCCCTTTGGACCTGTTGCAAAACTCTTTGAAACCACTGTTACATTTTTCTTTGAGTTCAGCACAAATAATAATAATTAACAGTCTCTGAGTAGCTCTTGAGTGAAACAAATCATCAAATATGTTCAAAAAAACTTCGACTTGGCTTAGATATTCAAATGGTGGAACAGCACTGGCCAAAAGCTGAGCAGATCAGAACAGCAGGATTTGGAGGAGCTGGGGTGTGTAGAGCACACAGAAATGATGTCAAAATCTCATTAGCATGGTTCTTGATGGAAGGGGAACTGTCAGCTCTGATTTGGGCTGGTTGAAAGGCTTCTGTCACCTGTAAAAAACATTTTGAGTGTTGAGGCTGGAGCAAGCTTGTAAGAGACTCTTTTGTCAGTGTTGTAGTAATTGGTTGTTGAAGCAGAACTAGCTAAGATGGCTCAGTACAATTCCTATTTAAAGCAAATATAGCACATTATGGAAGCCAATTCATTGGGAATTTTTATAATCCTGAAAGATAAGGCAATCTACAAATGTATATGAAAATTTGTGTGCTATAGGTACATTTCATATTTGCTTCTAACTAGTCTTAACTGTGGAAAGGAAAGGAAAGGAAAGGAGAAAGGAAAGGAAAGGAGAAAGGAAAGGAGAAAGGAAAGGAAAGGAGAAAGGAAAGGAAAGGAAGAAAATAATGGATTAACTAGGGAAGGAGTTGGTGAAAAATCAGCTGTAAAGTCTCAGTCTGGTATTGCTTTAATTTATATAAAGCACTGAAAGAAAATTTAGACACCCTAATGTTGGTAGCTTTGACCCAATGCAGTTCTTTTTATCAACACAAGACAATTTTTTGTAGTAAATTGATCCCAGTAGCTTTAAATTAATAAAAATTACTGGAATGATGAATCACCTGGAGTTTTGCTGTGGAATAAATCTTTACATTTAAAGCCTTTCTCTGGAAGAGCAATTCAATAAAATACATAACTCAGTGATAACATTAGATGGGATTTAAGCATGCTTAAAACATTGCTATTTGTTTCTTTATTACCAACCTATAACATTTCACTATTTACATTGCATATAGAATCTAGACAAGATGTGAATTTTAGCCAGTGCAAGAATTTTCACTTTTTGTTATTCCAGCAATTCAAACTACTCCATCAAATGATAATTTTTTATTTCATGCTAGTGGATTCAACTCAGGTTTGCATGTACAACTGTTTCTATAGTAACTGATTCACTATAAAGGAGGCAATAGCAGTTTGAATAACCATAAAAAAAGAAAACCAAAATAGATTGCATAACAAAATAGAGGATAGTGTAGGAATGTTATGGAACTTTATTGATATTAATTTCAGAATGCAGAGCATTTGTAAGGAATGGATGGATGAAACACATGATTTCAGAAATATTTCTCTTATATGGAACAGTGGTCAGTTAAGAGGGTAAATAGAGATTAAATTAACCAAGTGTTAATATAGTAGTTACAATACTGTTGAAGAGAAACTATTCCATTGAACTTCTATGTTTGATAGAAATTACAAGGATTTTTGTTTCCAAGATGAATATTTGTCAGATGAGGGATGGAGTTTTTGATGGGAGAATAAACAGTTGCATACTGGTTGGCTTAGACACCTTCCTCAGAGTAGAGGATGCCTAGAGGCTAAATTGCCAAGGAAACTTAAGTCTGAAGGATTTTAATGGGTTTTTTTAAGACATTAATTGTAATTTTCTATTCTCGTGTTGTAACCACTGACATACTGGATTCCCAAAGCTAGTTCTTGTGTTTTGTTTTTGTTTCTTTTATTTGAAGGTATAAATTTGAAAGCTCTAGTTTTCATTCCAGTACATAACAAAAACAGCAACAAAATTAACCCCATAGTGATTGGGTAAAGCAAGAGAGTTGTCCCTTTTGTGAAGAGACGTAAAAAAATTAAAAATTGAGATTATGCTTAAAAGATGAAATCCCAAAGTAGAAAGTAGGTTGTATTTTGTGGTGCTTTTATAGCTTTCACATTCCTTTGTGTGGGTGCTTCTTGTGGAGAGGTGGAGTCTAGAATTTTCTCCCATTAACTTCTTGGGGAAAAGTAACCCTGAATTTAGCTATAAACCTCATAGAATGCTTTAAGGCAGCTTCCCCAGTGTAATTAACATTTCAGAGTGCCAATCCCATCCTTTCTGATGACTTCTCAGGATATCAGTTTCAATGTCCTCCAACAATTTTCTGAGAAATTCTCCACACAAAGAGTAATTCCCACTAACAGAGGAAGTGCTGAAGAATGGCCTGTGCCAGGGAGGTTGTGGTTTGTTGTGTCAGGTCACAATACACACTGGATTAGGTTAAAAAATAATTGATTAAACTTTTCTGGATTAAAGTTTGGTTGAATCATGCTGACAATACCAAAGAAATGCTATTTATATTACACATTAATGGCATAACACCTTGCCCTCTACATGGCTTTATGGAGAACATTGTTGTGATATGAATGAAATTTAATGAACAGAGCCACTCTTGACTTAAATAATACTAGCACAAAACTGAAAGTACTTCAGATGTGTTGCATACAATATATCTCTAATTATGAAGCTTTCTGTTTGACACTGTCAATGTTTAGAGAGTTTATTTCCATGTCCACATCAGGAAAAGACATTGTATTTATCTAAAGGATGAGGTAGGTTCTCCATTGGTGTTAAAAATGCACCACCTGTTAAAAATGCTGCAAAGGTACAGAATAAGGCCTACTAACATAATTTTAGTCAAAAACATTTAAAAAATCACACCCCTCTGTGCTGGTTCCATTATTATTTTTTTCTCTCTTCACCAGAAATCATTTATTGTAAAACCAGCACACCCCCAAAACAAAACAAAACAACAACAAAAATGCATTAGTGAACTTTGAATCTTTTCAGATTGGAATACCCATATAAAACATCACTTTTGTTGTTGTTGTTGTTGTTTTTTTTTTTAATTCCTGGCAATGTTTGCATCTCCAAGAAGAAAACCACAAAGTACATCTTTATTGATTGATTTGGGAAAATGTTGTGTTATATGTCATTTTGTTTGTTTGTTTCTTTAAGGGAAGCAGACAAATTCAACAGTATATTTACATTTTCTACTAGCATTTAACGTGTAAACTGTAACTGTCTCTAGAAAATCTATAAATGCCTTAGTGTATTTTAGGCCAGACTTGAGGGTTTTTCCCCCAAGATGAAAACTGTTCTCCTAAAAGAAGTAAAGGAAAATTGGAATGCTACTTTTCCACAGTAATTACATGTTTAGTTTTTAAGCAATAACATATTTAGGGGGTTTAAAATTACTTAATTTCTTTTAGAAACTCTACGTTTTCCTGGCTCTTGTTCAAAATGTATATCACACTTTTAGTTAGAACACTACAGAAATGCATGGTTTTCAAAATGCAGCCTCATTCAAAAGTTTCCCCTGGAAAATTATTCTATGGAAATTGGAATTTTCTGCTCTATCCATTGTGAGAATCTTCAATGCTTGTAAAGAAACCTTTATAAGATTACTGACCAGATTCCTCATACTGGAAGAGGTTCTGCCAGTGCATGCTGGCAGAGTGAAGAGTTACTGATAATAATTGAGTGAAGAGTTATTACTCCACTGATACCTTTGTTTAGTCAGGGAAGGAGATCTAAGTGCTGAGCAAATCTCTTAGATCCTGTTAAAGGGCTTAATTAAAAATAGGTGCAAATTGCAGAGACATTAGTCTAATACCAGCTGATGACCTTATGCTATTGGATAAGCAGTTGAATTTTAGGAATTTTCTCACTCCCTTTCTCTTCCCTTCCCCCTCCTATTTCTATCTTTCTCTACCTCATATTTACTGTGAAGGTTAATGAAGCATAAGAAGATTGGACAGACTTGTTTGTAAGGATGCACAGACATACGAAACTCGATTTTAATTATATTCTTGTTTACCTGCCTCCACAGTAATAAGCAGGGAAGATAAAAAGCCAGCTTCAGCTCTAGACCTCTTCCACATTTCTTCATACCTGCTGCTCTTGCACTGGTAAAATAAAATATTGTTCCTTGCAAACCTTCCCCTACAACTTACTCTTCAAACACAAAACAGTGTTTTGCAGTTATTTATATGCACTCTTCTGCCTCAAGCAATGCAGAATTTCCCTGTACAAATTTATCTGGGTTTATTCATATAATCTGTAGCAATAAAGTTTTAAAATACAGGAGAAAAAAGCATACTTCATCATTTTTGGGCAGATGATGTAAAGTGTGTAAAGAAAGAAATCCTCAGAATTTTTCAAACTGAATACAAGTCCCTAAGACAAATACAGATGGTGAATAACCTATAGTTAATACACAGTTCCCTAGAAACAATATTTTTTTTTCTCTCCCACTACTCTGTTCTGGTAAAATATTAAATCCTTCACAGCACTGTCTAATTAGTTTATACTAAATGCACTCCTGGAAATGTGCATGAGTTTTGTGGGGCTTTTTTTGTTTAACGTGTAGGTTTATTGTTTGTTTGGCTTTTTGTTGTTGTTTTCAAGGCTTTGTAACTCAGTGAAGATGTGTTTATGATAGGATTGAAAAGAGTCATTAACTACTGATAACTGAATTAAGAAGAATACAGCAACAGAAAAGGTTTAGAAAAAGGAACTTTTGTTTGATGCAACTTGGATAAGGCCACCTGTAGAACCTACTGCTAGCTTTATTGTCTTTATTCTTTGAAAACCTGTGAAATCTTTAACTTACTGGGATTAATTTTGCAATGAGGGAGGACAGACAGGGATGGTGCTGAAGGCAATATTGCCCCAAATACATTGCACCTTTGTTAATTAGCACAGAGTGGGAACAGCCTTGTCCTCACAGCCATGGATGTGATAAAAGAGTGAATTTGGTGGTTGGAGGCAGTTGGGGTCTGCTGGTGGTGCTGTGAGGAGGGAGGGACAGGAGGCTGGATAAGGGACAGAAAGGGTGAGGAGTTGTACAAGGGACAGACAGGGTTAGGTGGCCTTGCTGGGGACAGGAAGGAGTGAGCCAGAATTGCAGAAGGAAGAGAGAAGAAGGAGAGAAAAACCAGAGCTGCCCGTGGGAGACTACACAGAAAAGGTATGAGAGACTTTTAGATAACAAGGTGCTGGTGCTTGAAACCTTCTCTGGTGTCAGTTGTACCTCCTCTGTTATTGCAGTACCAACAGCATGCCTGAATGCTTAAAGTTGTCAATTCTGGATTCAAAAATCTCTGTATTTCGACAGCTGTAGTTCAACTCCTATTTTTTTTAGTAAGTTGACTACACTTAAGAGCACAACTATGGATCATAAAAGATGACTGGTTTACTCTAAGGAGTATAGGGATTTTTAAATTTCAAAGGTGTGTCAACAGTGTAGCATTCAAAATTCCAAAATGCATCTTGGAATTTCCTCCTTATGTCAGAGTGGTTCCAGTAAATGTCTGTGTCCCTTTATTTCTTCCATCTGCCACTAATAAAAGAAGACTTCCTTTGAAATTCTGAGAATATTAGATTGTTGTTAATTACATATTAGCTCATCCTAATCTTATGAGGATGCCAAACTCTCTTAAAATATTGCCTTCCTTTTTGTCATTCAGACACCAGAATTACTCAGTGATTATTAATGAGTATGAGGAAGAGCATTTAAAGGGAATTTTTAATGTTTTTCTATTAAGAATTGAATCAAAGCCTTGATTCTCTGAATTGTCTGAAGGGCAAACAGCTTGAGGAATGAATGCCAGGCAGCTTGGCAAGGAAATACTGTGTGTATTTCATTTTCAGTTGCAAACTTTGCACACAGGAATTGGAGATGAACCAGCCACTGGGATTAGATGTGTTAGGTAATGATCACTAGAGATTCTAGCAAACCTTTTTTTAAAACCTTTTCCATAAATACTGTGAATATTGGTAATGGGAACCAAGGTGAAAAATCCTATGTAGCCATCTAAAAAGCAGTGCATGAAAAGAGTTTTTCAAGATTTTGCATCTCATTTAAGATTGTGGGAGCTGTGTAAGAGTTTCACTCCTTCCCAATTAATTGTTTAATCCTGGGAGTTGTTAGGCTGATAGCAGGAGAAGTTTATGCCCTCTTTGCATAAGTAAGAAGAAGACTGCAATATAAATATATTTCTTATGTGCTCTGTGGCCTTAGAAATAGGAGTGTATTTTCTTCTCATTCTTCTGGAAACCAAAGAAATTGCTGCATGATTATATGGCACCAGTTGTTGAATAGTCATAGGAACATTTTCTTATGTCAATTAATATTATTATTATTAATTTTTTTTAGTGTCATCAGCTACAACATTATGTTTTCAGTCTCAGTAGCTGTCAGGTTTGGGATAACAATAAAACTGTTGCATCTTGCATCACTTTGCACTGAGCTGGGGCACTACAGAGACTTACTCTACATGCAATGTGTCTCTAGCATAAAAAAGGCTTTAATAATAAGAGAAAGTCAATGAGCCTCATGTACCTTTTATAAAACATGACACAAGGCAATATAATTAAAACTAAACTTATTTCCTGCAGTGAAATTAACTTACAAAAATGAAGGTGTTTATTTATTAAATAGGATCTCTGGAGTTCTTGCCTTTTTCTTACCCCTCCTGGGAAGGTTTTGATTGTTTGCTTCCTTTCTTTTGCAGTCTTGCTGTGTAATTTAAAACTGATATCTTCCTTAGGGAAACAAAATTTGATTGGAGAACAGCCTGCATCACTAGCTAAACAAATTACCAGTGTTTTACTCACTTTTCTTTTCTTTTACTTTCCCCCCACCCCTTCCCCTCTAACTTCCAGGGAAAGAAAAAAAAAAGTGTGCAGAGGTTTTAGAAACAAAGAAGTGCAGAGAATTTTTTTTTTCAATAACAAAGCCTTTTTTTAGAATAAGTTAACACTTTTTTTTTTTTTTTAATAGCAAAGAAGTTAGCAGGTGGTTGCTTTTTTATTCATTTTATATGACCAAATCTTTTGGTGTTGAATGTTGGTCTCTTAGTACATGGACTGGATGGGTGCAGCTGCTTTATGTTATGTAATGTGTAATTTTGGAAGGGTTAAAGAGATATGTGCAATCAGTGTTGATAGCTACTAACATTAAAACGGTTGGCAGTGTCTTTACTATGATGTGTTAAAATAGAAGGCAAAGCAGCAGAGTTTGGTTGCCTGATTAAGAAAACAAGAATCATTGAGTGGCTAAAAGGAATGATTAATGCCAAAATCAAGACAGGCTAATTGTTTCATTGTGAGCCATGGCTTCTGCTAAGAAGAATATTGATAATAAAAGGTTTTTTAATGTAAAAGTAAGTTAAGGTATGGGAAAAATCAAGTTTTCATCTTGTAATTTCAGTTGAATGAATTTGAAACTGGATCCCATATGGATCTGATCTTCATAAATTGGATTTCTGCAGTAACATGGGCAATTATGCTTTTCCATATTTTCATAATCCTTTCTTTAGAGGCAAAAAGTTGAGTAATTTAGATCTTCTAGTCCTTACAAAGCAGTAGTAACTTGTAACTATTTTGAAAGATTTTTTTTAATATAGTTGAATGCTTGTACACTCTCTATATGGAATAATTAATTATTGTATTCTGTCTTTGCAAAACCCATCATGGTTTTCCTCTGTATTGTAGAACTGAGAACTATTCAGAATATTCACTGGAAACTGTGTGCCACTAAAGGCTCATATCCCAACAGAAGAGAGATTCCCCCCCAGCAGTAATTACTGAAATTGTACAGGGAAATACACAAAATAAAAATGAGCACCTCATCTTCAATGAGTGGAGGTGTTTCTACCTCCAGTGTTTAGAAATAGGCTGATACTGCACTGTATGTTCTGGGTGAAGAAGTCCTTTATCATAGTGAAATATTAAAATATTTTGAAATATTAGAATATTTTGTCAGGGATATCCTGGAAGTGAAATCATCACTTTTTTTTTTTTTTTTAATATGTATCTGCATTAGTGGTACCTGTGATTTGGGTTCATTTTTAATGTTGTGTGGAACATGGCATAGTATATGTTGTTGTTCTGAGATACAAAAAATCATATAGCAATCCACCTTTTGTTTATTTTCTTCATGCTTTTAGATTGACATTTCTTGATTTTTGTATACTATTAATATAGTCTGAATAGCTCTTGAAGAACTGGAGTTAGAGAAATATCAAAATGCCAAGTTTCTCCAAAGATTTCAGTGAGTTAGTGAGGTGGCCTGGAAGATTTCTTTAATGTAAAATCTTGAATTTAATGAAGGGGGCACATTTCAGATGCAAGAGAGGGGATATTGGTTAGCTTCATTAAATGGGAAGAAAGCTAATTTTCATCTTCCTTAGGGTAGGGAAGCTTCTTGTTAATCCATGGCCTGTGTACTCCTCTGGCTTGAGGAATTAGGTAACTCTTGATTAGTAGAGTGAAGTGGAGCTCTGGCTTTTCTCTGTAATTCATCTCCCTAATATCTTGAGTTACCAATATGTTATGCCTCTTAACAAGTATAAATTAATGACTTCAAACTAATATATTAGTATTTGATTTCATCATATTATTAGTATGAAAATTACATTTGAATTTACATCACTCCTATTATCTCACTGCGTATTGTAGGCACAGGGTGGAAATTAACACAAAATAAAAGCCTTTTATTTTTAGTTCAGTTAAGCTACACTATATGCCAGACTCTTTGCTAACATAAAATTTCCTGAAATTAAAAAGTGTGTCGTTCTGAAATAGGGACAGAAATGCTGTTTCAGGAATCACTAAACACAGTCTAACTAATCTGCAAAAGACATAATTTTCTAAAAAAGAAGAGATTTTTTGTGATCATGGGTTGACCAAGAATCACTTTGTCGTGACCTTCTTAGGAACTATTAAGAGAAACCAAAGTGACATTAGAAGTTGACCTAGTGAAATTAAAATTATTCTTAGCTTTTAAAAAGCATACAAAATAATGCACCTTTTTTCCTATGATTCCTGAGTATTTTATTTTATTGGTTTGTAAGTTTTGCTATGTTTGTTTTTTTTTTTTCTGCTTTTGCAGAGGGGCAAGTGAAATGAGCATTAAAAGCATTTTTAAACTTAAAGTCCTTCTGTGAGAATGCTGAAGAATTAAATTTGTTTTTTCATAAGAATTATTTTTCATGCCAATACGCTTATAAAGCTTCTCATCTTACAGCTTGTGATATCTTCATTTGTAGTCATCATTTCTCCCTCACATTCTGGAATAATACAAGTTTTCCATGGGCTGATAACTGGCTTACTGTGCACTTTTCAAATTCTGTGAATATTTAATTGCTAGAGAACTTAATTTTTCTCCTTATGGAATGTGCCATTGATAGTTTTATAAAGTGTGTCCTCTCATTTTAAAACAATTAGTCCTAAGAAATGTAATTGAATGAAATTAAATTCTTGAGGGAGGTAAACACCAGGGAAGGAGAAGAGCTATTTAAACTAAAGGACAATATTGGCACAAGAACTAATGGGTGTAAGCTGACTATGAATAAATTCAAGCTGGGAATTAAAAGAAGGTTCCAAATTGTCAGAGCAGTGAGGTTCTGCAATGGTTTTTCAAGCAGAGCAAAATCATAGGCACTCTTAGGAAGGAGTTTGATTACTTTACAAAAAAACATTAAATTATTTACTTCTCATGCTTGGGGACTGGAATTTGGTGGGTGTTTTGTGTCCTGTAATCCTAAGAAGCTTGTGCTTTCTGAGAGCTCTTTTTACAACTCAGGAATTTATCTTTACATGGCCTGTTGGATGCATACATTTAATTCCTGTTGATTTTAGACTTCAGATCAGACCTTGGCACTTTTAGTTTCATGTTCTGATTCCGAGGGGTCAGCTTGGAGTCTCAGTTCCAGTTGCAGAAGCTCACAGTTGTTTTTATGTGATAATGGGAAGTGATTTTGAGGCAGAAGCTGGAGGCTTCTTGCATTTCAGTTCTCCAAGAATAAATGTTTATCTTTTTTTGCTGATAATGTAAATGGAGTTTAAAGAATTTTCTTTTTTCTTATTACCACAACTTATCTTTAATACAAACCTAAATAACCCTCTAAAAGTGCATTAGAACAGCCCACTTGGGTAGCTTAAATGTTGGTTACTGTAATCTAAATTACTGAATAATTACTGTTACTAAATAATTACTGAACGTGTTCTGTTTCTGCATTTTGCTGGTCTCTTACCTCTGTGTCTACCTGAAGTGTTTAAACACTGAGAAATGCACTAGCAAGACAGTGTAGAGTTTTCTCATTTTGAGAGTGTGTGTAGCCTCAGTTGTGGAGTTACTCCTTCCAGTGACTTGTACTGCCTCTAGTGCTGACTGGGCTAAACATGATTTACTATTGATTCAGCTCCATGAACTTCACAGACCATTTTTCTGAACTGTTTTGCACTGGAACTTAATTTCTCTTCCTGTTGTGTTTGTGGGTTTTTGTTTTTGTGGGTTTCTTTGTTGTTTTGTGGGTTTTTGGTGGGTTTTCTTGGTGGGGTTTTTTTTTGGTTTTTTTGTTTTTGGGGTTTTTTTGTTTGTTGGTTTGGTTTGGTTTTTTGGTTTTTTTTTTCTTTTTTTTTAATGTTGAAAACTGACCACTCCTGAGTTGCTGCCAAGCAGCAGACTTCAAGAAGGCTGACCTGACTTGCAGCTGCTTGAGTGCTGTGGCAATCTTTTAATATTTTTACAGTGTTTTCTCCCTCCTCATGCAATTCTGGTGTTTTATTTTCTGTATAGGGCTGTTTTGGGTTTTCTTGACCTTTCATTCTAGCACCAAAACATGGAGTGAATATGTTTGCTAATGTCTCAGCTGAGATTTTGATGTATGAGTTTGCTCAGGAGGGTTTTCTTGAGGCTGTTCCATGTTGAGCTGCTGCTGGATTGCAGTGATTTTGGGGAGTGGCAGAAGGCCTGTTACTGCTTTAACATGCTAAAAAGAGCTCCCCTCCTGCATGAAATTACACTTTTATTTTGTTAGTGTGTGTGTTCAGATGTGCCTGTGTTAGGGGTTCACTCCATTATTCTTTCACTTGTAGAGTTGGATTAGGACCTGGAATGCAGCATCAGAGGGCATTTCCAGACAAAGCTGAAAGAATCCCTTGAGCAGTATATGAAGGACTGGTTTTATGGCATCTGACAATTCCTTTGATCACATTTCTTTTCTGGGAAGGTGGTTTCTATAATCCTGGACCCTCACAGGTATTTTCAGTAAGCTGTGATGAATGAAGCAGATAAACACAGTGACAGTCTTTGATGTCCATTTGATTTGTCAATGGTTATTGGAGGAGTTTCATTCTGAAGTAATTTTGTTTACCAAAACAACTGTCTAATTAAATCAACTAACTAAATAACATAGTAAAAAATCCCACTCAAACAACCCAAACCTTTCCCTTCTGGAATAATTGAGTTTAGGATTAGGTTCCATATTCATATCTTATTTACAATTGTAAATGCACATTTTACATCAGTGCTTTCTGACAGGTTTGTATTGGATTTGGGCCCAGAAGGTTTTCTGCAGATGCAAGTTTTCCAAAAGCTATTGTTTTAGTGATCTTTTCAGATTTTTCATAGTGTATTATAAATGTCTTATTTCTTTACTGATTTCTCTTCATTTTATTCTGTCCAAAGACATGCTCTGCAGATTGCAGTAAATAAATGGTTCCAGCCCCAGTTATTTTAGCCTTTTTGACCTATTCTTGGTCTTGATGTGGTTGGGGACTGTGGCTTTGAGTGCTGCATGTCTGGATTTAATATTTATACTGTGTGCAGCCATCATTCATGGGTCTGGGTAAGCACAGAGCTGCCTTCCTCCTCTCCTGGTGACTAATAACCCTTAGGATGTGGCATTCACTCCCAAGCATGTCAGAGTAGTTTATGGTCTTTAGGAGGTGCATTTGAAGATGAATTTTGTAACTTTTGACTGATATTTGATTTCGTTTGTGAACCGAGTTAGAATGATTGACACAGTAAAATGATTTTTTTAAAAAATAATTTCTCAAGTAAAAGAGGAATGTGGGATGCCTGTTTCTGTGGCGTGACTTTTTAGTTTGTTTTTACTAGAGTGACATTTATTAATGCCACTGACAAAACATAACCTACGGTTAAAGTAAAAAACACAGAAAAATGAACAAGAGCAAGGAAGGAAAGGAGTACCTGTGTTAAGGACAGGAATACATTCCTAAATGGCATTGGAGGAAACCATTTGATCCTTACATGCTGTTTAGAGATTTTTCATACCTTTTTATCTTCTGAGATGCTTCCAGTGTCAGTGGTAGCCTTGGTTTTTAGTAATGTACAGGCTAGCAGGCATAAAATTTAACATTCAACATTTGTAAGAAACATTTTTCCACAAAAAATTACCAATACACAGTAAACCCTCTTGCTTCACTTAATGGTTTGTAATCATAACTTTGTCAGCAGTTAAAGTTTCTGTTTTCCTATGGAAATTAGTTTGTGGCTAAGGGTTTGTGGCAATTTGCTATTGGATTGTTTTTCAGTGACTCTAAAAATGTATTTATAATGAACATTAACAACATTGACACTGTTAAAGATGAGGATGTGGATAGTTGGAAGAGATAGTTGTGCATAATGTTTTAATACTTGAAATTCACCATGCACATTAATTTCTTTTTTTAAATTTTTTGTTAGAAAAATGTTCACACAGAGTACTACAATTATAATCTAAGTGGCTCTGGTCCTGGTTTTCTTAAATTAGATGTTTTAAATATGTATGTTTGGTAATGTTTCATTATGAGAGAAAATTTGATGTGGAGGGCCAGATACAGTGCTGCTTTTCTCTCTGAGAATAAAACCATATGTTTAGAAGATTCTTACTCTAATTTTTGCTGAACAAGGATAAAATGGTATTTAATTGATGTTGGTTTTATTTAAAAGAACCTGATTTTTGTTTTAGCATAAACTGTCTAGGCAACCTGTTTAGTCCTAATTCTTATGGTGAAGAATTTAAAATGTCTTTTAACTCTTTGTCATCAACAAAACAATCTTTTATCAAAGTAAAAAAAGACCAGGCTGATAACCAAAATTTACTATTTTTCACTGTAACTGAAGTGTATTATGTATTATTGCTTTTGAAAACATAGATTGAAGATACATACCAATGTTTTACTCTCCAAATCTCTGAGTAGGTCAAATGCTAATAATAAAATATATCTGTGCAACAGTGTATTTTGCATGGATAGAGCTTGTTCCAAACACAAAGCAGTAGCACAGATCTGGGTCATGGAATGCAGGCCTGTCCTGTCACAAGCAAATTTTATTTAATGCTTTTGCACTGTGATCAATTTTCAAACTGTTATTTTGATTTTGTACATCATCTCAGGCCTGCCTTTTGGAGAGGCTGCACTCTACAGTTCAGTCATGTAATGTCTGGGAGTACCCTGTAAACAAGTGGAAATAATGAGGATTGACAATGTATTCTAGAAAAAAACACTCTCTTCTTCATTTTTTTTCCTTTGGTTCCATCTTTGTCTTCCCTAAGCAAAGGGTTTTTTGACAAAATATGTTTGCTGAATAATAAAGGAGGACTTTTTTGTTTTTTTTTTTTTTAAAGAACTGAAAGGTCAAAGGCCTGCTTACTTCTCTCTGGAAGCCTTCAAATAATGTGTCCTAAGTTCTGCTTAGGAAGAAAACCCTTAGTTCCTTTCACAGTTATGTTGACACTTGCTCTGTTCCATTTTACTCAGGAATTGTTTGGGGCTTTGCTCATGACTTGTATTTCCATTTATCTAATTTTGAACAATACGAAGGTTTTCCCTTGATAAGAAAAGTTCATGTGAATAGTAAAATAAGTTTTGATGCAGTATGAAAGCAAGGTTTTAATATAAATGATTTTTCTGATACTGGTAAGAGCAGCTTTGTTTCAATCTAATAAGAAGCATGATATTGAAATAAACTTGGACTGCCTCTGCCCTTGAAGTGTTGTTTTCACCCTGATGGTAACGTGGGAAGGATTTTTGTGGGGATGCAGTGGTTGGCTAGTTACATTAAGAATACAGTCTTCCCAAATTAGTCCCCTAAACTTCTACTGTTCCTAAGTGTAAATTTATGCCTTCTTCAAGGACAAGGGATTTAACTGTCCCTTGGGCACCTGAAATACCTTCCAGCTGCAATGTCTCCAACAGGTCCTGTAAATCTCAGCTGTCCCCTTCTTAGCTGCCACAGCTTCCAGCTTTCTTTTGACAACTTAGATAATATGTCTTACCTTCAATGTGAAAAATTAAGTGCAAAAACCATGGAATAAATACCATCAAGAGCACTGAATAAAAAAAAGAGAGATTAGAGGATGGTTGTGCTGTCTAGTTTTATCTCTGCCAAAGAAGGGTGAAGTTACAGAACAGAAGGTAGCACTTCTACTATGCCATTATTTATTTATTTTAATTTTGTTCTTGGCTATTTGAAAAGGCAGAAGTGTATCAATTTGTACAAAATGAAATTAGCAGTTCTGAGAGTGGCTGGCTGCTATGAAAATATCCTTGCTGGTTCTCCTGTGGAGCAGCTTCAGTAGTTGCCTCCCTAACTGTTCTGAGCAGCATGAATCCTGACTTTAGCATGTGGAGCAGCCTTTGGCACAGCAGGGACCAGGCAATGTGCAAGGAAGCTGAAGGAGTCCCAGATCACTGCAGGCTCTGCAGGCTCCACCTTTATGCTTCAGTAATTTTTCCATCAGTTAAGATAACTGCATCTACATAATGGAGTTCTTACATACTGGTTTGGAAAGAAAAGTCTAAGGCTAGGAGTGAAAAATGAACAGTGTGGTGGAGAAGTGAAAAACAAGGGAATTCATAAATCTGAGGTCTCATCTATGTGTACCACATGTGGTGGATATTGAAATGTGTAATGCACATTGTTATACACACTGTTACACAAAATAATATCTGTAGGTTTTGGTACTACAGGGTTTTGCAGGAAAGCAAGGCTCCACTTGATTGCAAATCCAATTTTGATCGACTATATTCTGGGTTTAGGTTAATTTAGGTCAATACCAGATAATCAAAAACTGCGAGTCAAGTTTAAAAATAGTATGAGAAGGAATTTATTTCCCCATAGCTCTAATTATGGTTTTCCTGAAAGCAGTAGGTGAGAGCAACATGATGCTATTTTTGTTTTAAAATGTTTAACCAGGTTTTATTAAAATCTCCTACGTGCCTCTATTAGAGAGACTATTAATAAAATTACTCAGTAGACAAATACTTGCATTTTAATAAGAAATTAAGCCAAAAAGCAAGTGGCCCAGACCACTGTAGTTTTTGTACTGTAATTTTTATTACCATAAAAATAAAAAGGCAATAGTGAGCAGGAGTGTGTTTGTTGTTTATTTTTCTTCTTCTTTTGCTACTTTATTAAATAGTCCCTATGAATAGAAGAGTAGTTCTACCAGAAGAAAGGGGCATGAGGAAGTGAATGCTTTTTGTAGTAGTAGAGAAATCCACATGTTGAAACCTTGTAAAAATGTTATCTCCAAGAGTCTGAGCTCTGTTTTTATGGGGAATTTTGATATACAAATGTAAGGTTTTTAAGTCCTGTCTGTCCCCCTCTCTCTTTCCATTAGATTCCCTGCCAGTAATTATAGATTTTGAGTGTAGTGAGTCTGTCAGGAAACTATTTCTCAGGTTTTGATTAATATCCAGACATTTGGTGTTCATCTGTACTGCAAAGGGAATTTGATTTCAAGTAGCCAAGTAAATTCTTTTCTTCTGTAGAGCCACAACAACTTTATAAAATAGTGATGCAATGTTATATTTCTGAATGCAGCTCTCCTGAGTGTTTTCAGTTGAACAAATCATGAGGCAATTGGTTTTTGTGTTTTCCAAGTGTAATAGCATCCAAAAAACTGGTGAAATAAGGCTTTCTGCTTGGTTCTGTGCTGAAGGGGGCAATATAGTCAAACACTGCAAGTGTCACTATATATGATACTCCAGTGGCATCACAGCAAATTTCAGTTTACTTTAAAGAAATTCACAATGCAGCAAGCAACTTAGAATACGTAGGAAAATACAGTCTTGTGAATAGAAGTAAAACAAGTTGAAATAAAATTCCAGTTTGAAACAGGAAATCATACTTATGGGCCTGCTTTCAAAAAAATAAGGCTGCTGCTGTAAGGGCAGGAAAATGATTCTCAGCATCATTGTTTGTGAGCAGTGGGGGAGGCTCTTATGTGGAGCAGAAAACCTCAGACTCCAGTGTTTACTGTTGGTTCTAACAGGTTTTAGCACATCTTTATACTGAAACAAAAGCAGTGTTTCTGTCCTACTACAAGCTGGCAACTATGGATTTTCTGAATGCTTGCCTTGAAGTTCTAGCTCACATTTAAACACAAGTAAATAGAGAGGGGAAAACTAATAAGGTATTGGCTAAAAAACACAACCTTGCTAACCATAAAATTCCCAGAGCTCAGACCAGTGTAGGGCTGTATGACTTTGTACACCATCCTGTAGGAACATATCCATAATGCTGTTATTAACAGTTATTAGATGGGCACAAGAGAAAAACTGTAAATCTTAATATCAGTGATTAGATGGAACTGAAGTATGAGATGGGGATCAGATTTTCTTTTGGTTTATTGTGTAAATTGGATCTGCAAATCAGCAGCTGGGAAGAAGTGTAGTATTTATATCAACTGATCAAACCCACCCATTCACAGCAGAATGGACAGTTTAATATCTCACTATGAGCAGGGGCGATTTCCTGCAGGTCTTGCTTGAAATATGGTCAGGAATAGGCTCTGAAGAGTGGTACCTTCTGTACAGTGTTAGAAATAGTAAGGAAATTAATCTGATTAATAAAAAGTGTAGTTTGTGCATGCATTGCTTATCAGAATGGAAAACCAGTCAATTATTTGCTCAACACAGAAGGCTGAATACATATTTGGAATGTTTAGTGGAGTTTCCAATTTAGTGGAATGTTTCCAATCCGCTTATTTCATCAGTGAGCCCTTTTATTGACCTCATTTACTTTCCTTAAAAACAAAAAAACAAACCCTAACTTTATTTTTGTCACATGTCAGGGAGTTTGAGGACAATAGCTTGGAGCCCACAAACAGTTTCCCACTGCACCAGCAATCACTGTGAGAAGAGGTGGTAGCTGGATATTACTGATTTACTTGGTATAAAAATGGACATAAAAATATCATAAAACACTGGGGAGAAGCCAATAGCTTTGTAATGATAAAATGTGATGATAAAATAATTCTGATTTGATTCTGAATACATCTCAGCTCAGTATTTACAGAAGAAATGTAGGCAGTTGTGATACTTTATAAAGCAAACACTCTACTACAGTGTTAATCATTGTAAATGGTCAGTTTGATTAACAATGAGCTACATTAGAATTCTTACTCATTCCTCATTTCTAGACAAGTAGTGATGACCAAGATAGCCAGAGAAGGTTTGTGTTTTAATAGGTCATGTAAAAGCCTGATCATTGCCCATTTCAAACTCCTGTGCAGTTTGCAATGAGCCGTGTGGATTTGCTTCAGTAAGCTGCTGTTTCTGGATTTAAAATAGAAATATTGAAGCTCTGCAGGGGTAACTTCAGCATCATCATGGTTGGAATATTCCTGTGTTTTGTGAGCAATTGGCTTCTGAGTATTTTGTGCACATACTACATGTTTACCTTATGATGAGTACACATTATCCTAAAAAACTCTTTTTGATGCCATCAACTATTTAAATATTATTGTTCTTTAAAAAGCCCCCCCAAAGAGCAAGCCCTTCATCTCTCTGTCCTCCCACATATTCCCAGTTGAACATCTTCCATCTATTTTCACAAGTAAAGCTGTATCCACTATTTAATTCTGCTTCTATTTCATTGTCTGATTACTCATGGCTGTTGGTGCAGGGTATTTGACAAGATTAATGGCACCACTAACACCTTTGTGCAACTCTCATTACCAGTATTTATCTTAAAATTCACTTCTAAGAGGTAGTGTGGGTCCTTGAACATGAAAGCTACTGAATCTTTTAAACCACTAAGCAGAAGGCTGCAAGCATGGGAAGCATACAGCTTTAATTGAATACATACCTCTGGTTAAGTGTAGAAAATATTGTATATTGTGATATTGAAGAAGGCTGGAAAGAACTCTACATAATATCTGAGTGATCTTTCTGTGTATATTTATACTTCAACTAATATTTCATTGATTTACTGTGTTTTGTGAATGTTCCATGCTCAGTAAGGAGAATGTACTTCACTGAAATAGCACTATTTATATGTTACAGGAAGTGTAGTCAACATAATTATTGTTTATGTCATTGGTTATTCAGTAGTTTGTGGTTTTGCATTTGTTTTCTGCTCTTTGCTTCATTTTTTCTTGAAAAGTATATTATAGTAAGTATGGGTGAATACAGATGGGAGAGAGCATTTCGTGTCAAAACTGAATTTTGATAAGTGGCAAAGTCAGTCTAATTCTGATGGCCAGGCTTATGAATATTGTGTGTAAATTATAAATCCAAAACAGATCTAATTTTGCTGTGGTTTTTTTTGGTGGAGCTACATCTCCTGGGTGTTTGCCCAGTCCTGAGAGTTGAAAGGTCAGTGAGCCACAGTGATGGGCTATAAACACTCTGCATTAACTACTTCCCTATTGGAAGAAAAGAAAGTGAAAGTTTAAGAAAAAAGGACACTAAGTGCTCTTTGTCACCTTGTCCCTTTCCTTTTCAGGAGCATTATCCTTTATCAGTCTCCAGTAGCTTGCTGTTTTCCCTTCCATACCAACAAATTGTTGCATTTTTGTGCATTTTTGTGCAAGTTTTCCTAAGTCAGGGTTGGTTTCATTTCTGAGGGTGCTGTTAGCTAAGATTCTCCTGTAACCTTGTATTTTGAACTGAGTGAAAAACAGTATCAATATTACTAATGGCAAGGAAATCTTCGTTCTAGTACTGACCTTAGTAGGGTATAAACCAGAACTTTTCCCAAATATCTTTAATGTTTGATCCTTTGTAAGTCATGGCAATTGTGCAGTTTAGGTATTTTCTGCAGCATTATTTCCCTGATTCATGTGGGAACATCAGTTGCATGGACTCTTAGGGAAATAAAGGTGACAGATTATTCCTTTTCCTTCACAATATGTAATCTGACCTTTGTCTAAAAGTCTTTATTGAGGTTGACATCCTCTTATGCTAGGCAAGGCAATGAATGGGACTATTTTGTTTAAAACTTGAATTTTCAATGTTAACTCTGCCCTGATGTGAGTTGCAAGCAGTCCCAGGTCCCTGCTGGGCTCAGGATTTGGGAATCAGGGGAATCTTTGCCTGCTGCAGCATCAGCTTCCCGCTGCAGGTTCCTGCTTCTAGCACACACCTGTGCACACAAATACAAACCTTTTGATACATTAACAGATAGAACCTAATTTGAATGCTGGATAATCTGAGATGAGGAAATCTTTAGCCATTAATAAGGCATTCCACAACAGAATAGACAAATATTTTTATCTAAAGACTCTAGCTCTTCCATGTAATGAGCAGAGCACCCACTCATGACTATAACACTCAGTGTTGTTTGGTTCTTTTCCCTTTATTCCTTAAATTCAGGGTTTCAGATATGTGAGGGTGTTGTATGAGAGCATCAGCCCTAAGGCAACTGGGGAATAGATTTTCATTGTGGAGCTGCAGTATTTTAAAGTGAAGAGGAATTAAATAAAACTATTGAAAGATTTTTGAGTTGTTAGGTGACTGCCAGCCTTCTTTTAATCTAGCTCCAAATTTGTTCCATGTTTCTGTAGCAGAACATTTAGTTTGTCAATTAATGTATGTATCATACTGCCTGTTATTTATCTCTAATTAAAACACTGTCTAATATTTGATCAGCAGTGGGTGAATTGGATCTGATGCTTTTATAACAGATCTATCACACCTGCACAGTGTAACCTGAGGACAGCCTGTTGATCAAGGTCTTGTGTTACATTCCAAATTATTTAGGTGTTTAAATAAAGTGGAAAAGTGCAAATTCTGAGAAGCAGGTGATTTTATTTCCTTTTTGGGAATATCAGACATGGGTCTTGTTCTCTGGAATAAGAAAAAACGCTTCATATCATCAGAAATGTGTTTATGCAAATGTGAATAAAAATCAGTCAACAATCCACCGGTCTATTTCTGCAAATATTGCTCTGCACTCACCTATGTCTGGCCATGTCATTTGTGGAGATGTTTATTCAGTGAACAGTCAAAAGGAAAAGGAATTGTAATTTGGCAGATATGAAAAGCTAAAATACACCTTCCTGGTTTGAGTGACACGGATCTCCTTTCCCCTTTCCCCTAAGCCAAGTAGATTTAGGTCCTTGCCTGAGTTAAACAAGAATAAGAGAAATTACTTGGATTTTAAGCATTTGTTACTGAAGGTTTCTTGTGCAGATCTGCTTCACTTGATAGGGGTCCATTTATGGAACCACAGTGAGAAGAAATGCAGTAGCTGACTGTCTTAAAGGTCAGAATTATTTTTCTTCAAAAACTTCTTTGTACTATTCTGAGACTTTTTTTTCAGACAGAGAAGTAGAAAATGTTGACATATGCATAAAATAAATCTTCATCGTAATATAAAACTAATAATTATGAAATCTACATCTTTAAGAATTTTGTGTGTTTTCTTTTTTTTATTTTCTTTTTTAATTTTAATTGTCTTTTTTCAAGAGCATAACAGAGACCAACTTGCAGTGAGCACCAAAATCCTGCTAGGATGGTAGGTATTTAGAAAGTTTAAAAGGCTGCACTCTAGGAGTTTTGGTCAGCCTCACTAATGTTTTAAAAATCTTGCAGAACAGATGCATGGAAATATGGAATAAATACTTAAAAATTGCATTTAGCTGTGTGTCTTCATAACATCTGAAGATAAGAGCCTGGTTTTTACTGGGAAAGAATTCTAATTTAAGTCTTTTATGTATGAATGTTAACAAGTTGTGAATGCATTAAGATGCAATTTACAAGTGAGTGAATAAATCAGTTTTTAGACTCTTTTAATCTAATGCAGTATGGACAAATATCCAGAAATAATTAAAATGATGGACATGTTGGTATTGCATGCAGCCTCCTACATTGTTATTTTGCATAAAAAGGGCAACTGAGGGGAAGATGTCCATACATTATGGACTTAATTGGCAGTTTCTTGTTATTAGAATAGAGGGTTATTGTCATTCCTAATGTACTCAATGTGAATCTAGTATTTGAGAAAGGTTGATAGGTGAAAGATTAGGTTAAGGGTTGACTTGTGAAAGGTTCAGCACTTCTGGATTGACAGCTCTGAGAATCTGAGAACTTGAATTTGAGCTGTGCAAAGAGCCAGGACAGGCAGTGCTGCTGCCATCTCTGTCTGACTGCTCCATGCTTACCAGTGGTGCACCTGCTTTTATCTGGAGTTCACCTTTATCTCTGAGATATATATTCCTTCAAATCCTATAATTTCTGCTAAATTTACTAGCACAAGGACTAAACACAAGGATACAATGACAGCTGAGTCTCTCTTCAAACCCAAACCTACTAAAGTTGGCTCACAAGGCCATATATACCATGCTCTTGCAGCCATCCTTACTTTTTCTGTGAGAAGGCTTAAAACATTAAACTTTCAGCAATTTTTTTTCTCTGAAGTAGTAAAAACTCATAACAGGTATTAAGGTTTTATTTAAGTGAATATTCCACTTTTGCACTGAGCAAAATTTTCTTCAGTAGTGTTAAGGCTGCCCTTGAACTGTTCTGATACCTGGGATTTTATCTATTTCCACATCTCTCTTTTAAGCATGGATTGGTTGAAAACATCCAAGGAAGCTAAAAAACATGAGCTGGCAGCTAATTGTTCAAGGCTGTACCTCTTACTCATATTTATGCTTCCTTTCCAGAAGAAAATTATAAACTTTGATCCTATTTATGATAATTTTGCTCTTAAGAACTTGACCTTTAAACAGTATTTCCTGCAGCCTATATTCATGGTATGTGCAAGTATAATACAGTAGCTGAAGTCTCTGGTATTTGTTTCTCATAAAGTCTGGATCACCAGAAATAAGATGTTTCTGTGTGGACATTAATGAACAGAAAAAAGAATTAATTCCATTTCCCAGCCCCTTTGGATTAGAATACTTGGAAATTATAAAATTTATCGAGTTAGGTAATTTTGTAACAATTTTTTTCACTCTTCATTTTAAAATCCCACTTTTTCACTAGCAGACGATCGTGTTGCATATGAAGTTGTGAGTACACTCACAAAAAGAAATAGCCTGAGCTTTGTGAGATTTTTTGGAGGTATTCAGAGCCTTCCATTACAGATGGAATTTCATTACTAACTTGATGAAATATGATAATGCTAGGTTTTTCTCTTTATTGATTTAGTCATCTACCATGCAGCTGTGCCTGGTATCATCAAGCAGGAACAAAGACTGGTAGATAATGGAAAGTTCAGTCTCTAAAGTTTGATCACAACTTATTATACAAACTAGCTTGCATAACTTCCTTTATGTCAGGTTGCTAGGTTTGGCATCATATTAAACATTAAAAGGCCAACTGTAATCATAAAATTTCACACACTCAGCTATTCATTTTATTTTGTCCATTAAAGGACAGTTTTGCCAAGATCTGAGACAAATTGTGAATATTTTTACTCATTTCCACCTAAAATTTGATGATTCCCTTGGCTTTGTTACCTCATGTGAGTAGCAAAGTATGGTAAAATTTAGTAGTATTAAAATATTGTAGATATATGGGAAAGTAGCCTTGTGCAGAAAACCTGGCATAAATTTCCAGTAAGAATTCCAAGTATTGTAAATAGGGTTCCTTCGAGAAATTTTGAAGATTCCTCCATTAAACATGGATGATAACCTGGGAAAACCAGGTTAAATGAGGAAAGCATGAGAATATGAATTTACAAATCTGCATGATCTTTGAAGCAAAACATATTTTAAGGACAAGCTGGCTCAGGAGGCATTGAAGAATTGCATAAAGGGGAAAAAGTATTTGCACATGAACATTTCTGGAGGGGACTGTAGCAAAGATGGATTTGAGTGTGATACCAGCATGCTGAGATTAAAGGAGGGATTGTTCCTAGGGCTGTTTCATGTATGGGTGGTTCTGCTAAGACTGCAGCTTTAAACAAACACTCTGTAAGTCTTTCTTGGTCCCACTATTTTGATCCTCTGAATTTGAGTCATTTGTTTAGTAATTCCCAAATGTTATTCAAGTAATGTACATTAACAGGATATTGACTTCTCTTGAGGCAAACATCAATGTTTATCGAACAGAGAAATAAATATTGACTGAAGTAAAGCCAAAGTCAATTTTTTCCTCAGAACTATAAACCTTAATGTTCACTGAAATGCCAAGTAAATATACAGTGGTTGCCATTTAAATCTTAGTAATTCTCTGGAATTATATATAAGACGACCACTGCTGTTTACATGTAAAATATGACTGTCAGAATAAATATGTTAAAAGAATTTGCAAAGATTTACTTTGTTCAATAATGAAAGCACAGCTATTAAAATGTGATTTGATAATTTTGAAAATTATGATCAATTATTTAGTAGTATTGTGGCCTGTAGCAAAAAAGTTTAATTTGCATTTTAAATTAGTGGAATTTCTTTGTATGATGGATTTTATTATTATTATTCCCAAGAGAGTAATGCAACATACTTACTGCAAATAGGAACTTGCACTAAAGAATTGTCATTTATTTATAAGCCAGCTAAACATGTACATAGTAAATGTGGCTAGTAGCCTTTTAAAGTGTCTTGTCTGACAGAATATATTTATGCATTTTTTATCTATTTACAAAATTATGATCTGTAAACATGGTCTAAGCAATTATTTATTAGAATAAGTGTTGCAGACGAGTTTGTTGCTGTATTGCAATTACTCAAAAAGTGCTTTTAAGGATGAACTGGCATCCAGATCAGGTTCTTGACTAGGCAGAGTTATCTGCCTGGAAGTAAAAGCAGCAGGAGATGTAACTGGAAATAGAAATTTTGGAGGCACTAAGAAGTCTGACTTATTGGTGAAAGCTGTTCTCAACCTCCTCAAATTTTACTTATTGATATAGGAACCTGTTTTCTTGAATGATCCAGTCGTGAGTGACTCCTGTCATGATGGAAAGAACAATGACCCGTGAAGGTCAAGGTAAAAATGGCCTGTGAAGAAGACAGGTGAAAAGTTCCTTCAAAATATCTTGTACGTGTATTAATTGATTTTATGAAAGACCACGTCTGACTAGTACTATTTCTTGCCAGCACTATTTCTAAAAACTTCATTAGACTGATGAAGTCACATTCTGCGTGTCTGCTCTGCACTGTTAGTTTTGTCTTCACCTTAAATGCTTTTTTAAAAATATTTTCTGTATGTTTCTGCTTTCCAAACCAAGTGGAATGAAGTCTCCACTGTCTTCATTCCCCATAGTGGTGGATCTAAAGGAATGTTTTTCAGTCCTTTATAATTTTCTATGCAGAACCACTGACATAAAGGAAATGTAATTTTAGCTGTGCTTAAGGGATTTCACATTCACTGCAGTGATCAATGCACAGAAAGATCACTCTGAGTAAGATCTTGCTTTGACTGAAGCAGCAGTGGTGTAAATTCTTTGTGACATTACACACAATGTCCAGAAAGGGAGCACTTTCTGTGTTTGTGCTTTCTCTGGTATGGTCCTTGCTCCTCTGTGGCTGTCTGCAGCATGCAGTGACAGATGCAGTCTGTATGCAGAATTTCTGACTCTCTTTTAACACTGCAAAGTGTAAGCAGACATCAGACACTGGTGCAGTCTGGAAATGAAAAGGCACAGTCCCATGCAGGAGGTGAACTCCATATTTTGAATTACCAGTGTGTTATTTTCATATATGTAACCTTCAGGTAGGACTGTGCTTTTCAGGACACCATGGCTAGGGAGTGAAGAAGTGAAGTGTTTCAGGCAGAATTAGACACGGGAGGAGAGAAAGCCAATGGGGCTTCCAAAGTAAAGGAATGAAATTACTGAACCATCTGAGATAACCAACACTTCTGCAGAATGATAGGGTTGCTTTCAGATAAGTTGCAGGTTCTATACACAAAAATAATGCAATTATTGAATTTTCAGTTCTACCTTAAAAACTGACTGAACAGAAAATCCAATGTTCTCCCCTTTTGTAAAGCTCAACTCAGTAATGTTTACTTCTTCATAGAGAACACTGTCATTCAGGAACAGTCTGCTGCCAGGAAAACGCTGGAGCAAACTGTCTCAAATTTTCAAAGCAGACATTTCTGCCTTTGAAATAATCTTGTAGCTGTTAAATGAAGGAATACTAAATAGAAGAGCGATTCCAGATCTTCTGACAATGTTCTGTTATAATGACTTTACTCCTATTATATCAAATGATTGATGTAGATGTAATCATTGTGGTTGATGGATGTTAGTGTGGCAGGGTGACATTTGATTTCTGTTCTGTTTGAATCCTGATTAGCTTAAAGAATAAATCTGTGTCGTGTGGTTAGAAAAAAGTTTACTGTACCTGTGTGACTACACTGGTGTCTGACTGACATTTATTTATTTTTATCAGTGTGGAAGGGTCAGCAATCCTTATTATTCAGTCTTTAAAGTGAATTTTAATGCTTGTGAAAGGAACTAGATTGACAGCTAGAGGAGAATTGAAGTCCTTTCTCCATCTGCAAAAGAGTCATAGCAGAACAAGAAGGATGTTCCTGTCTTGTCTAGGGAGTCTTTATTCTTATTTATGGCAGAATAATTTTAATGGTTGCAGACAGCAGAAACATATTTTGGCCATATGGATTTACATTAAAAACCTGCAGTATGTGGTTGCAGAAGTTTGAGGGAAAGTAAAATTTCATGGTCTGTTTCATGTGGGAGAAAATCAAGAGCTGCTGATAGAGTGGCTGTGTGTAGATATGACAGAGATGAAAAATGTATGGAATTTCAGTTCCTTTCATCTTCTGCACCTTTTTTCAAATCAAAGCTATTGCAGAACAAGAGTGACTGTTTTGTTATTGGGAAGGTCAAGAAAAAGACTTTCTTCTGAATACATAACTAATTCCTGTTATTATTTTATTTTATAACTTTTATTTCTTTTCTGGGCTATTTCTTGTATTCAGTTGAGTTCAGCTGTGTCTCTTGGTGAGCTCCTAGGAGCAGGAGTGGTGATTTCTGGCTCTTTTCTGCTGAGGACTAAGAGCACCTGTCAGAGGTGGAGTTCATTTTCTTCATCCCAGTCCCATGAGGTGCTGTGTTTCAGATTTGTGACTAAACCAGGGTTCTGGCTGTTGCTGGTCAGTAACTGCAGAGCAGCAAGGTTTTCTCTTTCTCTTGCTCTGCCACCCCTCTCAGTGAGCACTCTGGGGTGGGCAAAAAAAATGGGCACAACACAACTTGGGCAGCTGACCTGGATTGACCAGTGGAGTATTTCATGCCATATAATGCCATGCTCAGCAGTAAAATTGAAGGGGAATTTTTGGGTGTGACCAGCAGATGTGTACAGACCCATGTGACTCTTGCCTGCCACTGTGGTGCTTTGACAGACCATGTGGAATGCAAAGGAGGAAGCTGATGTGTTAATTTGCCCTGCTCACATGGGTTTAATTGTACAAAGGACTTATAGTCCAGTCAAAGTATCTCTTGTGATTTATATTCTGCTTCTTCGTCTCATTGACATCCATTCTGAGAATATGCTTTCAAACATTTTTATTAACTGCAGAATGTGGAAATGCTGAGGGGGCAGCTACTGTGTTTTTCTGTTTTTATTTTCCCCACTCTCCTTTGTTGCCTAACCCCATGGCATTTCAGGTGAGTTTTATATAGGTGAGCCAGCCCTCCTGCTGGCATGAACTCCTGAGCTGGCTTGCATAATATAATGTCTATTTAATGTTTTGTTTGAATAAATGGGGTTAGGTTTCAGGTATAACTGCCCATGTACATTGATCTATTGCATGCACAGAGGGTTTCATAGAATTCTCCAGCAGGATTAGGAAATGGAATTTTTTTTTTTATTGACAATGAAATGGAATGTTTGAAATGAACATTTTCCATTAAGGGGCTGTATGGAGCTCTGAGGAGGAAATGTTTTGCAAATCATAAGACAAGTTCAGTTTGTCCTCTCTTATTTAATAGATTTCAGCCAGATGTCTTCACCTGGAGACCAATGAATTGTTAGATTTAAATAAATTTTCTAAATGGCACCAGGTTTAAACCCAGGTTAAACCTTTTCAAACTACTGCGAAAAGGGCAATGGCTTCAGTAGTACCAGTGGCTAATCACCATCACTGTTTAATATTTATCACTTATTCTTCATTTGAATTTGTCTGGATTTAATGTCAAGGCTTTATTTTTTAATTGCTGGGTCTTTTTCTGCTACATCTGAAGTGCACTTTCCTACCCAGTGCTTTCTACCCATGAATGTTCTTACACACTTTAATCAGGTTACTGTGCAGGCTCTTTTTTCATAAGCCAAACAGGTTGAGCTATTTCACTCTCCTACTTTGTTTTGTTAAATCCTTGAACATTTTTCAATCCTCCTTCCTTCTAACATCCCCTTCAATTTCTTATTACACTTTTGAAAGTATCAGGAGAAGTTGTATTCCAGCATTGGCCCAAGTATTGAGAGATAAAATGACCTTTCCACTCCTTAGTCGTACATGAGCCTCAGTACAAATTACTTACAATTTATTATTGTGTATCTTCATGTTGACAGGATTCTGAATATGTATTTTGGAAAACATTCCTGTGAATGAAATGAGCTTCAGAACTTGTGTATCAATGTTTCTATTATAAATTATATACTCTGGATGTAGCTATAGAAGTACATAATTGTGATCTGGAAATGAGAAAAATATTGTCTATTATTTATGGAGATATTTTGAATAGACTCTGTTTGATCTGCAGTCAAGTATTTGCCTATAATTTCCCTCAATTATTATTATGATTTAAATTTAAAAAGAAACACCTCAAAAACAAACCTAATGATATAGGAATAGCTCTGATCACCTGCAGTAGCTCTTTGTTTTTATTTTAATTCTCCATATCACATGGATTTTCAATTCTAAAATTTTTGTCTTTATATTTGTGAACTGATCCTGATTTGTGAACTTTTCCTATTGGAACAAAGTGATAATAATTTTAGTGAATAATTCTGTAAAAAAAATGATTTTGAGTTAAACAAGCATTTGCTTTTCAGGTTCGTGTGCAAAATAATTCTTTGTTCCTCTCTCCTGAAAATTTAAATATTCTGAGGTATTTGTGATGGTTCATGACATTATTTTTCCTGTGAAGTTTTCTTTGAAAAGACTAGAACTTCAAAAATATTTAAACTAACTTAATGTTGAAATTACTTTTCTGTTGTTCAGTTCCCTGAGAAGATCAAATGATGCTTTTGAGTTGATCAAGCTCCAATTTGAAGAATGAATTATTTACACAACTTTAATCTAGATGTCACTTAACATTTTTTCTTGTTTCTCTGTGTCTGACTGATGCATGATAATTGAGAAAATAAACATGGTCTAAATATGTAAAAAATTTTAAATACATAGCAATTAAAATGTGATTTGCAGATCAAATTAGACCTATAATAAGACTTGAAGTTTTTATTTTATGAAGCCTACTTCTTCACTCCTTTTAAAGGAACTTAAATTCCTGTAAGTTCTCAGCTACAGTGAGTGTGTTCTTACACGCCATCAGTCTGATGATACAACAGGGCACCATTTTAAGGTAAAGGAGGGGTAGAAAGAAAGGAAAGACTAAGTAAAAAAAATCAGTTGGTCTGAAAAGGAGAAAAAATCTAGAGTCAGACAAATAAACAGATTCATGTTGTGTTCATACTGTCTGCAGATGGATAAAACCCATCAGTTTGGGTCTTTGGCATTATTCCAAAAAAAGGATTGTTGTTGAATGTTAATTTGGAGAGATCAGTGGTTTCCACAGAAATTGTTCCATGTTCTCAGTCCAAGGCCTCGCCAATGGCAGGGCTCTTCAAAGATGTTTCTGTACCAAAATCCTGTATAAAAATTGTGCATTGAGAGGAACAGTGGAAAGGAGAGAGTGTAGATCTGATGCAGATTCCACCTTTTCTGTAACAGGAACAGCAGATCTTAATGGAGAAGGTGGAAAAATCTGAAACTGTCAGTGGGCATGCTCAGGCTAGAATAAAAATGATTCTTCTGTTTAGTCATAGCTTTTCAGAAGAAAGGTAAAGGACTGAGCAGCCCAGAGATTGTTGCCAATTAAAATATGATCCTGTCACTGAGGTGCTGACAAAGCAGTGCTGTGACACCTTGTCCAGAGTTAGGAAACACAGAGCATTGGCATGGTGAGTTAAATCCCCTGTGGATGGAGCATGAGTACTTAATTACAGCATGATAGATCACAGCAGGCAATCCTCCCTCTCCACCCACCAGCCTTCGAGAAAGCCCCCAGTGAGAAGTGTCAACTCTGTTTGGCTTCAATAAAGCAAAATAGGCACTCTGTTCAGCCCCTCTTTTGAGTGCAGAATAAATTGAAGCACTTTAAAAACCCCTGTTTTTGAGGTAACATGATTACCATGAAGTGTTAATTGCATAGCATAACCATTATATACTTCTCCTGTTGCAGGAAAAGAAAAAAATTGCACTGAGTAACCTTGCTGGGCAGTCTAGCCTAGAGAAAATGTGGTATGAAGCATTTGAATTAAAACTCCTGTGAAGGATTCAGTTTACCCATTTCTTTATGGGTAGGCAGCATACTGAAATATTCAGTATTCTGATGTTCACCAAAGGTTTATGCAAAGCCCCATTTTGCACTGAAACTATTTTGATTTAAAAACCTTTTGAAATAGGGGTTGATTTAAATTCTCCCTTCTCCAGCTCCAGTTCATCCTTTCACCTTGGCTTCTGCTGTGAGGAAATGTAATTTTTTGAAGTGCAGAGGGAGTCATCGACTCTCCCAAAATGCACAGGGAGAGAAGCAACTTTCTGAACTGAGAGATCACAGTGTAGGATAGTGGATGCTTTGCCATTCTGCCATGTAAATTTGAAACAACCACCAAGCCCAGCACATTTATACATACAAAGATTTACTGAGACTCTAATTCTGACGCATTTTTCTTTGGCCACTTGAGTGTGACAATTAACTCTAGAAATAACTTTTTAAAGTTTAAGAAAATGGCTTGAGTCAGCATTCTATGTAAAATGTATAGATAGCATCAGAAATTTAAACCAAAGCTTGGTCCTCGTGAGGCAGCCAGCTCAGATTGAGTGGTAATTTTGCTACTTGCTTTATGAAGTTTCCAAAATACTATTGAGATGTATTCTTTTTACCACAGTAGGGAAAAAATAAAATATCTCTGTTGTGTTCCTTTGTTGTAATGGTGTTCAGTGCTAACAACTTGCACTGTGACAGCCAGCTGAAGCCACATGCAGAGTGTGTGGAAGTCACTAGAGAGAAAGTAGTTTTGAAATGTCTGACCTTCTCAGGGGGATTTCATTTTGGCTCCACTTACTGGACCCCCTCTGGTATGAAACATGAATCTGGAAGTGCTTTCAAATGCTGAACAACACAGACAATTTAAAAGTAGAGCATGGCTGCCAGTGGGTAGATTAAACAGAGAGAAAAGAGGCAACAGGGACATGAGTAACTCCAAATTGGTATAAGGGAGAAAAATGTGCTGCAAGAGAATCCAGATAAAGATGGGGTTGGAACAACAGGGAGAAGGAAGGCTCAGACATGAAAAAGAAGAAAATAAAATCATTGTATCAGAAACAGAATCTGTGAGTTAGGAACATTTTCAAAGCTCCATGGTCTCCCTTAATCCTCCACATATATTGCTTTGAAAATATGTCCATTTGATCTGTTCTTTTAAAAGCTTTTTTGGAAATAAAACATCCCTTGACCTGACTAAAAAAGCAGCACGCCTACATCAGTAACAGTGACCATCCTTTCTTCTTCCATGGGTTGGAACATCTGTCTTGGCCTTCTCAACTCTTCTTATGTTGGTGATTTCTGTGTGTTACAATGCCTCTTTCCTGTTTCTGTGGTCAGGATTTGCTGAGTTTTTAGCTGCAGGCCAAATTTGTCTAAACAACCCCTCAACAATGTAAATGATGGAAGACTAATAGCGTTTTCTAGAAAGAGACAAAAGAAAAAATAACTATTTCAATTTCTCAGGTGCTGCTGTACCTATATCTTTCAGTTCCAACCTGCTGTAAATTAAGCCAGTTCTTTCTTTCTTTCAAGATGAGGATTTTTGAGGAAATGGTGCTATACTATGCCAAATGCTGTGGTGCTATCAATTATTATCTCATAATGTCTAAGAATAGAAAGCTCATTGAAGAAAGTACTTAAATGGGATTAGAAACTCAGTATGAAGAGATCAATTTTATTTAAGCAAAGATCCTTTTAATGTTGATAACAAAGGATTTAATATCTTAAATGTGTTTAAAAATAGCTATATTGTTGTCATGTATATTAAAAAAGAGGTAAGTATGCTTCTTGGGCATAATTTTGGCAAAGGTCTTAGATAATTGTGCAGCTTTGCATATTTCTTGTGCAGCAATTTCTAGACATTGGAGTCAGTGGTAGTTCTGCATGAGTAAAACCTGCTGGTTTCATCCCCAGTGATTCATTGATAAGGGTATTGCTTCTGACATCAGATTCAGCTAAGGGTAACAGACAATAACATGGCTGATTACTAAGTAGAAGATGTAAATTCTTTCACATTTCTATGCATTAAAAAGGCTTAGAATTCCTGAATTTTAATATAAAGCACAATGAAGTGTATCAAATAAGATTCCCCCGTCTTGCTTTGTAATAATAACTTGCAGTGTGTACATTCAAAGGGTGAAAAATGGCTTTAAAGAACCTTTGCCTCCCAAGGCTGAGAAAATACCCTACCAAAATTTCATTAAACACCCTTACATTTTGTGTGTCTGATTGCATGTCCCTCTTTCTTCAGGTGATTATACCCAGACTTGCATGATCTCATTAAAACCAGTAGAGGAGCAGGTCTGCATCAGTGAAATAATGTGCACATCTTATGTACAGCATTGTAAGGAGAGCAGAAACAAATATTATCTTCTAATGTGGGGATTCTGGAGTGCACTTTATAGCATCTTTCTTGTTTTGGTGCAGGCTTCACCCCCTTCTTTCCTGGCAGGCTTCCCCTCCATCCCTTGTTGAGCTGTGCTGGTGGCTCAGCCTTTCAAAGCTGAACCTTCCATTCTGGGTTTTCGTGTTCAGTTTATGCTCACAAGTATCAATCAGCACTTGTGTGAAAGAGAAATGTGGGGTTTTGTTTGCACATTTTCACTTTGCCCTTTAGAATATTTGTATAGTTGGAGAGTAGATAGTGATCAGAGCTAAGAGGAGAAGGGCAGATGGCTGGATATTCCACCTTTTGGATGGCTGATAGTAGAGTTCACCCCCACCAGAACTTCATCCCCCCAAATCTTCAATTTTACCATTTTTAGGCTAACCATGGCACACTAGGACCAGAATATTCCAGAATATGGAGTACAGTGTGTTTAGACAGTGATGAGTTGGTAGAGGACAACTGCCACCAACTAAAGAGCTCTGGAGCCTCCAGTGTATCCAGAATTAAGTTCTTGCAGTGCATGTCAAAGAAAAGAAAAGAAAATACAGACAAAAATGTTGCTCCTATTAAAAACATAACTAAAATAGGATTACACAACCTTGTAAAGTCAAGTTTGCAGTTCAAAGTCTAATTATCCTGAATGATGCGTAGTGGTTTTGGTCCCAAAAAATGACATTACCAAAACCAAAGCAAAGATCTTTTTAGGCTGGAAATATTTTTCAATGTTTTCTTTAGCAAAGGTGACTGCAAGTAATCAGGCATCTCAGTTGTTCAGGAACAATGCATTATGTTTATTTTGTGTCATAAATTTAGATTTTAAGGACATATTTGTTTTAGGGATGAAAAGAATTGGTCTTGTGGCTTCCATGTTTCCTAAGGATTCTGGGATCCCTGCTGCCAGCTGCTGGTCTTGTTCCCTCTAAGTGCATCTGATCTGAATAAAAAAAAATAAAACAAAACAAAACAAAAAAACCACTAACCCAAACAGACCAAGGCAAGACACATAGCAAAGGAGTTGCTGTACCAATAAAAGAACTAACAACCTATTTTTTTTCTTTTTAAGCAGTTACTAATTTGAAATAACTCACTGAATTGTTACCATGAAGAATATGGCAACCAGTATTAGGAATTTCCTGAAATTCACAGAATTTAGAAGTGTTGATGAACGTGCAGGCACTATAGGGTTATTGTGGGAGGGTGAATTAGATAGGAGTTCCCTGGCTACATAATTTTACTGGTGAGAAGTTAAAAACTGCTGAAATAACTGTTGATGCCTCATTTTTATTAAAGACTTATTCTTATGTGCATGTATTTGTTTGACTGATTGCTGGGATTATTCACCTGTTTCACAATGACCTTTTCATTACTCCTGAGTGCTGAATGTATCTGGACACGATCACATCTCTAAGAAAAAAAAATACCTTGACTGTTTGCATGTAAATCTAGACAAGCTGAGTGAGACAATCTTCATGCAAGTGTTAAATGTGGTGACACCTTCATTGCTGATATATTGTACAAATGATTCTATCCAAATTACTTGTGTACTTAGCCACAAAGAAAAGGGGAGGAGAGATCTTGTCTTGAATGATGGATAAATGGAGGAAAGCTGGTTTTAAGTAGAACATTAGTTTTCTGAAGCTCTTGAACAGCTGAAGTGTGTTTTCAATGCCAAAAGATGGCAGCATAGCTCTTCAGGAGACTGAGGTAAGATACTTAGCCATTTAGGGTTAATGTAAATTACCTTAGCAGAAAATTGTGATCTGAGTAAATGTTGTTCTGCTGTGGTTTTTCAAGTTCAGTACCTATTTCTGCTTGAAACTAGCAAGGAGGAAGCCATTGAGTGGATAGAGGTTAAGACTGTATTTTATTACTAAATATATACTAAAAAAAATTACAAGAAAAAATGTACACACAGACATATTTCTCAATCCCAATATATAATTTCAGGTAAAAATCTTAAATATGTCATCTTTTATTTGATATAACTTATTTTCTGTTTTAGAGAATCAAGAACATAAATAAAGTCTGGCACTTTGATTGGGAGAGTAACAGAACCTGGGTCAAGCAAATCTGAGAATAAAGCTGAATAATTATTCAGTATTGTAAAGCCTGAAGGTTATTGTGGGAATGGTACATTCCCACAATATTTAGATGAGCAGATTTTTCTTTAACCTGCTCTTGAGAAGTGCATTCTTACTGTACCCTTTGCATCTTAATTTTAGTCTGAGAAGTGAGGATATGATTGTGTAAGATCCTATGTGATCTTGTTGAGGAATAAATTACTTTTGCTAGTTCAACCCTGTGATCAACTTTGGCAAATGTGTTGGGAACAAAACTCAGAAAGCTTTTTATGGTGCCATTCCTGGGCTTGTCAGAGCCACCTCTCACTGTGAGAATCCATGTGTGAGAGAGAAATCTTGGAGGGAAGGGAAAGGAGGGCTCATGAATGGCACTTAGGGCTGGCAATAGCTGGGAGCTCTCTGCTGTGTCAGACAAGAGGGCAATCAGATCAGGAAAAGAGAGTTCTTCCAGCCCTGATTTTCAGTGCTTGGTGGCACAGAGTAGCATATTCTGAGTTGGAAAAGAAGTTCAGCTGTTCTGCCTTCTGTCTAGGTTCATGATGCATACTGATTTCCACCGTACTTATCCTCATTTTCTAACTCTTTCTGGCTTTGTTTTTATTGATATTATTATTATTATTATTATTATTACTACTATTTTTAGTTTTAGTTTGGGGACAGACAAGTTGTCAAACTTCTGTTATTTGAATTGTATTGATAAGGTGAGTAGAGCAAATCTCTTTATTCTGGATCTCGTGACTCCTCTGCCCTTCTTTTTTATTTGCCATACATGGAATTTGTTTACAACACCAGTGCATTTTCTTTATTACTCTTAATTGCAATATTATGGCATGGCTGGTCATTTCAAGTGAAAAAAGTATTGCCTAGCTGTAAACCTTAGCTCAACAGCCAATATGGAGAATAGTAAATGGGACAGAAAATCTTCCCTCTAAAACTTTCAGCAACTGGATTTGCTAGTCTCTAGTCACAGAGGAAGACCCATTCTTTGCTCCTTTGCAGTTGCCTTTGACCAGTAAGTCAAAGTAAATCTTTCTTGGGGGAAATTTTGTTGAAATCAGTCTGTCCTTGAGAGTCTTCCCTTGACTGACCAAGGTTTTTCAAATGGGATTTTTTTTCTTACATTAGAAAATAGACTTACTTTAATTTGTTTTTTAAAAGAAAGACGTAGATTATCCTTTTTTATTTCTTGTAGTTTATTAGATTACATGGTTTTGCCTATATAAAAATGTATTTATTCAATAGAATAATTTTTTAATGTTAGATTTTGTTTTGCACTAGCTGTGGGAAGCTCCAGAGCCAGTGCCATGATCTGTACTTTTACTATAACAATCTCATAAAAGATTGTTCATCCATTAATACACTTGATATTTCTGAGGGGGAGAACTGGTAGTTTTGAGAGATACTAGAGGAGACGCATTAAAATAGTAGGAAGATTAAATTTTGTATTTCATTTATCACTATATTACCTGGGTAGCTTCCATTTCTGCATCACTGTATATGTTCATCTATTGTTTCTTTTTTCCCACACCAAAAGATGCATCATTTATCGAGTAATTTTTGGTTGCATGGTGGTTTTAATTTGATACTATGTTCTAGAGAGGACAACATCAGTGAGATGTGCTGCTTTTGGAGCAGGGATTTGTGATACTTAAAATATTTGTGATCAGCCCACTTGGTGGCTGCCTGAGAATGTTAAAAATTACCAATAAGCACTGTTCCTTTTAGTCCTTCAGAAACGAGTGAGCCACATTTCCCCATCAATATTTCCTTGTTAGAGGTCTGACCAAGAGCCCAGTTTTTCTGATTAATACCTCAGCTCTCATCACCTCTAAGATAAGACACTTCTGCCTTGTAAATGATAGTATCAGATTTTATCAGCAGGTGTTGAGGGATGGGAATGGGCACACTCGGCATTAGCTGACGTTAGGTCAAGAGTCTGCACCAGCTCCTTGTGATTCTCACAGCAAACAATGAAGATTTGTACGTGGTGCCTTGCTAAGGAACCTGCATATTGTAACTGATCAGCACTGATTGCACTTCATGCTGCCTTCTGACATTTCTCAGGGGTTTTTCTCCCTGAGATTCTCCTCGGGGTTTCTGTTCCCCGGGGTATCAGGGTCTCCCCCAGGGTTGCTGTTCCCTGGGGATTTCCCTGGGGTTGCTGTTCCCCAAGGTAATCAGGTTTTCAGTCTTCTCTTTGCCCTGGGTGTTTCACACCAGAGCCAGAGCAGACAGGCTGAGTCCAGCAGTGTTATCAAGGCTGTTTATTCTAAATTATCTCTCAGTTCTTGTCCAGCTCTGCAGGGCGTCCCCAGCAGAGCAGGACACGCGGGGACTGGGCGGGTCAGAGATCCCCAAACCTTCAGTGCGGGATCTCCCACCCAACCACTGTCCAAGATGTGTTTTTTATTTACAAAATTTTACCAATACCTACTACCTACACTAACATGTCATTTCTATTCTAAACCAATCTCTAAAATCCAGCTCAGGAAAAGATGGGGGACGAGAGCAAGAACAAGGAGCACAGGGGCCACTCCCCAATTCCTCCAGCTTGTCTCTTCAGCCCCATATACTAAGAATCCTAATTTCTATATTTATATTCTATAACAAACTAGCTACTATTTATTTTTAAATTCTTAGGGTTTGTGATTCTTCATACACTGTGGGCATTCACTGCCATGGCAGGGATCAGAGGCAGTGTCCTCCTGGGCTCTGTGTGAGGCTCTGACCCCCCTGTACAGACCCCAGACCCCCTGTCCGGTCTCCAAACCCTCCAGGACGGTCAGAGGGATGTTCTAGACTTTGGCAACATTTTCTGCATCTTTCATTGGGCTGAGACCTTTATTCTGTGTTTGTCAGTTGAATTGATTTAAGCTTTTAATGGTAGATAGCAGAGTTGTGTGGGCAGAGATGGACAAAGGGTTATTTCATGTAACCTTACATCCTGGGAAGTGTCTATTTTAGAATCTACCCTTTTTAGTAAGATCTATTTTTTGAAGGGTTTTTTTTTAGTATTTTGCATTTAATAAGTATCTTCACAGAAGCCCTAGTAATTGCTATGGTTACAAACAAACAAGAAAAACTTCCAAGGAAAGCTCTCGTGTGAGTTATCAGTTTAAACTGAGTTTATGAGAGGAATTCAAATTGTCGCTGTACTTATCTCACCCATCTAGTTAAGATTATATTTTTTCAGATCTGGAAGTCCCTGAAGAGTCACAGTCATATCCAAGAAACACAATAGATGGCCTTCTAGGCTAATTTATCTGATTTTCAACCTTCTAAATGTAAGTTTAAATGCAGATTTAAGAATATGAAAAATTCACATACTGCCCTCACCCATGGATTCATAAAGCAACTTCTGATGGATAATAATCACAGGGGGTAAGGAGAGTCATGAAACTGAAATAATATAATCAGAATATATATCAGAATGTATACTGCAATTACTTGAAACTTCCTTAGAATGTGATGAAGAAACCCTTTGTAATGGTTTCACAGTTATTCTGAAAGGTCCCTATGGGGTAAATTCCTTGGAACTGAGTGGTTGATATGTGTAGGATCAAGGCTAGACACGATGCTAATGAATAATAAACTGTGGGGAACTTGTCTTTAATGGATGCTGGATTAATTATATAAGTACTTTATGTAAGTCTTTTTCTTCCCCAAAGTATTTCTGTTCTGTAATGTAGAGAGTTACACAAAGAGTAATCATTGTTATTCTAGTTTGCTGTTGAGCTGTGTTTACTGGGGACTGCAAGAACTGAATACACTTAAAACTAAATTAATGTACTATTTAATGACTCACTAACCTCAGATATTTTAAGCTGTGTTGTCCACAGGTAACCTTAAACTAAAACCAAGCTTCAGACTAAAAAGAAATGTTCTGAAACTTATTCTTTTCCATCCCCCAACCAGCTTCAGCACACCCCAAGCTTTAACCTACAGTGGGTTTCAGATAATTTTTGATTCCATGAGTAATTAGCTTGAACAAAATGAAAATAAAATAAAACACGATATTGTGCTTTGTGATAATTGTCCTGGTTTGTTTTGTTTTCCTGTGCACAAGCATGCAGTTTCTAGACAGTGATGATCTACTTTTTCATTTCTAGCATAAGAACTAAATTATTTTATTTAGGCGCCTAAAAATGTAAATGCTTTGAAGCCACTAAGGTGCTTTTGAAAATCCTGACCTTTGAAAAACTTGACCTTGAGAGCCTGGTATAGATACCCAGTTTGGAAACTGCTCTATATTAGCATAAAATACACATAAAAACACATAACATGTGTTTTAAGAGCAGATTATCAGCTGGTATTGAGATCATTCTGTCAGTACTGTCCCAATCCAACCCAGACTCTTGACTGCAACTGTGAGGAGTTTGCAGAATGAGGGGAAAAACCTCAACAGTTCTTGAGTGGACATGAGCTGGCAATTCATAGTTTGGAGTCCTGGGCTGATGATTGTAATGCTGATTGTCTTACCATGCCTGTCCTGAAAAATCCTTTGGCTGGACCAGGACAGAATCATATCCAATACTTAGTCCTTTAAATTCTTCATGCTTATGGTACTGGGAGGAAATTGCTGCTTAGTTACCTGTCACATGTATTCTATATGCTGCTGGAGTAGGGAAAGCAAAATCCTTGATGTCTTCCTCCAATATGCATCTATAAAGCCCTAGAATTTATTATACTGATGGATTTTAGAGACAGAGAGGGGACCCCCTGGATAATTTGATATGATCTCATTGACTACAGACAAAAGGAATCTTGTTCAGTGTCAGTCTCTTCATGTCCAGAAGTTTCTGCATGTATTTGGAAATCTTAGCAGCTCATAGGCATGTGATGTATTTCTTTTATTCCATATTCAGTTCATATCTTGTTTCTCTTATTGCAAAGCTCACTCTCAACAATTTTTTTTATCTTGTTTCTCTTATTGCAAAGCACACTCTCAATAATTTTTTTTTGGTGTATTTAGCATTGCTTCACCACAGAAAAGGAAAAAAATTGGCTTTCCAACACATGCAGAAATTATACTATTGTAGTTTTAGGAGATGCAAAATTCCTTGCATGAAACAAACACAAATTAAGTTGCTATTGTAATTCTGCATTCCTTCATTATCTCTGTGCATTTGCATTAATATTCCTAATCCTTTTAAACTCTTGACCTCAGTTATAACTCGTGAAAACGATTTCCAAAAGCTGTTTGAATTCATGTTGATAAGCTCTTTCTTTTAATATTATTTTTTTCAGTTTCACTGAAACCACCTTGTGGTGGTGTGAAATTCTGAATTGGTTCTTTTAGAGCAGTTTGCTAATTCTCACCTTTAGCACCACAGCCATATAGACACTGCCACTTACAGAGTGGTTGTTTTCCTGCCTGCTTAATTCTAAGCAGGTTTTCAGCATTAATTAGGAATCCTTTTTGATTTTGCTGTATCCAGATCTGATTAGTTTATCCATCCTGAAGCTTCCCAAGCGGTCACAGCCTCATCATTTCTCCAAACACTTTTTTTTTCAGCAATGTGCTCTCCTCCATTCTTTGTTCTGAAATATAATTTTCTGTGTACTATAGGGCATTGCAGAAAAGCAGCCTTTCATTCTTCTGTAGTAATGAGCAGATGCCAGGGTTGTTTAAATGTAAGAAACTCAGAAAATGCTAAAAATCTGTGGGTTTGGTGCATATGTTATCCTTAATAACATCTTTTAAGTATATCATTATCTTTCTTTGTAGCATTTCCAAATACCAATCACTAAGAAAATATTTTCTGTCTCTGGCAACTTGTCCCAAAACAAAGATAGTAAATGTTGCAGTATGCTTTAAAATTATATTTGCATCTCATTGTAAAGGCTACATTTACAAGTAACTCCAATCAAATCCAAGGAAATGTATATATATGGTTTAAATTTTACAGTACATGATGCTACATGTTATATATATGTGCATATGCATATATATCTAATTTTTTTCCAATTTGATATTTTCTCATTATTTATTATCATAGTATATTTGCTGCTTTTCATGTTTTACAGGTCAGATTCTATCATGTAATATAAAAGCACTTAAAAATAAAATTATTTTTTATTTCTGAACCTGCAGTCAGGTTTGAACCAGAGATGATTTGTGCTATGGATAATACAGGTCTGTGTTTGATGGACATCTCCTCTCATCTTTCTCTTGTGTATGTGTGTCTTTAAGCTAGTCTAGTTCTCAGATGATTTTTATTCCCTATCAAACTTGTGATCTTTTTTAATATTATTCAAAGATGCTTGGCACATTGAAGTGCACAATTAACTAACCAGTCTAATTTGCAAAATTAGCCTGCCATTGTAGGCTGTGAGAACCACCATTATATTTTATTATGTAAAGTCTACTGATTTTCATTCCTTTACAATCTCCTTTCCTCTCGATCATTTTCTGCTTTCAGCAGTCTGAATGTCTGAAGGTATTTCCAACAAATGCTCTTCAGTGGTCATGGCAAACCTTCAATTAACAGATTTGATGCAGTGTGTATCATTATTCCATTATCCAGTCATTCTTTTCTTCATTGTCTTTTAAGATTGGTTATTTTATGTTGAGAAATATCCTTTTCTCTATTAGTATTCTATAAGGTGTCTTTTCAATGTCAGGAGTTACACATGAGGATCACCTGGCACAGTGACTGTCCCATTTCAGAAATACAGGAGGCTCTCTTAAATAAAACCCAAAATGGATTTAAATACAGGAAACAGCCCAAGCCAATGTCAAAGAACCTCTCTAAAAGCTGGTCTCCTTTTTATTCTCTTTATAAAATTTCCATACAAGGTGATCACTTTTAAGATACAAGATCAGTTGTAACAAACAATGAAGTGCAACAAGATACTTGTTACTATTTTAAAATATTAATCACTTAATATTTTAAAATATTAAGCATTTAATTGTAAAATATTTTTATTTTACAAAGACACAGCATACTGTAGTTTGCCACCTCTTCCAAGCAGGCAGCCCATCTCTCTTTGTGGACAAACTTTACTGTTAAAAGATGTATTTTTCCATGTAAGTGTCATCAGGAGCCATCCCTTGTCTCTGAAGGTGCCTCACAGGGAAGGCAGGAAAAGCTGGATCTAAGGGAGAGTAATGGGAAGGGTTTATAGTGGTTATTTGCCCATATCATGAAGTGAGAGCTGTGACATCAGCTTGTCACAGCTTCATCCATCTGGTTTTGGCATTATTAATAAGCAAGTCATGACATTTTTAAGTTGTCAGAAATCAGCTCAGTACAACTGGGTTTTTTTGGCTCTCAAAAAGAGATTTTCTTTTCTGTTCACACATTCCTGTGATGCAGCTGTTTACTAAAATGGCTCTTATGCATATTTAACTTGGTGTTGGTTTTTGGGGTGGTTCATTTGTTTGTTTTGTTTTTCTCCCGTGTAAAAGTCATGGTGTTATTAAAAAAGTCCAAATAATCCACGAGAGGAAGTGATTTTGAAGATGCTGGCAAAGCCTTCTTAGTGTTAATCCTTGTGCTCTAGGCAGTTAGCATGTTTATTTGTGGTCTTTGTAAACTTATGGGAAGGGTAGTTCTTCATTTCTCAAAATGATGTTTTGCTTTTTTTCCCTATGTTTCTTGTAGGGTAATTCTTCATTTCTCAAAATGATGTTTTGCTTTTTTTCCCTATGTTTCTTGTAGGGTATATATTTTTCCAATATACAATGTTACGATGCTTTCAAAGCTTGGGTTTGCTCATCAAAATAAGGTACAAGCACAATGCCAATGGCAGCAGAAGTCACTTTTCAGTTTTGAAATTAAGTCTGAACTCTGTCCAGAGAAGCAAAGTAGGATTAACAATGAGGATAGAATGTGACCAACAATGGCTTCTACCTCATCTAGACTTAAAACCTCTGGGAATATTATCCCTAAGGATAAAAACTGCATTTGCAACCTATTGTTTCTGGTTTATTTTTTTTATTTCTTACCCTTCTGCCCTTCCAAACTCTCCCTTCCCCTTCAAACAGAAATCTGTAAATATGAGTAGCTGCAAGGAGATGAAGCCTAAGAAGTTTTGGTCTAAATGTTATTTTCTGACAACATCACAGAGCAGTGGAAGCTGCACCCCCACTTCACACCCATCCTGAATGTTGCCACAACTGTGACACTGCCATTACCAGTTTTTAAGCTCACTTTTGTCTGTGGGAACAGCTTTAAAACTACAAAAGGGGAGACCTAAAACTTTTCTGAATGAGACAGGCAGTTTCTTTGCATTTTGCTTGCTGGGAACCATTTGCAATTCTGGCAACTCAGTGGCTATGGAAGTCTGGAGGAAAAAATCAGCTTTGCATTAAAAAGTGTTTACTTTTGGTGTTTCTGTATGCTAGATATTATTTGTATTTAGCCATTTGAATTCTGTAGCTTTTCTTTTTGAGGGGAGCACTGTTGGAACATCCCATGCCTTCCAATGGGATACAGTTAACTGAAGTATAATCCTGACTTTAAAAAGAAAAAAATTGAAAGTTGTTGTCTGTCAAATACTTTAATAGGTGTTCTCTTCCATAATAGCATCCATCTTAAGATAGGCCTGTTTCACTGTTTAAAAGAAATATATTCTTCATCATTCTTTAAATATTTTCCTTGAATTACAAGCTCCTGATAGCAGGTTAGAGATAGAAGTATGGAAGTATACTGCAGTGAAAATGGAACATTGTGGCAGAACAAAAAGCTGCCCCTGAGAACAAGTCTTGTATAGTTCAGTGTGTCCATGCAACTCTAAATTTAAAATGTGCTAATTTAATGCATGCTCAGGGCTCTTGTCCTTGTCCTGCAGTCCCTGCAGTAACGAGTGTCAGTGTGCAGAGGGAAATGAGGATGGAAAGGGTAGAGAGAGCCCTTGCAAGGAGCCCCTTCAGATATGAGAGCTGAGGGGTGAGGATGGCATTGAAGTAACTCCAGTTAATCAGGCTGTGGGGTGTGAAGCAGCCAGCAGGGATGTGCTCCATCCATGCAAAATATCAGCACATGCATCCTTTCCTGAGTTACAATGCTCTGCTGATGAGCAGCAGGGAGGGAGGTGTAATTTATGTAATCTAAATAGGTATTTGACAATCTGGTATTGTTTCACCTCATTGACAGCATTTATCTTTGAAACATGGGATAATAAACTCTGCCCACTGCATTGAATGAGGACAGAGATGAACTCAGTCAAGAAGTGTCATGTTTGTAGAGTGAAATTACACAAATGCTGGGCTTGGTTAGTGCTCCTTGCTGATTTTTTAAACTATTTGTTTTCTTTTTATATATTTGTATTCCTTTCTATAAGAAAGAAGTGTCAAAACAGAGTGGATGCTTTTATGTAATTGTCCCACTGGGCTACTTTATGCAGACTATTTTTTCTGCTGAATTATAAGGAAAGTTTGGTTTAAATGCAAATGATTTGCCAACATTAAAGATTCAGTGCTTTCTGCAAGGCTGCTGTAGGGAGGCCTCAGTGACAGAGAATACCAGTCTAAGCCATTCTTTTGGATTTTGTCACTTCTTTAAGAAGCAAACATCTCACTTTTTTTTTGCTGATTTTGTTGATTCTGGGGTTTTTGGAAGGTTTTCAGTGCTCAATGGGACCATTTCTTTCTCCCTGCAATGCAGCAGGGACATGGAACTGCTGCAGTGCCAACACCAGCAGGGTCCAGGCAGCCAAGCAGAAGCAGAGATATTCACTCCAGAGGTGCCTCAGCCAAGGCCAGACCCCACATCTGCCACCAGAAATGCCTTGTAAGCTCCCACCTTCCCATTTTCATGCTTCAGGGAGAGGTTGAGCCAAGCAGGGTTTCTCCACCACGTAGTGTTTGTCCTCTGGGCCATGTGGTCTCCTGCAGCCACCAGCTTGGGTGGGAGGCTTCTCCTCCGTCTCATTTTCTTTATTTCTGGGGAGTCCATGGGATTCAGCACTTTTATGTCTAGAGGATATTGATTTTATCTGGATTATTGCTGTTTTTTGGGGTTTTTTTAATAAACTTTTTTTTTTCACTTGCATCTTCTCATTTTCTCATCTGTGTTTCTCCTTGTTGATGAAAGGGAAGTGGCTAAAACTGGTGGTCATTTTGCAGTCTCCACTCAGTATAATTGTGTAAGACGGCGTTTAGAGATATTTTCTGGTTAAGAGGCAAGCATGAAGCAGTGGGCTCAAGTCCTTTCTGCCAAGGAATCTGCTGTGCAGCACGATTGAAGAGTCTTCTCTGTGTGGACAGGGACATGATGAGTGCTCAAACTATGCTGAGTCTTGTCAAAGTGCACACTGTAAATGCACTCAGATGTTATTTAGGAAGTGATTTTCTTTTTTGTATTATTATCAATAATATTGGATATTGAGGAGCAGCTGCTTTATAGTTGTATCCAGCCTTATCTCATTATCTTCACTTTTGTTTTTCTTCTAAGACTGCTCTTTTTCTAATTTTGAAGCAATTCTGTCTTTCCTCCTCCTCCTCTCAAAGTTAAGTTTCATTCTTTTCTAACAAGCTGTAGAACCTGCTGTTCCTTATTACTCTCTACTTGTGTCTTGTGACTGTAAATAGCTATTAAATTATTGAAGAACAAAGTGATTATTTTTTTAGAATATTTTCCCCCTCCCCCTGTTGATTAGTTTGTGCATGTATTAATAAAATGATATACTGGGTTGTTTAGGCAACATAAAAACCAATAGTAAATTATTAAACTTTTGTATGTGCCATTAATTTCCATTTTAAATGCAATTTTTTCATAGTCATGGAAATTAGAATTGAAAAAATACCTATTATGCCATTCAGTTCAGTCTCATCCACTGCAAGATTGCCTTGGTATATTTATGATGTATAATTCCTAGTGCTTTATTTTAACTAATCAAGTAATGAGGCTTTCAGAATTTATCTTGGGGAAAGTAAACCAGAGCCCAGTGTGTCCCACTATTAAGGCATTTTTATTTTGTGCCAAAATTTCTCTCCTTTTCTCTGTCTCTCTATCACAGTTTTTTTCTGCAGAATTTCCTTTAAGCAGCATTCCCAGCATACTCTTAAAATCCATAAACTGTATAGGGTTAAACCTCATTGTTTTAAATTGGGTTTTGTATTTTTCAGTAATAGTGGAAATAACCCCACACTTGCAGGATGGATGGATGGCTGAGGACTGCTCAGGAGTTTGCCAAGCAGTTATTTATTTAGGAATTAGACTTACATACCTTAACCTGAACTGCAGTTTTGACTTACATTTTTTCTGTTTGTATTTTGATTTTTTTTTCTTTTAGGTGTTGTCTTTCTAAAATGGCTTTATTTTTATATTTTATGTAGAAATAGGTCCCTAATGAAGATTATTGTAGGGTTTCTAGTTTCTACATTGGGCTAATTTTTATCCCTGAAGGAAAGGTCTCATACTTTACACAACTACACTATTAAATACAGGAGGGAAGAGATCACTACTGCTTTTACTGATTGCCTAAATAATCAGAACTGCATTTGGTCACAGTTATCTCTACCTATCCTTAGAAAGACTGTGTTATGTAGTAGAAATTCTTTTTGCATTTTGGAGGTGCTATTCAGGAATGTTAGGAAAAAGAAGTAAATTTAATAATGTTCCTTAAACTGCACTTACAGGAGATGTGTTCTTCATAGGCATAAATAATAAACATAAGATATTCAATAAACAATTGATTAAGGTGAAAATACTTAAGGTGATAGTAGAAAGGTCTTTGTAATAAAAATTACCAGCTGCTCTTCTGAGTGTTCAGAGTACATTCAATTGGAGCTATCAATGCTGTCTTTTGCAAGCAGGACCCTTTCCAGGAACAAATGCAGAGGTTTTTGTTCATCCTATTCCATTTCATTTAATTCCTGCTCATGAGATCCAGTAAAGAGAACACGTCTAAAATGATTTTGCTGCCAAGAAATCAAGTTGGGAATCTGTTCAGTATTAATATAACTGAATATATTTTCTATTCCTCAAAATATTCAGGATTTTAGTTTACTGAAAAATTTTAAATAAACTCCTTTTTGCCTGCTTTTCTGGGTTGGTCTCAGACTTCCTGTATGAACCTCTTTCTGAACACTGCAAAGCAGGCATACAAAATTGAAAATGGTGACATTATTGCTCTATTGTTGAAATGTCACTTGAAAAATTCTACCACCAGTTAAATTGTTATACAACAGAAAAGGGGAGAAAGTAATGGAAGAAGAAATACAGAACTGCTTGAGGCATCTTTGATAGCCAAGTCTTTACCTGGGCTTAAATTTGTCACTGGGCTTGTCCTTGTTTGAAAGGTTTATAATTTGTTTAAAGCAGTTCCCTTAGTGCTGGCAAGAAGCACTGACTGTATGACTGCAGGCACTAGTTAGTCTCAAAAATGGAGGCTGAAATCCCACTTTGAAACTTCTGAAAGAAGTCTTGATTTAAAACATGAAGATGAAAGACAACCTTTTTAGGTCTAGAGTCATATTTATGAGATGAAACTGTCTAACATATTATCGTATATAACTACTTTATTAAGAAATTAAAACAAAGTGATCATGAAGAAACGTTCAGATTTCTTTTGTTCCTATTTTTTCTTGTCCTTTCTATTGCTCTTCTGCTTAAAATTCTTTATACAACAATATAGACTTGATTACAGCAGAGTAGATTATGATTTTCTGTTTGAAAGGATATTTATGTTCATTATGCAGAGATCTTTCTGTGCTTCTGATTGTCTCCAGTGGTTAGGCATTTGAACCTCCTGGATAGCAGCTAGTATAATCCAGTTCTAATAAAAATGTAGTTTATGCATATCACAGGAAGGTTTTAGGCAGCTGTGAGCTATTCATACTCTCTCCTCAGGAGAGATCTAAAATTTTCTGTTTTGAATAAAGTGCCTTCCTCCAGTTAACTCTAACTGGGGAAAAATATTAAAAAAAAAGAAATCCTGACAGCTGTACATACTTTTCCCCCACCCTCTATATTTAACTGACTCTGGCCAATGATGAGACCATCACTTCTTTAGCACACTAATTCAGTTCCTTCTTTATTGGGCAGTGTCCCAGAACTGAGGGGATCTGAACTGGGAAGAGCCTGTGGGATACAGTCAGTTTCTTGATTTGGTTTTGTTTCAAAATTAGGGAACTGTGCTGGATGGGGGTGGGTTATTTTGTGGGTTTGGTGGTTTTGTTTGTTTGTTTCCTAGTTATTATCATTCTTGATATATAATTCAATACATATATAAAAATCTACTGACATAGCCACTTGTGCCTCTTTTTACAATCCAATTTAAAAAGGAGGGATGTTCCAGGTACATGTGCAGCCACACCGGTGCCTGTTAAATCCAATGTTGAGATGTAATCTTCATGTATAGAAGTTCAGGAAGGACATGCTATTGAATATGGGAGCATCAGCAAGGGAAACATCCCTCTATGTATTTCTGGCCTGTACTCCTCCCTGACACCTGATTTTATACCTAAAGTGGTTGGAGTTGTGATGGTGAACGTGGCAAAGCCCTGGTTAGATCTGGTGCATTCTCACACCAGCAAATGGACATCTCGACAACCCAGTTGTAGGTAATATATAGGAGAGTCTGGGGGGTTTTTTTCTTTTTTTTTCCTTTAATGTGTCTTAAAGATTAAGACACATATGTTTTAGCTATTTAAGTAGAGGTGATATTACTGTTTGTGTTGGGTGAATTGAGCCCTGGTGATGACACAGCTCCAGGCTGCTGCTGAGGATAATTGAGGTGTATCCAAAGGCAGCTGCCCTCCCAAAATAAGGAGAGCCCTCCCAAAATAAGGACAGCCCTCCCAAAATAAGGACAGCCCTCCCAAAATAAGGACAGCCCTCCCAAAATAAGGACAGCCCTCCCAAAATAAGGACAGCCCTCCCAAAATAAGGACAGCCCTCCCAAAATAAGGACAGCCCTCCCAAAATAAGGACAGCCCTCCCAAAATAAGGACAGCCCTCCCTGCAGTGACCACACTGCAGAAATACACAAGCTTAGGGTTCAGAGTAGATTTTGAAGAAGTAGGCCTTTGTTGGGGGATGTTGTGCTGGGTTAATAGCTGGGTTAATAAATCCAGTTTGCTGTATTTATAGCTGTGTATCATTTCTGGGACCAAGCTGGTGACTTTGGGTGGCACCAGAGTGTGTAGTATGAGTAATGTGTGTGTTTACAGCTTCAGGGACATTTGCACCTGTAAAGAATTCTCTTCTTTTCCATTCCTGCTCTCAGCCTTTTTTTTTCCTCCTGAGACTGACTGGCTGTGATCATCTTCTGTCACAAAAACGAATGTTGAGCTCAACAACTCCCATTATGTATCCTCATGAAACAAGCATCAGATAAAGCTGGCTCAAGGCCATGGTGGACGGGATTTGGTATTGAAAGCACAGCCTGTTAACAAAAGGCTCCCTGGCCATTGGGAATCCCTGGAGCTATTCAGTGTCTTATAAACTAAATAAGATAATCTGACACGTTTAAGGATTTGTCTTGCTTAGGTGCCAGAATACTTGAAAATTCAAACTAGAGACCTGTGAGGAAGGAAACAAAGCAGGGAGTGAAGTGGGTTCCACGTGTAGCTGTGGAAATTGCAGGGGTGAGGTGGAAGGAAGGGGGTGAGAGTGACATCTCCTGCAGAAACCAGACACAGCAGCTGGTGAGCAAGGTGATGCTCTCACCCTGAATTGCTCTGTGGTGAGGGAAGTGGACAGGGACAGTGGATTTCTGCCACCACTCAGGCTCCCTCATCCCTGCTCCTGCCCTTGATGTTGTCAAAGAGCTTGCACGTAAAGCATTTTTTAGTCTGCAGCCTCATGGTCCCCTGCCTCCATATACTCAGATTAAACAAGGGTCAGCTGAACCTTTTGTAGATTTTGTTGAAAAATTAACACAAGCTATGGAGCTCCAAGAATGAGCAAGCTAGGGAAGGATCTTAGAGAAAATTGCTTTTGTGAGTGCTAACTATCTCCATGGCATGTGTAGTGATCAAAATAGACCTAACCTTTGCAAATGCACAATGAAATCAGGTGAGACTCAATTTCACTCTGTTGCACAAATAACATTTGGCCTTGAGTGAGTATTCACACTACTGCCAAATGTAATGGAGCTCTTTCAGAGGTAACCCACAACCAAAATAGCTTTCTTTTTTTAAGTGTACTTGAAAAGGTTGCAGGAGGAAGTGGGATATCAGGGAGCATATGTTGTTGTGTAATAAGCCATGCAGTAGATATCAGAAATTAATGAGGCAAAGAAAGCAAATGCAGCAAGCAGCAGCAACTAAATTTGGAAAAAGCTTGAGTGTTGTGGGAGACAGGAACATTAAGTGTTCTCTCCTTTTTCTCTATGAAAAACCCAAAATTGGAGAATTGAATACAATTTTAAGGTGATTCTGTGCATGGAAGTAGCCATCAAACTTCAAGTCAAAGCCAGAAGTTGCTAGTGCAAGATAAAATGAGCAACTGAAGAAATAGAAGACAAATGGATCTGTAAATTGTACAGTTTCAGAAAACAAATTTTCCAGATTGAATAAGTAACCTTTTGTTTCCCAGAGCTTCATTGGCATCATCACAGATGGGATGTTGACTTCATTGTGAAATTTTAATCATTGTCTTCAGAGTCTTCCTACAGAAATACTTATCTTCCATCAACTGGAAGCAAACCTTAATTATTGTTCTTTGGCCATGGGATAGGATGTATTTGTGTGTATAGTTTGCCATAGACAACAGGAAGATTCCTCCAGCCCTGTTTCATGGGAGGAGGGAGAGAAAACCTCTGAGTTTGTCCAGTGGGTGATAGGGATGAAAAGTCCAACAGTAATGAGTGCTGGAATTCTGATCCCCCCTCTCCTTGCCCTGAACAGCTTGTTAGGGCTCAGCAATACATGTTGGTTGACAAAATTCTAAATTTCATTACTGTGTAATAAAACAGCTCAGCTCCAGAACCGGTCAGTTTATTGATTTTAAGTGGCAGGGGATTTGAATGCTTTCACTTTGTAGGCCATTATTGTTTGACTTTGAGAAACCAATCTGCTGTTTGGAGTAGTGGATTAAGCATGCAGATATTGTGATGATCAGAGCAAATTAAATGTTCATACTAGGGATGTATCTCTGAAAAATTGTGTGGAATATTTTTTCTGAAACCCTTGTCACTAAAAAAAGAATTTTAGCCTCAATAATACTACAGCTTTGTGTTTTTTTTGGAAACTTTTGTTTAACTTATGTTTAACTTTTGGAAAAATTATGAGGAAAGTGTAGATATTATAACTTCTTCATTTTTCCTATATATGTACATTTATATATATAAATTTTATATATTTAAATATATATTTAAAAAGAGTAATTTATAAAGAGAGCACAAAGGTTTTTTTATGCATTTGTTCCTTTGTCATTCACTTTCTAATTCTTTATTTCTATTTATATGAATCAAAAAGAGAAAGAAACAATTAATTTACCACAGCAAAAATGTTAATTTTGTGTTGCCACTAGATCAGGCTGAGGTACTGACCATGTCTTGCCTGAGAACTAAGAGGGACAGGAATAGTTTTTCCTTGTGTGAAAGATGTGGGATGTGTTTTTGTTCAGAGTATATTTAATTTACTTCAATTTCTGGAAGATAAGGGACTGGGAAAACAAGGATCAACTTTACTGTGAGTCACAGCTCAGACCTGTTGGTCTTTGGCCCCAATGCCACTCTCTGCCACACAGGAAATACACAAACAAACAAAAAAACCTCACATAGTCCTGTACATAGTGAAGTTGAACTATTTAAATAATTGCTGGTTTATTCTGGTTATCAAGAACTTTTGTATGCTAATTTTTTATGGGTGCCGGCTTTGTAGATAATTTTCCATAAAATTAAATTACAGCAGTTGAAGAAATAAAATCATATTAGACTATCTGGCCTAAACAAAATAGACTTTGAAATTATTGTGTAACATTAAAGGATGTGTTCATTAAAGGCTGCCTCTGATTTTTTTGCATTTAGATGTTCTTTATATTTGCATACTGTTTCAAGCCTTCAGAATTGTGTTGCTAATGTGACTTTTCTCATTGATGCTATCTACATAGAAACCTTATCACAGTGCTATGAATATTGATTATATTGATATATTTGATTTTCAAAGATATGAGTTTTGAAGTAAGGTGTTGATGATTTGAATTGGTTTGGATCCAGCCAGATTCAGTCTTGAGTTTTGGTGTCTACCTGTGCTGCAAAAGTGTAAAGGAGTAACATAAATTTATAGGATAAAATGCAGACTTCTCAATCAAAACAAATTTTAAAATAGATTTCTTTAATTTCTCTTAAAAAGGGAAGGTAAAGACAAGGCAAACTGCAAAATGTAAAAGGAAACCAAATATTTGATTGCAAAACTTTTTATTTAATTATTCACAATAAAAATGGACTACTAAATATGTAATTTACCTAAATGCTCTTACAAATATTTAAGAATGACAGGTGATTGTCTCAAACACTGTTTAGACCAACAGAGATGGATTCATCCAGGAAATGATGGGAATTTAGGGTTAAATAAAGGGGAGTTTATTGTTGTCTCAGACCTAGGGGGAGGTTAACAGAGCTGGGGCAGAAGAATGTGTCACTGATAATGGACAATTCATGGGCACAAGGAAAGACAACTCAGCAACTCTGCTGAAATCAGGGAGGACCAGGTAGAAAGTAATTCTGGCAGTGGGAGATCATGGCCATGACCACAGCTCAAGAAAACCAGTGACTCAGAAGAGGAGAGAGACTGAGCTTGCAGACTAATTACCATTGGAAACAAGGCGATCATTCAATGAGCATTAATTTCTCTGCTTGCAAAAATGTATATATAGTGAAAAGTTTAGAACAACTTTGGGAATTCCCACCACTGAGTAGCCTAGGGTGAAGAAGGACCAGAAGGATGCTGGTGGGTCCAGATGTGATGATTAGATTCTGCTTTTCTGTCTCTCCTCTCTTTTGTATTTCTTTTTCTCTCTACCTCACATTTTATTGTTAAATAGAATCCCCAGTGTGGCCAAAATCAAGTCCACTATCAGGAGGGCAGCATAAAAAAATGTACAGTAATATTTCAAAAAATACTATTTAGGAACAACATTTTTATAGCCTTATATTTAAAACATAACCAAGCTGACCCATAGACCAACTTTAGAGATAAACATTTGCTTAATATATTATAAACATTTGCTTATAGTATATTATACTATATATATAAAAAGTTTTACTCTGTGTATATCTAAAAGTATATACTTGGAACATGAACATTTAAAGTGCATTGCCTGGTGACCCTCTCAGTCACCTGTATTTGCCAAAGCATCAAAATTTGTTAATCTACCTATTTCAAAATTGGTTAATCTACCTACTTTTTAATTTTTTCCTGAGCTTTTCTCCTCAAGTATTTGCAAATTATTTTGTGTATTTTTAATTGTCCACCAATCTGTCTCCTGAGCATTTTCATAGCGGAAATGGAAATTAAATGCTCACTCTAATTTTAATGCAGGAGTCCTAGGATGGCTGGAGTTGTTAATAAACCCCTGGCACTGTGCAGGGTCTGTAAATGTCACATGAGCTGACTTTACAGGCTTAACTACCCCAGTAATCTGCATTAGGGTGTCTGTGCATGGTGCTGCTGTGGGAATTAACTGCTCACCACTCACTGACTCTTGAAGGATTGTAAACAGGGTAATAAGACATGATTTAAGAAAGCTTTTGAAAATTAATAGCCAGCTGTATATAGTGTTTGATAAGCTGTTTGAAAAATGTTTGATTGATGCACACTGTCAGCAAATGCTCTACCTAATTGTCCAAGTCACATTGTCCAGGCACTTGGATTTTATTACTGATTTAAGATGTTTGTTTGTACATTCAGTGGTGTTTGAGAGGAAAGTCTTCCTTCAATGTCACCTTTCTTTCATTTGCTTTCACCTATGAGCCAGTTGCTCTGATACTCTGAGATGCATGCATGAGTGATTTTGTGATTGATACAGAATCAAGGAATGGCTGAGGTTACAAGGGACCTTTAGATTTCATCTGATCCCACCCTGCTCAAGCAGGGTCACCCTGAGATCACTGCCCAGGACCATTTCCTTATGGTCTTTGAGTATCTGCACAGATGGAGACTCCACACCTTTTCTGGGCAACAATGCCAGTGCTCATCCATGCTCATAGCAAAAAAAACCCCCAAAAAACCCAAAAAACAAGCAAACAAACAACAACAACAAAAAAAGCCAACCAAAAAAAGTGCTTCCTGATGTTCAGAAGCAACCTCTTCTATTTCACTTTGTGCCCATTGCCTTGTCCTGTCACTGGGTAACAGAAGTGTCTGAGTGTCTCCTTGGCACGCTGCCTTCAGATATTTGTGTACACTGATGAAATCCCTCCCTAGGTGTGACAGACCATGTGTGCTATGCTTGTTTCATATATTTAACTTGTCTGATTGTGAAGGAAGAACTCTTTATGAGAATTATCTACTGCTGTCCTTGTTTCCTTTATTTTTTTTTCAGATAGACTGATTGTGTAGAGAAGATTTAGTGATTGGATTAGTGCAGCATCTAATTCCATTTCCTTTCAGAGAGTCTAAAACATTTTGCAGTTTATAACTAACAGATAATTATGCAGGAAGCACTTTGGGTGGAAAGACCACATATTTAACCCTCCCAAATCACTTCAAAGGAAGTTTATCTGCTCACAGGACCTATTCATAAGAGCCTGTTTCCATGATTTCTGCATTCGTGGCTGATATGTGAGTACTAAAAACTGCAAGAAGATAAAATATGAAAATGCATGCCTCAGAGTTGAAAGGCATGGCATAAAAATTTGCATGAACCATGAAACCATCTTTTATGTAAGGTGAATTCTCCATAGTAGTTTACAGCATCTAGAAACACTTCCTGTAGAAAAAAAATTCAAGTTTATCTCTGAAAAATATGTGTATACAGAGTAAGGGAGAACGAAATAAACTGTTTGCTGTATGTATGTATCTCTCTGGGTATATCTAAAATCTATATTGACTTAATAAGAATTTCCCCTGTCTTGCTAATGTATATTGTAATTCAGTCACCTTTGCTGTGTTGACAGAATGGAAACCAGTAATTTTCATTACTTCTTGCAGTTCACTGCTTTTCCCACTCATTCTCTGCAGTCGAATCAATTTTTTATTAAGGCATTATTAGGTTTTCCCTTGGAAATGTTAATTTTCTGAAATCAGATTTCTTCATTATGGCTCAACCAGAAATTTTGGATTGAGTGCTGAATGCACTGCCCTGTGTGCCCACCCAGCCCTGCAGAGCACTGATGGATTTCCTGAGGGTGAGAATTCCATCCTCAGGGCTTGTACGAGCCCTGAGTGAGGGATTGGCAGAGGCATCCCTTGGCCTTGGTTTGATCACAAAGACTCTGTTCTGACTCTGTGGGTTTCCTAAATTTTAATTTCGCTGCCTCTTCTACAGTGTCCAGTCCTCCTGGTCTTGTGAGCTTCACTTGCAGCACTTCCTATAGTGGGGATGAAATATCACAACTTGGCAGATGTTACAGACAGGGAGATGTGTCCTGGCAATTCCAGGTTTTCACAGCTCAGAAGGGTTCACACTGCCTTGTACCCATGGAAGAGCCCCATGCATTCCTTAGGTTAATGCTGCTGAGTGCTTTCAATGCTTCTGTGATTTTTAGCATAATTAATTAAGATTTCTTTATTTCAATATCAGTTAAATATTATTTTCAAAATTTTATTATTTAATATTTTATATAACTTATATTNATAATAATTTAAATAAATTAATTGTTTAATTACTAATATAATTAAACTTAGCTGGAGAAAATGGTTTCTTTGCAGTAAAAAGCAGCAGGTTTTCTGAAAGCAGAAGGATTCTGAGTCCGAGGCTTGAGCTCACAGCCAAGTGACAGTGCCAGAGCCAGAGCTAGTGCCAGCCTTTACACAAATTCCAGACTTGTTTAAGTGAGAACTTTCTATGAGAAAGAGAAAAGGAAGGATTTTACTGTTGATGCAAAGGCATGCTGTCATCAGTGGGGCAGAATGGAAAAAAATTAGAGGGGAACTTACACAGAGTTTGTAAAATGTTTTCATGATCTGTACTATAACTTCCTTAAAAATCAGATATCTTTACAATGCAACTGTTGGAAGTGTGAAAGAAGTGTAAACATGCAGGAAATTTTTGTTGTAAGTTCATATTTCTCTAATTTTTTTTTTTTCTAACAGCCTAGTAAAACTTTTTAAAGTTATCAGGAGCATGATGAGGAGGATGAATCAGATGTCTGGACTGATGTAGTCCCACTGTGATTTGCCAATAGCAATAATGTATAGTGTGGCTGTGACTGCCTATCGGGATTTCTTGAGAAATGGTGATGAGTGCCTGTCATGCTTCTAAACCCAGCTGGAAGTGAAACACCACACACGAGTTGAGGTGCTCACTCAACGTCCCTTTTCTTCCCTCACCCCTTCTCCTCTCCTTCCACTGGGGAAGTGGGAGGAGAACTGAAGTAAAACCTGTATGTTGAGATAAGAACAGTTTAATAATTGAAAATAAAGAAAAATACAATAAAAATGGTAATAATAACAATGATAACAAAAAGGAAAAAAAAAAAAACCAACAAACAAGTGAGTCACAATGCAATTGCTCACCACCTGCATCTTGGGCTATGTAACCAAAATAAGTGTATTCTATTTCATCTGTAGAAAGCAGTTGGGGATGGTTCCTTTTTTCTTTCACTTTTGTAACTCCAGGGGAGGAGGGTGGA
>VXBR01001094.1:86250-134088 GCA_013400215.1 Cisticola juncidis
TTCCCATATTTTTGCCTGAAACCTAATTTCAAAATTGTAATAATTTTACATTCTCCATTCCAAGGGAAACTCCATTTTTCCCTGACAGATACCTGTCTCTCCAAACCAAGACAACCTGCTAGCTGGTGGCAAACCTCACTTCCCCAGCCCAGACTGGCCTCTCTTCCAGGTAACAGCCGCAGTTTATATAAAAGGCATGGTGCTCTATGGTGTGGAACACCCTGTTGGCCAGTTTGGGTCACCTGTCCCAGTGACTCCTTCACAGGTTTTGGTTTCGTTCTTTGTTTTCTTTTTGCACACTTCCTCAATGGCAAAGCATGACACAAGGAAAGAAAAATTCCTTGTTTTAGGACAAACACAACTTAGCATAGACCCCAAAACATTGTTGTGATATGAACACATTCTCATTGTGAATCTAAAACACAGCACTGTCACAGCTACCAAGGAAAAATTTACCCCATCTGGGAGCAGGAGGAACAAACAAGCTCAGAAATGGAAATTTTATGGAAAAAATCCTGCTACGTTAAGTGTTTTAAACATTCTGTTTTGTTTTGTTTCTCTCATGATTCTTATGAAAGTATATTTAATGGTTAGGGTTTGCATTGTTTCTTTTTGTGTGTGTCTTTCCCCTTTCCTCCTGCCTAGTTCTGAAGAAAATGCATTTTGAAGGTGGTTGTTTCCTAGGCGATAAATATTTGCCGTTCAGCCACTTGGCTGCTGTTTGTTTGCTTGCCCTTTGGATCAACATCTGCCTGGCAGCTTTCAGTGGGGTTGTTGGCCATGTGGTGGAGAATGAGCTCTCCTTCCCAAACCCTCCTGAATTTGGGTTTGTTGGTGTCACTGGAGGAATCCTGGGGAGCAGCAGCAGGAGTGTGAATCATCCTGCTCGAGGCGTTTATGGAATGGGAGCCCAGTGAAGGCTGCACTGAGCTCCCTGCTCTCCCAGCACAGCCAAGCAGGAGCTGTCGAGTGCAGGAAGAAACAAGGAACTTGTCACAGGTAATATAAAGATTTTTGAATGAAGTTTGCAAGGAGTAATTGATTCCACAGCGATTTACCCAAAAAACAGAGAGGATAATACCACGGGGCTCAGCCACCACACATGAAATGCTTTTCAACATTAAAAAGTATCATGAGTTTATTTTTCTTGTAAGGTATTGTTCTAAAAGGATCTCTTGTTCATATTGTTCTATAAGGATCTCTGGTTTATTATATAAACAATATTAGCTCCTAAAAATAAATCTACCAGACTGTTCCTGCTCATCACCCTGGCCTCTCCATAGAAGCCATTCTTCAGTGCATTGCTTTTCTGCTTGCCTTTGTGTTTATGTATGCATTAATGCAAAGGGCTTAAATTAAAACTAATGTAACATCATCTATTGATATTTTATCAGCTTAGTCCCACAGAAGAAGGTGTGTTTCTTCTGCTTAAACCTATAGCAGTTACAAAGCAAGATGAAACTTTCAACATTTAACTGAAGGAGCTTTACTCTTCTAAGTTACTACCCATTCAATTATAATATTAGTTTGCACAGCTTGAAGTTTGAGATTTTGTTCAAGATCATTACTGCAAAATAAAAACCAAACAAATATAAATAGTGAAACATGTTGACAGCTTAAACTTGCAGGGTTCTTGGAGCACTCATAGCTTTTATTATTAATATATTTAACTGGAATAACTGAGATGCTGATAGTAATAAATTAGTATTAATTTAGATAATTTAGGACATTTTCCTTTGTTCTAATTAAATTAATTGTATGACTGTAATTTTATTAGTTAAAGAATTCTTGTAGCTATTCTGTTTTAGTCATTCAGAGTCATCATTAGCTTAGGTTATCCAGCTGGAAGTTACAGACACAATGTGAGACAACATGGACTAATGATTACAATTGAACTTTCAGATCTTGGAAATCTGCATTAATGAAACTTCAGTTTATTCCTACTGACATATTTCGTTAATCCTTTATTGAGTTGATCAAATTATGGCTAAATTTCCATATAGTGGAAATTATTTGTCTTGGAGAAATAAAGGTAATGAGATTGGAAAATTAATATAGGAAACTGAGATTCACATAAGTGGGCTGTTCTGAGGTGAGTTTTGTGTGTGTCAAAAGGTTTCAGGTGGGGTGGCAAAGCAAGTAGAGGGTCTGCCTGGCTTTTACTCCTGGATCTTGTGTGGGATACTCATTGGTTCACTGTATTTTGAAGCTGTGTTGGCAGATATGAGGCTGAGTTAAATGTTCATGAGGGGAATGGACACCCATGAATGCCTAAAGGTGTGTTGGAGAAAAATGCATTTTTACAGCCAGAACATTTATAAGTATTTCTGCCTAGTGTCTACTCCTTTATATACTGGATGTAGAACTATGGATACAGTTCACTTGTTGTATGATAAATGTGAAAACTGAAGAAATCTGATATATGTGTTCTCTGCAGTTTTAAGTAATGTTTCTATGCACACCATGCAGATAATAACATCATACATCTCTAGATAGGGACAAGCCCAGTTACACTCTCTTCCACTTCTACAGACATTTGACTCTCAAATAAGCTCTGAAAATTACAAAACCAGAAGACAGACAGATGGAATAAGTTCATAATTTTGATCTGAAATTTCTTCTTAGATCCTTCTAAGGTAGGATCACAACCGTATCTCTCTGTGTAGACTTTAGCTCAGAAGAAGGCCAACAATCTGCTCAAGATCCCATAGCTGCTCATGTAAAGCTGTGCTGTGGCCCCTTTAATCAAAGCAGGAAATAATGTCTGTGATGTTCCAGGCTTCACCTGAAAATCTTGCCATGCATCTGCCTTTAGGACATTCATCTCTAATTCAAAAATAGCTGTGAGGAAGGTGCCATTGCTTTTGGAGGAAAAAATTATTAAATATAGTATGTGTACTTCATTAGTGTACTAGATATAAAATTGAAAGTGTTTTGGTGTGACACCTGCTCTTTTTGTAGATACTGTTTATTTAATTTATCTGTAATTTTAATACAGTTCTTTTAATCTGTGAGACATATTTTTCATATTTTCTCATTTGTCATTAATCAACATACACAGTACAACCTTGGACATCTCTCATTTTTTCTTTGCCCTCTGCAGCTGAAGAGGGAAAAAAGGCACTCTTTGTTGCCTTAAACATCTTAGAGCAAAAAGTACAAAATCTAAAAGATTTTTCACTGAAGATAAAAGAAAAAGTTTTGGAAATAGACTGTGAAACTTGTTTAAAAGTGAAACTTGTTTAAAAAGTACAAAGCAAGAAAAGCCTGGTTTCCTGGTGTATGTAAAAGGCCAGACTATAAAAGTTGTTTATATGTTTTCCTCACTTTGAAAGTAATGGGAATTAGATAGCTAAGTGCCTTTTGAAGTCTGACCCAAACATCCTAGGTGAAAATTTGTCAAAATCTCCAGAAGTACTGCTTTTTTCCCCCTTTCAGCTCTGTGACTTTAGAGCAGCTGAACTGAGGTCGACATTTAAGTGCTTCAAGCTGTGTGTGGAGGAGCCTGTTTGTCTTGAGGAAACAACACTGTAAATGTAAATTCTGCTCTCCCTTTATTTTCAAAGTACTCATCATCAAAGAGTCTCTCAATGACTCAAAAACTCTAAGGAGCTCATTGCTCAGACTTGTCTCTCTATTACAGATGGAAATACTTGGATTTAAAAATCATAAGCAGGGGGTATATTTATTTACATGTATGCACATGGTCAGTCCTTAAATTGCAAAGTTCATGATACAAAGTCATGAGACTTCTGTGTGAAGAACTCTGCCTTCTTCTGCAGAACAAAGTAACTAAATAAGGAGAAAACATCTGCAAAATGAATTCCACTTTTTCTTATGGAAGAATATTCCAGAGTAATACATTACATTTGAAAGTAAAGATTTTTTCCTATCTCATTTTATAGACTGAGACTACTTGAGGTTGGTATTTTTCTTCAAGCATATCCTGTCTTTGGTATATTTTTAATGATTTCTGTCCATACATGCATGTGTAACCCAAGCTCTTCTTACAAGGGACTTCAGTATTCCAAGATAGATTTCCTAGCCAACAAAAACCAATACCCTAACATTTTTTTAAGATATATCCTTTACTATTTATACCTCACTATATATATTATAGATATTCTTTGGAGCTCAGAGAGAAATTGATTTTTGGTACTGAATAAAGAAGTAATTCTATAAAGAACTGAGCAAGTATTTCAGCTGAATACTGTGCCTAAAAATCCTTAATATTTTCTTGCTTTGCTTGTCCGAAGCATTGTTATTTTTGGATGTTATCATGGTTATTCCATTATTTTCATCTCTTTGTTACATTCTTCATCAGCTTCAGTAACACTTATGCATGTCCCAAAGAATGTAGATGTTCTGAGCTTTGTGTTAGTAAAATCCTCTTTTTTCTCTTTTTTTTTTTCTTGTGCTCTACAGGGTCTAAAACACACTAGACATAAAGGAGGGTTCAGAGGACTGTTTCATTTTGACAGCAACTTGATTTTATAAAATCTTTATTAAATCTTTTTCATGTTCTGTTTCCATGTACATACCATCTTCATGGAATGGAAGGTCAATAAGTATTGTTTTTTCTCATTCTAAATGTGAATTTTTGAGGCTCACCTGATCAATTTAATTGAAATTTCCCCTGAAACTGCTTCTCCACGTTTGATGCAATGTCAAGTGACTCTTCTTGTAGAAGTGGAGTTCATCCATTTTATGTTATCTTGTCTGGCATGCAATGGTTCAAAAACCCTTCTCAAATGGCCCTCATCCATGTGGATAGCTAAATGTTTTATTCCATTCCCACTGAGTCAGGAGAATACTTGGCTAAGCATATGAGAAATTAAGGACCACGAGGAATCTAACTAAACTGATGAAATAAGATGGTTCAGAAAATTGCAATATCCAAAAAAGAATTCCCTGGCCCACCCTCACCTCTAGTGTTACACTGCTGTTTAGCAAAATCAGACACCTATCTTTAGTTACTTGTTAAATAAATGCTTGTTAAACAAAATCTAAAAGGAAGGGACAAAAATTGTTCATCCAATTCAACTGCCTATCCATTTCAGGGCTGAATAAATGTTGAAACCTGTTGTTTAGGGGGATGTTGTCCAAATGCTTCTTGAACTCTGACAGGCTTGGTGATCAACCACCTCTCCAGAGATCCTTTTCCAATGTCTAATCAGCCTCTCACTAAAGAAATGTTCCCTGGTGTCCAGTCCAACCTTCCCCTGCCACAGCTTAGAGCTCTTCCCTAGTGTCCTATCAGTGGGTACCAGAGAGATGAACTCGGCATTTCCCTCTCCGTGTTCCCCCCTCTGGAAGCAGCAGGAAGGAATGAGGTCTCTGTCAGACATTTTTCTCCACATCAGAGAAACCAACTCAGCTGCTCCTCACAGGCCATTCCTTCCAGCCCTTTCACCAGCTTTGTTGCCCTCTTCTGGACTGTAGATTTCTTTGGGTTTTTTTTTTTTTTTTTTGAGATTACAGTTTATCTTCCTTTTAGGGATGACAAAACTAAGTAGCTTCAGCATTATTGCAAGTTTGGTTTGGTTTTGTTTTAATCAGTAAATCTTCTATCACTTCCTTTCTCATGCCTGCTGTTTGCATCAGATTCTTCATGATCTGTTTGTGATTTTACTGCTGAGGTCACACTTGTTTGTGCTGGACAGCTTTGAGGGGCTGGATGGTTTTGAGGGGTTGGCCCAAGTTTTGATTGAGTCTAGCTGCCTCAGAGTTTTATATTGCATATTTATTTATAAGTATATGGGGTCTTCAACATCCCCAAGTCTCTCAATTATTTTTTCTCTGAAAGCCCAGCATGAAGGATTTATGTCAAAATACCACATGCATTACATCATTATTTGACTGAAGTAATCTAGTCTAATTAAATCAGCTGGTTGCTAAAGAATAGATGTGATATACATAACTGTGGCTTTAGAGGGTGAGAAAAACTTTCTTATAGCCCACAGCACAAGCAGTTTTCAAAACCAAATTTTCACAATGTACTGTAACTGTTAGGAACAGAAGTAAGAAATGAATCGGAACATGACAATATATTTAAATCCACATCCCCAAAAAATAACCCCCAAACCAAACCTCACCTTCTACCCTAAAAGTTGAGTCAAACCTATATAATTGGTTCAGAGTTAATTTCTTCATTGAATTTCTCTTTTATACTTCTCTTGAGTTTCCTTAGAGAAGTGAGCAAGCTGATGTACTTAAACCTGTTAAAATATGGATGGGAGCAATTTCACTCCATTAACATTTAAGCAGTGCATTGGAAGTACAGTTGTACCTTACAAGATGGTGCAAGTCCTGGTATGAGAGAATAGATGAATTATAAAATAAATTTGGTGGGAAATGGTCCCTGAAAGGTATTCATTTGATCACATCATTTTTTACAGGATTCCTATTCAGCTTGGCAAAGCCAGAGAGGGCATTTTTTAGCCATCAGGGAACAGGAAGGACAGAAGTCTGCTAAAGAACCTCTTATGCTGCATGCCAGGCTACAAAACAGCTGTTAATAGGTAAGCAGATCTTTCCCACTTAATTATAAAACAAACAGGAGTGTGGAGATGGTGGAGGTGGAAAAGGCTGATGAAATTCTTTAGGAAGAGAGGAAAGAAGGAATTCTGCTGTATCTGGCTTGTACAACAACATCTGTTAGTAAAACCATTTGTTTCAAGTAAGCTGTGAGATTTTTGGTTTGGAACTGTGTTGCAAATGCTTAAAAAACCTCCCTGTTTTCTACAGAAAGAAATTAGTCTTTTAAAAGGATGTCTGGAGCTACAAGTCCTTTAGTTTAGCTGTTTGTAATCAAGGAAATGAAGGGAGGACCAGAGCTGTGTAAATTCCCTGAAAGTCTTATTTGAGAGGAACTGAAGGTAATATGCTGGTGAGTACTATGGAAAATTCCTGACTTTAAATTTGCATTTTTTTTTTCTTGGGCACTGCACTTCTGTATTCATGAAGCAGAATGAAGTAAGACCTGCATTCCTTGCATAAGGAATTCCTTTCTCTTAGTGTAAGTCAGCATTGAAAGAGACACAACATCCAACAGCCAACATCATTTTTCCTTTCTCTCTGAAGGTCAACTTATTCATTATTTGTGGAAACTGTGATCAGTATGTATTCTTGACAAATGCTGTTTATCTCTAAGCATTATTACAAAATAGGAAAGCAGCTCTGAAAATTTAGCAGGAACCAGGAATGCATGAAATAATGCATAACAACTTAGATTTGATTTTTCTCTGGTAACAAATTGACATTGCTTTCTCAGTCAGGAACAGAGAATGAGCAGGATCTGGCCCTTGTTCAGGAAAGCCACTTATTAAAACTTGATGTACTGAATTATTTCTCTGCCCCTCTCCTTCATGTAAAGGTTCTAAAACATTGGAATGGTGTATTTTTATATTGTCAGAATTACCAACTAGAGGCTGAAGCAATCAAAGGTTGAAGTGTGCTGTTGAACATGCATGTATTAGCCCTGCAGGGGTAGGTAGAAGTTTCATATACAAATACAGTGACTGAATTTAGTTCACAGTGTGTAAATGGACTGTTGAGAAGATTTTTATGTTGCACCCTGATGTCCTGTAATGCATTCATACTGTGATGCTCATTTGTTGTGCAATAGTCCTGTTGTATCCCTGAGAATTTCTTCAGTGGCCTTCTGCCTTCATCTCCAGATGAAGAAAAGCAGGGTATATTAAATAAATGCAGTGGGAGTTTTTCAAATGAGTAAGAAATAAATTAAGTAATCAGTGTTTCACCTGTGGTACAAAAATGGATGTCATTAGAAACACTACAGGGTAGGTTTGCAGCACATAAAGGCTCTGAGTAGCTGCAATCTTTGATAATGATGAGAGTTGCATGTTTAATTCCCTGTGTGCCTTACTGAGAATTAGTTAGTGGCTGTATGGGACTTCAGATCAGCTAAAGCTGTCTGCAGCTCCAAGTTGAAATTTCCTGAAGTTGTGAATACTTTTTCTTTTGGCTTACAGATCTGTAGGCACTCTGCTCTGGTATTATGCATGCAAATTGAGTCTAAGTGGATCTGGGTGTCTCAGGCTGAGCTGATGAGAAAAGCCCCATGATAACCATATGTTACACTAACTCTGGAAAGGGAGCAGGGGATATTCTGTACTTTCAGGAGCTGTCACTGGATATGCAACTTTTTCCTGAACTGCATATTTAGGCACCCATGGAGAACTGGATTTACAGCCCTGTGTTTCCTGAGATACAGTGATTTTGATCTGAAAACAAAAGATTTTAAGACAGAAAACAATATTCTGTACAACTGTGAGGGGACAAAAAAGTCTCAATAGCTGGAAATGCATCATAAAGCTAGTTTTTACAGCTTTCATGAAAAATCAAACCATGTATTCATCTCCTTTATCATTTTCCTTGCCCTTCTTGAAGGAAAGGTAATAGATTCTCTGGGATTTTATTTTTTTTCAACATTTATCTTAAAGTCTAGGGCAGTTATCTTCAAATATCTTCAGCAGGGTTGACTTGCTACTGCTGTTACTGAGGAAGGGTTCCCTGTAGTTCTCTCACATGAACCTGTGACAAGTTTTCCCCATTCATTGACAATTCTGTAGGTTTTCCTACTGCTCATTGTTCTCCTTTCTAGTAGTTTGTTTGAAATGTGCTATGATTATTGTCAGACAAATAGAGATTTGCTGATTTTCTGTTTCAAAGTCTTTCTATGTGGCTCGCATTTTTGTTTTATCTCAATTTTCTAAGCAACAGTTGGTGCTTTGTGAAAATGAGGAAAAAGCTGCCAGTCAGGCTTTATCAAGCTGGGATTAAAGTTATGCAGATTGTACACAAGGGTAGTAGTTGTTTGTCTTTTATTTCTTGCTTTGTAGATCATGCTCAATATTGCAGCTGATCTAAGCCTTCTTAAAGGTTTTAAATACCTTCTTGAATATACTGCTTAAGGTTTTGTTAGATACTAAAAAACTTTAAAAATAAAATGGTTTCCATTTTTTTCTTTGCTATGTACATTAGGATCATACTAAAAAATAGTATATATTAAATGAAATTTTAGAAAGTATTTCCATCACTCATAAAGCTGGTAAGGACTGTAGCAATTATGGAAGAATTATTATTTGGAATATATTGGCATATGCTTTCTGAGGGGAGACCTTGTAATTCTCTACATCTCCCTGGAAGGAGGTTGGGGTCACTTCTCCCAGGTAAAAAGCAACAGAACAAGAGGAAATTCCCTCAGTCTGCACCAGGGGAGAGTGAGGTTGGACACCAGAAAGGCATAATTTTTCAGGTGTCAAACTCTTTCTTCTTCAGGGCTGTTAATCAGTTCACAAGAGTTTACTCTAAATGATTTAATTAAGTCTTTGTATTATAGAATATAACATTAATTTAATTCCTAATTTAAGATAGTTAAATAACCTTGTGGATCTGATTAGGTGAATCACATTGAATATCTGTTGTTCAAATAAATAACTTGGGTCTTTGCATTAATGACATCTAATCTCTAATTTTGTTTTTTTAGTATTTCCTCCTAAATATTAAATATTGCTTTTATATTTTATAATGATCATATAAGATCTAGTTAAATATTCTCAAGAGAACTGCCTTCTAGAAAACTTGCTGATAGACATGGACTGTGAAGAGTGAATGTACTCAATGCATTGAGTATTATAAATATGAATAATTTGAGATCAGCACTGGGCTCTAGAAAACTCTGGATTAATATTTAAGGAACAAAATATTTAAATGTGCATAATTCTAAACACATATGAGTGTGTATAGACTTCTGTTATGCACATAAATTTACACATCATAATACTTTTATGAGTCTAAGGCATATGTGACCAATTCCTTTACTATAAAAACTAAAAATATTTCAGGATAATGTAAAGACAGACTTTTCCTTCCCTATGCTTTTTTCTGTTAAATTACCAAACTAATTCAGAGAAGGTTTAAACCAGAAATCTTCATCCTCTGTGATGGCAATACACAGTACTGATGAATTACAGTGCTTTGGGTACTTCTCATTTCCATTCAGTTTAGTTTTGCCTTTTTCAATTTTATTATTAAATTACTATTATTTAATTCCATTTTAATGTAATCCAAGGTTGAAAATCCAACTTCTTTAATATCAATTTCTGTCCCATTGTTTGTAAATACAAATCACAGCTGTTCTGTATTTCCAAGCTTATTATGTCACTGTTCCATAAAAAACCAGAAATGGAATTACTGAGATGATAGAACACCCATTTCCATAGTGATTGTCTTTTAACATAAAAACCACCATGTCTAGTATTTTCCCTTTCTGTAGTGCCAGTGGGGGTTTTTTCTAGCTGGTTTGCTTTCAGGGCTTTAGTTTGCAGAAAGAAGAATGGATTTTGGAAGTCTGTGCAGTGCTGGCAGCTGGAAGTTGTTGTTACGGTTTTTGGATGGCATGGAAATAATGATATGTCTCTTGATATGATGATGAAATTAGAGCAATCTTTAGTTTTCTAAATTCTCCTTCATAGAGTACTTTGGTGCAATGAACATGATTGGTCCTTAGAGTCCACACCCTTTTGTAGAAACCTTTTCCAGTAACAAGCTGGAAAAACATCATCTGCTGATGGTTTTCACTTCCCAAGGATTATTATTGTTCCTCCTTTATTTTTCCCAGGCCACTTTCTCAGGCTTTTTCTCTCACTTTTCTCAGGCCTGTGTGAAGGTAGAATGTGAATGGTTTCACACAAACTCTGCTGCTGCCTGATGCCCAAAATCAGACCACTGTCAGCATCCATAGGAGGTGTCACAGCAGATGTGCTCACTCAAGGTGTGTAAAGGACATAAAAATCAGGCATGGCAGGCATGCCTGAGGACTGTGCATCATCAGATGTGTCAACTCCTTTGGTCCCTCCTCAGCCTTTTAAGCTGCTCCTTACTGAGACAGATTTCATGGACTTTTTGCTGTTTGCCTCTCCAGGCTGCCCTTTGAGGGAAGCACCTTGTTCTGACAAAGGTGTTCTCACTCAGGGCAGGAAGGGCACTTTCCCTGCTCTGTCCCTGCACAGTGGGGACACTGTGAAAGTCTTGGGATGTGGCATGGACAAGGCTGTGTTCTCCTGCACTTCACCTTTCTCAACATGAAGTTTTCAGTCAGCTTTGACAGAGAGAGAAAAAGAACAGAAGCACAAGAGAGAGAAAAAGGATGGAAGCCCAAGAGAGAGAAAAAGGCTAGAAGCCCAGAAAAGAGAAAAAGGACAGAAGCCCAAGAAAGAGAAAAAGGACAGAAGCACAAGAGAGAGAAAAAGGACAGAAGCCCAAGAAAGAGAAAAAGGACAGAAGCCCAAGAAAGAGAAAAAGGACAGAAGCCCAAGAAAGAGAAAAAGGACAGAAGCCCAAGAGAGAGAAAAAGGACAGAAGCCCAAGAAAGAGAAAAAGGACAGAAGCCCAAGAGAGAGAAAAAGGACAGAAGCCCAGAAAAGAGAAAAAGGATAGAAGCCCAAGAGAGAGAAAATCCACTTACACAGATTAGCCCCAATACTCATTGATTAAGCACAACAGTAAGAGGTTTTAAGAGAAGCCATACAGCAAAACTATAGATTTTCCATTTTATTACAATATGGAGAAAAAACCCTTATGTAACTATTTTTATGAATTAAATTAAATAGCCAAAAGTGAAAATTATATGCGATCATAAGAAAAAAAACACTGCTTAGTTTATTTTCAAAAGAAGCAGAGGTAAATTTATGGAAATTTCTTCTATTTTTCAGCTCCGCTAGCTTTCACAGAAAATTACATTAACAAAAGATAAAATGAAATATATATTTTGTATAAAAGTGTGACTCTAAAAAAAATGAAATTATTGGAAGGACTTGAAGTTAGACACTGCTTTTTCCTTTTTATTTTATTTTCCCATTGAGGCAATTGGGAATTATTAAATTTGAATATCCACAACTGGTGCATGTGAAATACTATTTTCACCTACTCACTCCTTTTTAGGAAAGTCTCTTGAGATGTGTATGTGGTACTGCTTTTTTTGTGATTACAGTATTTTGGGAAGTATCTTTTTCATTCCTTTGTTGAGCCTTGATTTCAAGGCACCTTAGGCAAATGTCTTATTCCACCTGTGGTTTTCAGTTTATTTTCACTTAATCAGCTGTTTATTTACAGCTCCAAAAGATGAGTTTGAATGAATATGCACAGAATAAAGTGACAAATCAAGCTGCACAGTTAATCTACCTGGATTCCTGTGCTGTATTAACTGATTGCCCTCTGGTCCATAAATTGCATTTCTGCCTGCCTGCCACACTTCCATAGCCTTAAAGATCTAAATCTCATCAGAGCTTCCCTCTGTTCTCACATTCACATTTTTAATGATTTTTCTTGTAGTCATAAACCTAATGCATAAGTGTCCAAGTGGCATAATAGATGGATTAACCTACTGCAGGAAATGTTATCTGGTACTTTTGGCAATACTTCAAATTGTTTGGTTTGGAATATTCTATCTCCAGAAGAACTTTTGCAATATTTAGTCAAAGATTCTGGAATCATTAGCTGGAAAGTATGAGTGATACAGCCTGGATTGTAATATGAGTAAAATCTGATTTAACTTTAGAAAGATCTAATTGCATGAACTTACATTTAGTAATTATAATATTAATACAAAATAAAGAGCAAAGTTGGCATCACATCTGGGTAAAATGCTTTGCCATTCTGGCATCATGTTTAATTAATATGTCAGTATCATTTAGTCCCTTACAAGAATACAGATGTCTTTAACTAATGACCATCAAAAAGTAATTGAAATGGACTCAATTTCTTTATATCAGTGTGCTTCTTTATATTTCACTTATTTTATTTCTCCTTTCCCTGTGATTACTTGTTACTTGCTTAAGCAATTTAAGTATAAAGAAATCAACAGAAATAGGCCAATACATATTTAATTTTGACCTGTAGCCTTCTTCATGGAATTTAAATCTCATATGCTTTCAAATGAATGGTAATTTATCTGAATGAAGAATCATGTTAAATATGCCAGCAATGCAGTCCTGACTAATCAAAGGAAAGTAGGAATTTTGCAAAACTAAGGTTCCTGGTTGTGTACCTTTGTTTTTATGGGAGTGAAGATTTTTGTGCTCAGACACTTACTGAGTCCTCTCTTACATAATCTGAATTATGCACTGAAAGCAGTTGGATGACCAGAGCCTATCCACCCCTTTCACTCATCTTTTCTGTTTTTCTTCTAGGCAATAATTTGCTCTGAAACAGATCCAAGGATAAATTTGATGGATGTGAAGCTTTGATGATAAATCAAGCTTCAGAGACACATTCATTAAACCAGAATGGCAATTCTGCCATGATAAAAATCAAGGGTCTCAGGTGTCTAGAATGGAAACTTCTACAGATGTTCATTCCTAGGATATCTACCCACCTTTGGAGCACCCTAGATAATTTCACCAATCCTTTTTCGTAAGGTTGCAGCTCAAGATGAACTGTAAAGGCCACAATATTTCATTTCTTTATAGTCTCTTAGTTTATAATGCCTTTGCCTGAACTCAGGTTTGAAGTCTCTGAGGCAAAGGTTCTTTTTTTCTTTCCTAGCAGTGTCCATGAGTAGAGCTCCCAATGGTAAAATATTCCCAACAAAGCATTGAAATACTGTGCTTCTCAAATTTAAAGTGGTTTTGTGGTTGAACTAATTTATTTTAGTATTTCTGTTGCAGACTAATTGCATATTCTTCTGAACCAATCAGCCAGTGAGACTAACCACTCAGAGGTAATTTATTCTTTCATATAGGAAACTCATTGGAAGTTACATTTTTATTCAGCAGATGAGCAATCTTCTGATGGCTGCAAAATTCATTCTGTAACATGAGACACATAGAAAGTTTTGAACAAGTAGAGAAGAAAGTGCAATGGTGGTTTCATAACAATTGAGGCTTTTATCTCAATCTGAAGCTTTAAAATATTCCAACTAAGGAAACAGCACTTTCACTACAAGACTGTAAATGCAAAATAATCATAATATTTTATTACTCCGTGTAGTTGCTAAACAGACTTTCACTTGGCATTTATTTTCTAGTGCAACATAATAGATTATTATGATGTCTTGGTTTTTTTCCCTCTGATTCTTGTAAGCACTTACTGTGGTTTAAAATAATTACCTAATTCACTAAAAGTTCTAACAAATTAAGTGTGTAGCAGCAATACAAATTATTTAATTCAATGTGATCTGGAATGATATTTTTCTCTGATTAAAATACTGTAACTTTACTAAAAATCTAAATTGTCATTCAGTTGCCTTAAAATAATTAATAATAATAATATTAATAATAATAATAATAATGATTTTATATTGATTCTCCCCTCCAGGTAATGATGATAGAATTTCCTGTATATCATTGATCAATAACAGTGAAATTAATGTTATTACTTATATATATTTCAGAAAGATAAAACCTACTTAATTTTGGTTTACATCCATGTATGTGACCATGAGATTTTGAGCTTGAAAAATCTATTTTTTGTGTAAAAACATGACAGGTAGAAGATGTTTCTTTTAATAACATTAAGGAATAAAGGTAAAATCTGGTGCTTTAATGAGTTTCTTATCGACCCTTCATAACCTCCTGCCACATAAACAAATGCAGATTCAGAGAGGCTGGGTCGTGCATGTGATTATGTGCTGGGTGAAATGGTGGGAGATGGAATGAAAATGAAATTACACAAAAGAAAAAGTTAATTACTAAGAAGAAAGAAAAATAATTTGGATTACAGTGGTACCTATTTGCCAGGAGGCAATGAATTCTTCCATTCTGACCAGCAGTCCCAGTTAGTAACTTGTAAAAAAATCTTTTTGGTGTTGGTTGGAGCTATTTTTCTTTATCTCTTTTTCCTTTTTATACTTCCTTGACCTTTGCAGCATAACATAAAGGTTATCTAATGTCTTGAACTAATGGGTGTGCTGGGCTATATATTTGAGTAAACACACAAAGCTTCTTTATATGTCCTAGCTGTTTATCAAGCAAATGTTGTATATTTATATCCACGACATTATGCATTGCTGTTGCCCAGAGTTAGAAAATTGATTCACATGGAAATAGCTGAGAGAAATTTGAGATTTAAATGCTCTGACAGCACCCATATTCTCCACAGCATTGTCAGGATTTGTCTGGCATATTTGTAAATCATCAGAAGGCACGGTGGTTCAGAGGCTCCAACCTGGCTGGGTGTGCAGAGGTCGGTAGCTCTGACACGAATTACAGCTCAGAGCTCTCTCTCCAAAACACTTCTGCTGTCACCCCTGTGCCATGGGTGACACCTTTCATGTCTCTACCAGTGGAAGCACCTCAGGACATTCATTTTTTGCAGTCCAAACAGAGTCACAGGCAGCAGAAACAGAAGGGTGAGCTGGGCAAGGCAAGGTCTCTATGGAGCAGCATGGGATGTGCAGATTCTGGCACTTACCCTTGGATCTGTTTCAGAGCAAATTATTGCCTAGAAGAAAAACAGAAAAGATGAGTGAAAGTGGGGGGATAGGCACTGATCACACAACTGCTCTCAATGCATATTCAGATACACTTTATGTAAGAGAGGACTGAGTGTCTGAGCACAAAAAAGAGTGACTCGAGCCTGGCTGGCACCTCGGGATGATCAACAACAAAAATGCACTAAAACCTCTGTGAAGTTTCCAAAAGTTACTGCCACTTTGTGTACATGAGGCCAAGACCTGTGCACACCCTGATTTCCAGCAGGAAAGGTGGAGTGCATTTCCAGCCCTTTGGCAAGCCCTCCCTTTTCCCAAGACACTGCAGAGGAATATTCAAATTTTCACTTTGTTACACGCATGGTGAGTTCTGCCCCCACAAACCAAGAAGTGACACAGCATTCCCCTGACAAACCTGTGAGGCTGTGGTTTGGCTGAGCTATGTTGATGTGCATCTAATTTTCGGTTCACAGCAGTTTACTGTCCTTGGGATGATGTTTTCAGGACAAGTCAGAATCCAGAAAAATCCTAAGTGAGGGCAGTTTAAGCAGTCATCTAAAAAATCTGAACAGCAACATAAATAAATAAATAAAATAAATAGCAAAATAAATAAACAGAATAAATATATATAAATATTTATATATATAAATACTTATATATATAAATAAAATGTATATATATATAAAAGTTATATATATAATTTTTTAATATATGTAAATATATATATATAGCAAAACAAATAAAACAGAAATTACACTGACTTTTCCGAACTTAAACATTTTTCTTTATCTATGTTTTTAAGCCTTTGTCTGTTTTGAGATAATTTGAATCATATAGACAAATAGCATAATGCTAATATGGGTCTCCAGAAAGAAAATTTGAATGATCAATACAGTGTTGCAACAGCTTTTTTTATTAACCTCTGCTCATATTTGATTTGCAATATCACTTACTGGATAAGTTTTGTGTTTCATAAAAATGCTGTGCAGCTGAGTATGGCACATGAAAGGATAATGATACGTTTGCACTTCTTCAGCAGCAGAAAAGAAAAACAAAATACATATTTTCTTTGTAATCCTAATGGAGCACTTTTTTTTTTAACTAAGCATCAGGGAGCATGTATTCACAGTGTGTACTACAGAAGTTACATTTCTCATTAATTATTTTGTAACTGAGTTTCTTTCAACATCATACATTAAAGTGAAGGGCTTTTTGTTTTTGTATTAATTAGTATCTTTGTGATAAAGCATTTTTTGCTCCAATGGTAGATAAAATAATCAGTATTAGGGTATGTTTATGAATATTCCCTTAGGGCTTACTTCAAAGACTAAAAATGAGGCATATTTTCATACACAGGGAGAATTGCTCCAGAAATATATGACATGTTGTTTGATAAACACTTCTGAGCTAAACCTTGTAGAATGCAATATACAAACAAGGTATATGTCCTTTTAAATTTTTTAATTAGAGAAATTTTCATCAATATGTAACAATGGAAGGTTATTACAGCCTAGACGTTTTAGAGCTTCTGCAGGCTCATTTATTCTATTTATTTTCAGAATGCAAAGATGTGGTTATCTTATTTTTATCTTGCAAACTCACAGATTCAAGGATTGTAGAGCATTGTTAAAACTCCTGCTTACACAAGGGGAGCTTCACTGCTCCTTGAGATCAGAAAGGAGCCAAATCTGGCATCCTCATACAAAGTTCCCTAGAACATAAAATATCAGGAATATTTGTCTGGTAGCATCATTTTGAATATGAATATTCATATTTTCAAATTGTGCCTCTGTATTTATGATTTTGGCAATCAGCCTGAACTTTGCACTAAGGTGGAGGGACCTTTCATACCTGAACAAATGTGACTTGGGATGTTTAGAGATGAAAATTTCTGATGCTCTTCATCCTCTAGTACAAAGCAGGTGTTGATAGATGTTACTGGTGCAGTGACATGTACACATTGTGGTTACACTGGAAGAAAAATGAAATAAGGGTTTTATTATTCAGGGAAAGGATTACCTGTGACCAAATCTTTACCTTTACAGCATTTGCAGAATTCTTTGTCTGGTCATTAGGGAATTTGTGGGGAAAAAATAGAAATTTGAGATTATCTACTGCATCTAAAGGTTTACACTCTGCTCCTTAAAAGCCAATTTTATTATGTAGCTAATGGAGAGCTCATGAAGTGGGAAGTAGTGCAAAAGGTCAGTGAGAAGAGCTACCTGTGCTTGCAAGGTATTTTCATCTGCAAAATAGTGACAAGAATTCATTGGGTCTGAGATGCATTTTTTTGTAAGAAGAGAAGACAGTATCAAATGCTGAGGCTATTCCTGAACACACCAGTGGAGCATACCACTATTCTGGTTAAAATTTTTAATTGTGTATCTGCAATTTGCATTTCCGAGTTCCTCCTTGCTTCATTAAAACAAAGGAACTTTTTGATTTTTTGGTAAAATTCTGTCCTCTTGGCCACTTGTGTAATTTAATTTTGTCCAATTTCTATCTATGGTGTACATTGACAATTCTCAGTTTGAGCATGGCCAAAAGGAAGAAACCAATTCCTGAGTATATGGCCGAGGCTTGGGCTCCATTTGTCTGCTTCTGTTCTTCCTTTACAATCTTCATCAATTAATTTATTTCATTTATAACAGACTCCAATTTCAAGAGCTCATCAGAATGAAAATCCAGACAGAATCTGTGTTTCTGTGCTACCTAGAGGGATGGTGCATTAGTTAAGTAAACCTTATTACAGTGCCTGCAGGATCAGTTGTCACATTCCAATCTTGCTCCTGAGGGTTCTTTTATTTCTGTAGATCTTGGTAGACTCTGATACATTTTTTTCCAATCAAACTCGATGTCTCCTCTTTTGATGTGACCAAAGTAACTTGCTTAGTGTGTGCTGATTGACATTTTGCATGAAATTTTGCAGATTGTGCTCGTTTGATAAGGTTTTTGTCATTCTGTTTTCTGCTCTTGCTGTGTAATGTCTCAGGACTGATTCCTGTGTCTCTTAGCATTGCATGTACCAATTTCTGACATAGTTTTTGCTCTAAAGAGTATCTGGACTGGAAGAGATGGAGTCTTTTTCAAATAATGCTAAAACATTCACTTTGGTGTTTTGTTGATATTTATAGAAAATTGCAAGTATGTGACACACACTGGTGACTGAAAGTAGAGATGGCAGAATTTGGGTTGTCATGGTCTTTGAACCTGGGGTTCACTAAACATGTGAGGTGCCTGAGTATTTTTTTACAGTCTAAGTGCTGATTTAATTCATCCCAATAATCTTTTTAACACCTCTGAACTGTGCAGTACTGTGGAGTTTTTTATCTGCCTGAGATCTTTTTGTTAATCTTGAGAGCGAGTTCCTCAGCTCATACAATCATATGGTATTTGCACTTTATATAATATCTCAGAAGACATTTGAATGCATAACTATTCTAGTCTCTCCCTCCCTAATTTTTTCCTACTGTGACATATCCTGTGATAAATTCACTGATATTGTGACTTTTTTATTAGTTTAACAAGCTTTTAATTTCTGAAGTTTTGATAAAACTATTTTACTACTTAGAGAAAGATAAATATATATCTGACATTTTAAGTTTTATGCCAGCTTTTTTCATTTAATTTCTCTCCTTCTGTGAAGAATGTAGGGGGAATCTGTGAATCTTCTTGAGGCTTTTCTTTCACAGCTCTTTTTCAGGTTACATGGCTGTACCTTATCAGTGCTGGCCTTGAGGCAGCTGAACTCTGAGTACAGGATCTGACAGAAAGAGTGGAATTTGCCTCTTCAGTTTATTGATAAAGTTATTACATAGAATAGGTGCTAAAATGAATCCATGAGGAACATGATCTTCTGGACCTAGAATCAATCATTAATCACTACTCTTTGTTGGCTTCACTGGGAATTTTTGTGAATGACTTCATATTTTTAAGGAAAAAAAATTCAAAGTCTGAGCAAAAGAAATTCCCCCTATATTTGAAAACGTTTTTGGTGACAAAATGAAATCAAATCAACTGTAAAATTTGGATTTCAAGTTCAGCACCAATTTTCTAGATGTGTGTATTTCTCAGTCTCAGATGTAGATGGGAATGGCACTATTAATTGTTGATGCAATTTAGGCAATCAGGAAAAGGACTGTGAGTTCCACTGACGTGCTTGGACTTTGCCCATTTTTACAGTGCACTGTGGTCTGTCACTGAGTGTCCTGGTTCCAGCCAGGATGGGGTTAATATTTTGCAGTAACTGAGATAAGGCAAGGCTGGGACACATCTACACCACCTCCCATTGGTTTCTGGGGTGGTGAAAGGGACTTCTCTCCAGGGAGAAGGGGCTCCTGCTGATTGAGAAAATAGGGTTGAGGAAACCATCTGGTATTGTCAATTATTGGGGAAGGGGAGAAGGGTGAATTAAGCAAATGATGTCCAAACATCCTTAGTGGGTTTTTTTCTTTGTTTGTTTGTAGTTTTACATTTGTTTCCTCAAAGTTGCATTACTAAATATACTTATAAAATTAATATTCCATAATAATCTCTTTAGCAAAAGGACTCTTGCTGTGGCTGTGTAACACATGCATTTTGGCAAAAGGGGAAGGGTTGTCTTGCTTTGCATAGCTTTAAGATTTACCAAAAGTAAGGTGCAAGATTTAAAAATGTGTGTGCAATACAGTATGGTTCTGACATTATATGTGTTCCTCCTTTTTATGGCATTTAATCCTTGTGGTTCTCTGCCTCATCAGTTCCTTCATTATCCATTTCTGATGTTTTACTGAGTGATACTTAATAAAAAGAGGACAGCAAAAGTAAAAGATCATTCCCTTCTTTGGTATGTTTGACTATTTTCTAGTCACTGACAAATGAAATTTTTGCTTTACCTTTGAGAGAGACAAGTCTCTATTGCTCATAGTTGGATGCTTAATCAGAGCCTTCCCATAACCCAGAACATTTATTCTGAACCTATATATGCAAAAGTGTCTTGAAATACTTTTATTAACTGATCAGTTTGAATTCTGCCAGTGCAATGTCAGAAATCTGCTTTCACATATCAAGTCTGGTATCATGGTTCAGAGAGTAACTCTGGTTTTTGGGGGTGGAATGGTGTACACTGGAAAGGTATTTGGGTTGGACATGGTATGAACCTCTGAATAGCTCCACTTTTTGTTTGACAGTGCCTTATTCACCAAATATTTCAGTTTCCAAGCCTCAGTTTGGGCAAGAATGTTACTTATCTTCAGAGAGAAATCTCCAGTCTTATTCAGAACCTTGCATTTCTGTAAAAAGCTGTGGTTTCCTGGTAGGTGCACTCACATACCTGCCTGCACAGAAAGGATTGCTGATTCTCCCTTATTTCATGTCATAGATCAGCAGCAGCCACTAAATTCTGCCTGTAGAAAGAGCAGGATTAAACTATTTGAATTTTGAGTGCTTAGTCTCTTGGTTTTCAAGGTCATTGTTGCATACGATTGCCTTCAAATAATTTACAGTTTGCTTGCTCATTTGCTCCATATGGATTTTTTTTTTTCCACCAAAGAAATGTCTTTTGAGAGAACTTTTATCAGCAAAGTAGGAAATTATCTGGTGAATATTAATAAGAATGTCTAGTGTCTGATGCTTGAAAGTAAATTTTAAGTGTTTGATCCTTAGCTGCACTGCAGCCAGCTTGAGCCACTTAAGTAGATATCAAGAGTAAAACTGAGGAAAAAAAAGGAAAAATAAGAGGCTATTGGGGTTCATTACTTGAAACAAGTGGCTTCAGAGGCTGGAAGTGAAAGAGCTTTATTCTCTTTATTCATGTTTCTGAATGACTGAAGAGCCAAAGTGTTTATTCTTAGAGCACATTATCCTTCCACAGGATAAATGCAACCCCAACAGGAGGGCTGTGGCTCCTGGCAGTGCCCTCAGCCAGGCTGTAGGGACAGAGTTATCCTGATGGGAGGAGGGACAGGCTCCATTCCCACTTTATGGAGATCCTGTGTTCCTGATCACGTAGGAGGAAGGAGAAAACGCAGATTTTCTCTCAGTTTATGAATAGAATTGCAGTGAGGAGGGCTTGGAGGGGAGTCTTACCCTGTGCACAGCTGGGGTCAGTGACTTCCATTGTCACAATACCTCCTCAGGGCACTGCACTGAGTCCTCAGCGTGGTGCAGGGATGGGTGCATTTCACCTTGAAAGCTTTAAGGTTAGTGTCTGGCATCAGTGATTACATTTGCAATTCAAGTTAGTCTATTTTCTGCTTTTTAGCTTTTATTCAACTGAGTTTAGTGCTTGTGAAAGGAGTTCAATTGTTATTTCTGGAGACTGATCCTCTTCTTGTCCAACACTACCCCTTCTGGTGTCCCTAATGCTGAGGAAATCTCTCTTAGAAGTGAGAGTAACGTTTCATTTTCATGTAGCTGTTACAGTTTTAATGAGTAGCTTTGTATGGAAGAACTTAAATAGACATTTGAGCCTATCCATGTTACGGACAAGTAGCAAATAAATGACATTGAGTGTCACCTGCTTCATTCTGAATCTGTTACTGATTCAGAATCAATACTGGTTTTAAATGTTCTTCACTAAATTTGAGATAATAGAAATTGGTGGGAGAAATAGATGTGGCTAAACTTGACTTGGTGAGTTTCTGGGCAGCAGAGTGGTATATCTCAAGACACTGGGAAAATGGGTACATCAGCAGGGGTGTTTTGTTGGGTTTTCACAGACATGTGCTTCTAACATGTAATGCAGACTGAAAAGAAAAAAAAAAGTGGAATTTTAAATAAATTTTCAGACTAATTTAAAGGTCATTGCTACAGAAAAGTTAAATAACATGTTCCAAAACATGAAGTGTTCTTGTAATACGGGAATAACAGAATATGATGATGTTGTCTAGAAAAGGGAACGACCTTGCAGAGCTGAAGCTGAGTGAAGCTAAATTTCATGGTTCCCATTAGAAACTGTGTCAAAATAGGGACAAAAGGATTGAATGCAAGTCATGCATAACTCCTGTGCAAAAAGCTCCTAAGAGCTGCCATGTGCTCTGTGTGTGTTTTGAATCCTTCCACAGCTGCTGGGGATTCAGAGGAATTGCTCAGTGATTTGGGAGAATGTTCTCTGCAGGTTTCTGGGAGGCAGCACAGCAAAATGGCAGATTCATCTGTCTAGAGAAAGTGAACACCAGCATGCATCTCTAAATTAGAAAATACAGCTGAAAGCTGTCTTGGGTGTCTCTTCCTAGTTCCAGAAATTAGGAACAACACAAGAATTATGCTCACTTTCTGATCCTTGGGACAGGAAAACCAAAGGTTCCAAATGAAGCATTTCTTGGAGGTTTTTATAGGGCAGTGCTTCACACCCCCTATAATTCATATATGTGTCTATTTATGTACATACTTTGAGCTTAACCAGCCCAGCCATAGGCTAAAAGTACATACCCATTTCTGAGTGGTTCTAGAGGTATATTTGAGTATTCCCTTCAAAGAGGGAGGATTAAGTCTTAATGTCTCACATCTTTGGTGGGTTAACTGAACTATAAATAAAAAAGGGGATGTCATATCTTCCAACCATGTTTGTAAGGAATCAGAATTCTGCAGCATTTCAGGATGCATAAAGAGTTTGGTGTTTTGGACTGTGTTAGGAGTTAAGCATGAAATAAAGCTCAAGTTGCTCAGCTTTGTCAAGACATAAGCCACTGTTAGTCTTCTCCACCAGTAATCATAAGAAATGTGAGTTTTGGAAGCTGATAGACCTCTGGAGTTTCTACCTTTCTAATGTAGCAGTATGGAGATTACAATTTTAAATTTTTGAGCCATCTGTAAGTCTCACTTTTAGACTTAATGTATGGGTTTGGATTTTAAAGCCTGTCTTAGCCAAATGAATGTGAACTTCACTAAAGCCTGGAAGCTAAAAGTGTGAAATATGAAATAGGCTCAGAATACGAAGTCTGAGCTTGTTATTTGATATTATTGAGTGTAGTGCTAGACTACCATTTTCAGAATCTCTTTTCAGCCCAGAACTTTAAAAGGATTTTGCAAAAGTCAAGTAAGATTTTAGAAAAAGATACAGGGATGAGTCTTTCAGGAAGAGTTTTGTATTAGTAAGAAAATCTGAGTTACTGAAATGAGGGTAGAGAAACATTTTGAGTACTCACTATAAGTATGTTTTTGGGGATGAGCTATCCAGCAGTAAGTAACTCTTCATGGTACAGGAAAAGGTAATGCAAGATGCAGTTTGCAGTTAAAGTTATTTAAATTAAAATTAGAATTAAATGTGTATCTGTAACTTAAAGTACTGTCACTATTGAAAGTATGTTGGAGACTGTGGTGAAGTGGCTCAGTTAATTTTATTATATGAATATATATGAATTGAATATATAATACGAATTATATGAAGTCTGTAAATTTAGGTCTGAATGTGTTTCCAGAATTGAGTTGTAAATCAAAGAGTTGGACTAATTACACACACATATATATATAAGCTCTTCAGTTTTTCATGCAGGAAATAATTCCAAATTTTCTAAATTCAGCTAACTGCAAGCTGTTGCAGGCAAAACTACTTGGCACTCACATTTCAGAGCTATTACAGATGATGCTGGAAAATGCAAATTCCCTTTCTTCTAAAATCAGCATGCTGGGGAGTGTGCAAGCAGCTCACCCATGGTGCAGAATGGACAATGACTGTTCTCTCAAAGGAGCTCAATTCCCCAATTTTTAGCTCCCTAGTGAGGCCTTTTCCTCATGGAAGAGAAGCCCTCAGACTGAGGTGAGCAGGGAGGCATTGGAACTCAACTGTACAGAGCAAGAAGGGGAAAAAAAAGTCACTTAGTGACCCCTGGCTTTTGCATTGTCTATGGTACCAAGGCAGAGAGAAGGAAAATTGCTTTTCACCCTCTGTCTCTGTGCACTGAAGTTATTTCAGCCAAGTAGGCAGCAGAGAATGGAGTCAGGTTCAACTATCTGTAGCACAAATATGGCTCAGAGATTTCCAGATAAAACCTGTTGATTAGAACAATTTTGGCAGAATTGTACTTTATTAGTCACGTCTTTACTTTTAGGTAAACATTTTTGCCAAGCATTCATACCATATGACCAAAATTAATGTTTTAAATTTATTTTTTTGCAACAAAACAAAACAATTCCATGAGCTGTAAGGAATCCAGACATGCTCATGAACAGTAACTGCTGATTTCAACCCACAGACAGAAAATATATGAGTTGTGTTACGAGAGCAATAGATGCATTCAATTGAAATCATGATTGCTCTGTGAACAAATGCTGGAGAGAATAAATTTGCATTGATTACAATTAGTGTCAGACTGATATCCTAGAAAATTTAATCTTACTTACAATGCCAATTTAAGAAATGCTTAAGCACATGCTGAAGTATAATTAAGCATATGCTTGGTTCTTCACTGATTTGGGGGCTTTTCACTGAAATGTGTGCACAGGGCCAGCAGCCTCCCTGGTAAATTCTGCAACCCACATAACTGCCAGCTTTACATTCTGATTTGTTTTAGTGTTAGAAGAAAAACTGTAATTCATTATGCAGTTACTTAGTCGAGAGCTGTAGCTCCTGCTGGCTGTGTATTAAAAAAAAAAAAAAAGACAAAGTAGGCATGTTAGGAATTACCTCAGAAAACAATAAAAACAGTCTCTGGGTATTTAAGCATATTGAAACTAATTGTGTATTTTAGAGGATGAGGCTCCTAATTCAAACCAGGGGAAGGTCCTGGGTAGGCTTTCCCTGTGCAGTTGCCATGATTTATGCAGTGCTGTGTTGTTCAAAATTGGGATTTCTGTATCAGTGATCACAGCAGTGGGCACATGGACTCTTCCTCTAGTGCTGGAATCTCCAGTTCATTTGATGTTTTTTAACTCCAGATACAATTGTATGATTGTATAATTTTGTTGTGTTTTTTAACTCCAGATACAATGCTATTTTACTGCTTCATCAATCTCTATGTCCTCATTTCGTATTTTAATGCACATGATAGCATTCCTAAATGTATATATATTTATTTTTAGGGCGTTGTTCATAAAACCTGGCATAGTATGGAAAAATACATTACAAAGAATAACCATCATCTGTTTAGAAAACAATGTAACAAAACCTGAGGTAGTAATGGTCTCTATGACAGCCTTTTTCATTGATTTCTTCAAGGAAAATGTTAATTTAAATGTACACTTTCATTTATTTATATCGAGACTGGATTTTCAAGGTGATTTCCTTTTTTTTCCTGTATATTACTGAAAATTCTCTGAATGAATTAAAGATGGGAGGCCATCTCAGTATAATTTGTTTTCTATTGAAGCCCTGTAGTTTTTTTGTCAGTGTATGTCTTGGGGTTCCTTTAACATTCTCTGATGTCATCTCATTCCCAATAACAACTTCTCATCCTTTACAAATGACACCTCTTGATGACCCTGGCCTGTTGTGAATCTGCAATTGGGGAATGCATTTACTTCCATTCATATTTTTGCTGTCAGCACATCATTTTTGCCATTTCTCTGAATCCCACTGAGCTGTCTCTCTTCACAATGTTTTTGATGTACTTGGGGAAAAGTCTTACCTCAGCCTCTTGTACAGTTTAAGTCCATTTTCCAGATTTGCCTCATCTTTCCTCATTTCAGCTTCTACCTCTTTTGTATTATATCTAACACAGAATGCCTTTCTATCCTTGATTACATTATGCAGCTCTGATTTCATCCAGGCTGGGATCCTCTTTCCTTTCTCAGCTATTCAGCCAAATGAAATGCAGAAAGACAGAGCATATTATGCAGAAATACCCCATGAACAAACATTTCTTCTTGGCTTTCATAAACTCTTTACTTTCTTCAAACTTGTTGTTGCAAAGTTTTTATATGGATTTGTTTGGTTTTATTGTTTGAGGGGTTTTTTATGTTTTGTTTGTCCTTTAATTTTATGTTTTAGAAGATCAAATTCTACAAAACTTAGCCTATTTTAATTTTAAATCTCTTGTGGGTGAGTATTGCTGTTCATATCTCCTACCTTTCCACAGAATAACCCAGATTTTTTTTTTCTCCACACCACTTTCTTAATAAGAAAATAATTTTTTATCTACTCCTAGGTCTAGGAAGAGCAATTTCTAATACCACTTGTTCATTGATTTATATCATGAAAATGGAATAAAGGTAAGAATATAAAATAAATCTTTCCTTTTATCAGCTGTTGTCACTGACAGAACAGGCTACATGTGGTGTCCAAATGATCAACTTGCTTGGTTTGATATCAGTGTTTCAGGAGAATTCCTTTAGTTGATATGATCAATGATTCCATCTGCTTTAATTCTGTAACACCACTAATTTCTAAAGTATATTTGTATGTAAAGATTGTTCTAAGAATGGTGCAAATATCCAGGAAAAGATAGAATTTTACAAGTAATTTGAAAAATTCATTTGGTGTTCAGGTTACATTGAGAAACATTTTATTTGGCTGGGTGAGGGATTGAAAGAATCTCACTATTAAGAACAGAGCTTTACTTAGCTCATCTGTGAAAATGTTTTTGTATCTTAAATGCTTTAATTACACCTCAGATGGGCAGTATGACATTCTGCTGATGGCCAGAACCCAAGTGAGGCAAAGTTGTGTCAGCAACCAGACCTGTGACTGCCAAAGTGGCAATAAGAGACTCCAAAATGGCCCTTGGAGTGCCAGAATCACAGAGTGGGCAGGGTTAAAAGGGACCTTAAACACCACCCACTTCCAGCTTTGTCATGGAACAGGTTGCTGAAAGCCCCATCCAAGCTGGCCTTGAGACTCCTAGAGATGGGGCATTGATGATTTCTCTGGGCAGCCTCCTCCAATCACTCACCACTTTCACAGTTGAAAACTTCTAAACCTACTGCGTTTTTTGTCCCTCTCTGTTAGTGACTGGATTTTTTTTGGATTCTGAAAGGAGGTGCTTTTATCTCAATACTAATGTGGTCAGAGTGCACAGAAGACAAAGAACAAAAATCATGCACACCCCCAAAACACGGCTCTGTGTCTAGACAGAAGATTTCTGGTGATGCTAACAGGCTTCAACATTTGCAAGGTAATCAAGAAAGTGCCAAGGTTTAAAATCTCATTAGCATCAGCTGAGTCAGCACAATTAAAGATCAGCCTCATGAGTTAACCTTACTTGATTGCAGTGGCTGATATTTGCTAGCTTGGAGAGGGGGAGAAAAAGAACAGTCAAATGTGATAATATGTAAATTCTGAATGTTTTCATTATTTTTTTTTCCTTGTGAGTACACTGCATTATGTCCTTTACAAACTGGCATCTTTCTGGCTTTATTTCAAAGTGAAAGCAAATTAGGCCTCCAATACAAATGTGAAGGGATGTGTGACTGAGAAAAGCATTGCTGGTATCATTGTGCAGAGGGTTTTCCAGAGATACTGGGATAAGGGCAAAACAAGACAATCCTTTTCTTTGCCCACACCCATAAATCTGTTTTATTTAGCCTTTAACTTGAAATGAGTGAGAGATTTTAAAGCATTTCCCTTGATTTGAGCCAAGTGAGTGCACATTTGAAACAGTGGGTGCCCTGCGATGCTGCCTTTCCTCACTCGTGTTGCAACATGAGAGAAAAAAGACAAAATTGCATTTAGCTGAAAACCTGAAACCTCTTGGAGAGTGGAAAATTGACTTTGGATACGTTTATCAGTTGTTCTATTTCCAGTAGAATATTAATTTGATAACTTACAAAGTTAATGAATAAATGGTATCCTGCCTCCTCTTATATACTTAATCTACTTTGTAAATGACTTTTCTTTCCAGTTGGAATGGTGGGTGACAGCTTTCTCTTTATAAGCCTCTATGTTTGTCTAGCTAAACAAATGCCTTTTACTTCTGTGACACCTACTAGTAAATACCTGAAAATTTAAGATGTATCATTTAGGTTTTGGCTTGAAAGAGTTAAAAAAAATCTAGGAAAAAGTCTAGGGAAAAATTATAAATATCAGTTTGCCCTCACAGACAAGTCTCAATATGAATATGATGGTTAATGTTAATATTTTGATCTGTCTTTGGTCTTGTTTTAAGCATTTGGGTAAGAAATGATAGCTGTGAGTTTGACCTATGTGTCTTATCTCTGCTGGTAAATGTACTTTTGTAGTATGGATTTTCTGACCATGACACATGCTGCCAAAACAGGCAATGCCTGAAAATCTTATTTTTCAGCATGTATATAAATGGACTTCTCCAAAGTGGGTGTTAATTTAAACTATATTAAAACTTTGAACATATCTTTTCATCTGTAAAATTTCTTTCCACAGGCATACTTCAGGAAGGATCTTCACTTATGCAGAATTATATTTAGAATATGTTTAGAACTCTGTTACTTCTGATGACATAATCCTGACTCCAGGTAATAACAAACCAACTTTGTTGGTTCCTGTTGCATGATGTGGTTATTAAGGGTTGTTGCAAACCTTTAAAAAATTCTTTAGGCATTCATGAAAAATATAACAAACTCAATATGTACTGTAAATTCTGGCTGAAAACTCTAACCAAGCAGCTTACAAATATTTTAAAGAATTTTTGCTGTCTGAGATGGGAGAGTGAGTGTGCTCCTCTATAAATTACTGTTAGATACGAGTAGATTTTCACTGTTTTCAAAGGGATATGAGTAAGATTATCTGCTATGATCCAGACATATGTTTAAAACTGGAAAGGACTAGCAAGTAAAGAAAAATTATGCTTTGACACACAAAACTAAAATGTAAATAATTGCACTTCTGATGAAACAGCCTACAGTGTAAAATGTGTGCTTTCTTTAGTTTCATTTAACATCAGTTAAATAAATCTGCAAGGTTCACACTTTCTTCAGATCATTTTTTGCTGATCTATCAGTTTTGTAAAGAGCTATGCTCCGGTGGGTAAAAGAAATGTTCTACTCAGTCAGTGCTAATAATTGTTCATCCTGACAAGGCATTAATGAAAAGGATTCTGTTCCAATTTATAAACATATATTTGAAAAAAAAAAAAAGGCAACTTTGTCTTTTAAACTCTCAAGACAGCTGGTGGGAATTTTGGGTAGCAGTTGCAGTTTCACATCATGGGGTAGTTTTGCTTTCTACATTGAGCAATTTAATTGTGTGCAAACTACATTTCATTTCATTTTATTCATTATTGAAGGGATCACTGTCAAATGGGTTAGATCTTTGAGTAACACTTTTAAGTGAGAGCAGTATGTGCTAGCTTTGATCAAGCTTTTTTTCTGACCAATTAGTTATTGAGGAAAAACAGAAAAGAGCAAAACTTGGGAGCGATGTCACGCAATTCCATTGAAGTTTCCTTTGTTGCTCTTGTCTTATTTTTTCCTTTGGGTTTTGCTGCATTTGAGGCTTTTAGGGACAGAGCATGAGCTGATATTGGATATAGTTGTTTCTGATAGTGATTCCTGGTTTACTTTTCTTTTGGTGCTGAGATGCACAATTTGGTTGAGTCTGCTCTCCACAGATTTCAGGCTGGGAATGAACCTTGAATAAATAGGGATGACAGAGCCCTTTTAAAGCAGCTCTAATATATTGGGCTGATCTACCCCAGTTGCCCAGTCTACCTCCTCTGGTTTCCCCAGTGCCTCTTACAGAGCTTGTGCCAGCTGAAACTTCTCAGATCTGCACAAGTGACAGCCCTGAGAACATTTTCTTCCTTCAAACTACTTGTAGCCTTAGAATTTCCCCAAAGGAGGGAAAAGGGAAGAGGGAGGGAGGGAAAAGAATTTCTTTGCATCTTGGAGCAAGTCAGTCGTAGATTCTGTGATTGATTTCATCATTTTGACAATGTGCAGGATATCACTCAAAATTAATGTTATTTCCTTAAGATTATAGAAGCAAAAGCTGCACTCAGTTAGTAAAGCAAGAGAAAATCAGCAGGCATTTTTCTCTAGTTTAATCTCCCCTCTAAAATATGTGAGATGTTGATTTGATATCCACCTACTAAAACAAAAATCAGCTTGACAATTTATATATAAAATATAGTCCTTAGATAATCTAGTCAGATTTGGACATTTCAAACTGAATGTTTGGTCTGCCTTTGGAAGAAGGAGAAGTTTGCATTTCAAACTGAATGTTTGCTCTGCCTTTGGAAGAAGTTTGGTTGGGAGAGAAGTTTGTTCTGTTCAAGAAACAGATGATTACAGTAAAATATTACTGAAATGGATGGAAATGTTTCTAATGAAGGGCAGAGAGGCTGGTGGGGCTGTGCTCTGCAGGTTTGGCAGCTGGAGATGGAGCTGAGAGAGCCTCAAGGCAAAAAAATACATTGAATTGTTGGGTAAAAAGGGAAGGTGATTTACCTTAGGGAATTATTAACATGATGTGCTTAAGGGCAGTTGATACTTGGTGGTGATGAGTTTATCACTGCAAGGAACTGAAATTTTCTAGTAAAGAAATGTCTGTTTAATGATTAATTTAGTTTCAGCATTTTTCAGATATTACATCATGATGACTTATAAAACCTTGGGTGCAATCACAATTAAAGGTGTGTAGGTGGTAGGAAATTTTCATATTAAAAGAACAATACTTCATATTATTTTGGACTCTCTTAGACAGTATGTTCAGTTTTCTCATTTTCATGAGGCACTTGTCTTTTATCAATCTTTCCTATGTGTTGTAGCTTTATATGCAAGGTGTTTTATTGTACTTTACATGAGGGAAATGGATGGTATAAGCCTATTTCTAAAAGTGTGACAAAAACCTTGCAGAAAGCCTTATTTGTCATGAATAAGCACTCTTGGGATAAACTCATCTGACTTGTTTTTCATTCTACTTGCTAAAAACCTCTGTGGTATTGCAGAGATAAAACAGCATAAGTGCTTTGTTTTGAAGGAATACAATAGCTGGATAGCAAATTATAAGCAAACAAAAATAGAAGTTCTAGTTTTGAAAAAAAAAGTCTCAAAATTTCTTAAGACATTCACCTGTCCTTCTCTGAGAAGAATGGCATTATCAAAGACTTGTTTTAGACTTGATTTTCATCAGAGCTGAAGGGAGCCTGCTCCTTAAAAACACACAGCAGGAAGGCCTCACTAGATATTTGCATTTGTTGAGGAAAAAGTTGAATTTATTGTGTTTTTATTCCAATTTAAAAATTTATATTTCAATTGTAGTGCACACGTGACTCAAATTCCTATATTTCTTTATGTAAATTGTAAAGCCATTGTATGATGCTTTCTATGCAGTGGAACTCAACACATTACGTGTTCTTTGTTTAAAAATAAGAATGAAAGACTGAACTCATTTGCTTTAGCTCACTGAGTGCAACTTGGCAGGGAAGAGGTGAATGAAATGCCTTGGAAAGAATCATCTGTGCTAATGTTGTAGGAAAAGAAACCATGGAAAGGAAAGGTCAGGGACAGTAAGGAAACATCTCAGGCTTAACAAAGCAAAACAGTGTAAGCAAAGCATGCACCAGCAGTCCTCAGTCCAGGGGAAGTGATAAATAATAATAAATAAGAGTCTGTAATGATAAATAAGAGTCTTTATCAGCAGAGGTTTCCCCTTTCCAGACCCTGCATTATCTGGAAAACAATCAGGATCAAAAGATAAACTCAGGAATGCAGAGATGAAGCTGGCATTTCTGTAATGATGTAATGCACTCTAAGCTAAAGTGCAATTTTAAGACTTCAAATTGTAGCCATTGGATTGAGCTGTGCAGTTGCCTCCAAGATGAAGGAAATGTTTCTGTTGTCTATAAAGATTGGGGGAGCTATTTACAGAAAATATCTGTTCTGTGTGGTGGAGGATTTCTATTTGACGAGTGAGGAAAATTAGTTTGTAACTGAGCTACTGCCCTAGGGAAAAGAGAATGCAAACAGAAGGCATTTATGCACTCCTCAGTGCATGTATCAGCCTTGTTGTGGAATGAAATTCTGAAGTTTAAACAAGATAACTGTGGAGGAAAGAGCATGAAGAGGTGCATTTTAAACAAGGACACCGTGTGGCCAGGAGCTGTCAGGGTTTGTATCCTTTGTAAATTGACATAGCAGGGAGATCCTGTCATGTGAATTTATCAGCATGATGTTTACTGCAGAGAGATGGGGAAGGTAAGGCTTTGTTTGAAAGCATCACAGGGACAGATTTATATGCAAGGGTTATTTAAGTAAACACATAAAATGGAGAGGAGTGACAGGGCTGTGGTGAGGGGTGAGATGAAGCCTAAGATGTGGTTTGAGTTCTGTTTAGAAAGAAACCTCCACTCATGTAATAGTGCTTTGTTCGTCTTTTAATTTAAGGGCAGAGATCAGGGTTTTGATCTGTAAAAATTGAGTTCTTTTGTGCTGAATGCATCACCAGAGCACAATGTGTTTTCTTGTTCTAAGGAACTGTTGTGCTCAAAGCTTTTAACCTCAGCACACAGCAGCTCTCTGTGGCTGAGGCTTCCCTGGGGACACTCATCTCCACCAAGTGAGATCCAAGCAGATGTCAGCAGCATGACTCCTTCATTGTTTTTCTTGTGATGGAGGGTAAGTATAACCTTGTAATGAGTATCCAGTCATGAATAGAGAATAAGAACCCTGAAGGGTTCAATCTTTTATAACTTTACATATCTGAAAAATTTGGCCTCAATCTTTTGTTCAATTTTTATGTTCCAAAGGACTTGCCTAAGTCACTACCTAAGTCATCTACCTAAGGTCACTGGGGCTTTTTTCCCCATGTTTCTGCTCAATATTTGCTGTTCTCTAAAGCTTTTGTAGTGTTATATTGCATGGTTACACTGCCTCACTTCTGTCAGAAGTGGATGTTGTCCTCTGACCTCAGGTTCCTTTGGACACTGCATTTCCCTCTGAAGGAAAACTTGAATATTCCTTCTGTAGGAACTTGGAAAATTTGCCACAGCCTCCCCTCTGAGGCAATTTGTGAGGGAAGCTGTGTAGGTTTTGTTTTTTTTTTTTTAAATTACTGTTGTGGGTGGCCAGTGTAAAGAAAATAATTTGTTTCCTTTTCAATCAATTTTGTCAGTCTCCCCTCTCCCCCTAGGAGTTGGCATAGGAAAATGGGGATAATGACAGACTGGTTACTCAGAAACCTGAAAATGATATAAGACTATCTTTGCAAGTTTTTGTGAAATAATTATAGTATCAACAAAATTAAGAAAATTATAAAAGGCTGCAGGTGGAGAGGTTAATGCTGCTGAGCACCAGCGTTCTAGGGAGCTTCAAACTGAGCTTTGGACTGTGCAAGAAAGAGAAATGTACAGGAGAAATTGTGGGATGTAGGGCTGGTACCATTCTCAGGAATAAGTTCTTTTGACACAGCCCTTTAGTGAGGAGGAGTTGGAGACAGTGAGCTAATCTGTTGTTGTGACAAAGAGTGAGACGTGGCATTTACATTGTTATTGATGATGAAATAGTGGCTTTACAACCCTTAATCAAAACTGAAACCTCAGATGATTGTCAGAGTCAGCAAAGTGCTCTGAAATGATGCTGTGTGCAGCCACCAAACTGGCAAAGTCTGGACATGAATTGGGTGATGGTAAAACCCAGTCAGGACTGGTTTTGCAGTGGGATGTTGAAAGGCAGGCAGTGGGTGCTTCCCAGGAAGCAAAGGGTTAAAATAAGCAGAGTTTGTCATTATTTGACAAACTGCTGAGGGCAGTAGTTATGGCTCACAATGAGAAATGGAAATCTGCTAATCTTAACCCTAAAGAAAACCCAGAGACTCTGCTATCACAGTGTTGGATATTTAGAATTTCTGAAGTTATTGTTAATTTGGATCCACTGACAGCTGCAGTATTAAATATTGCACACCTAACATCAGAATTCACACATTGCTTCTACAGGAGAGGGCTTACAGTTCCCCTCTAATTCTCTTATCTGGCCAGTTTATTAAAGGAAATTGAATAACAATACTTTTCTCTTAAACACTGCTAAGTTTTGTGGAACTGGTAACTAAAATTCAGAGGGCTTCTTACTCGTGGATAACTACCCTAGAAGTAAAAAAAAAAAACCAACAAAAAACCAAAAAACAAACAAACAAAAAAGCCTTTTATGGTTCCATGCCAGAAACCTGGCAAGGCAGAATTAGCCCTTACCTGCATGGTGGGAAAAGGGCAATTTCTAATTAACTACTGCAGGAGTCAGATGTTGTGCTTGCCTCAAACCAGAGGAAACCCCCCTGGAAAAAATGTAAGGGAAGTAACAGCAGCAGGACATGCATTTAATAACATGAAAAATGTTGGGACACCACTTGAGAAATCCCAAGCCCCAGCTGTTAAACAATTTGAATCATTAAAGCATAACTTGTCAGGGAAGCTGTGGTGTTGTCTTTTTCTGGGAATTCCAGCACCTCTGTCACTGAGGATCAAAGGAAAGAGCTCCAAACGGGGGAGCTGCTGACAGATTTACATGAGGAAACTCATACAAAACAGCCAGAAACATGAGATAATAACTCTTCCCTCAAGCACTTTGTAACTTGGGGTTACTTTTGTGTTACAAGTAAGAATGAAATCAGCACTCTGAAATTTCACTCTTCTCTCATAGGAACCTGCTAACAGAAACAGATGGAACTTTTAATTGCCCCCAGAATTGATTGTATTATCAGTTATAAATATTTGTGATTTGTTTCTGTGTTAATTGAGAGTAACTTATTGGGAGACCAAATATTAGTAGGGTTATGTAAGACAAATCACATAATCTTATGTATCATTAATTTGGTTTCTTCTGTTTTTTTGTTTTGTGGGTTTTTTGTTTGTTTGGTTGGGGTTTTTTGTTTGGTTTTGGGTTTGTTGTTGTTGTTTTTGTTTTGTTTTTGTTTTGTTTTTGTTGTTTTTTTTGTTATTATTATTATTTTTAAATAATTATTGGTGTAGGAAAAGGTTCTACTTTGGTTCTATGGATATACACTTTTGTTTCAATGAGTTGAGGATTAGAAAACCCAACCAAATATAACCTGGGAGTTCCTAAAAGGATCCATCATTCAAGTGTGCATTTATTGTCTTCTGTTGAGCAGTGTGATGTTCTTCCAGTGCCTCCTTCAAATCTGAGAATAATATGGATTTTTAACAGTATCAGTATCTAATGAATGACTTATAGCTTCTATGTGTCCCTAAAATTTGGGCCATGGGGAAGATTTATGTACAATGATGAGGTGAATTTTTTAACTCATATATTACTTTGCAATTTGATGTGACTTTGGCTGACAGCAATGAAGAGGCAGATAATTTCCACTGCCTCAACTAAGCCACTGTGCTTATCCAGTGTGCCCACTGAGTGTGAGCTGGAAATGATGGCTTCAGTTTAGGAAAGCATTTTAGAACCATCAATGTTTATAGAACTTCATTTGTAGGCTCAGTTTATAATTTTGTGCTTGTACACAGCAAAAGGGCCATAAACAACTTTTATGGTCCAGCCACAGTAGGACAGAAAGTTGTATCTGTGTGGGTTATAGAGGCATTCAGGTTCAGTTAAAGGGTTGTTGTGGTGGTTTTTGAACAGTAATTACTTGAACTAGCCTATTTGATTATGCTAATGAATTTGTGCTTTGATATTACAGATTTTAAAACTCTTTAGCTCTCTATGGAAGTGACCTAAAATAATTCTGGTCCCTTTTAAAGACTATGACTTCATCCAGGTATTGTGTTCCCCAGGAATTAGAGTTATTAACCTCAAACAGAAAGCTGGAATGAGTAATTTTTCCTGTAACCAGTCATGGGTTTGAGTACTGAGGAGGGGAGAATGGGCATAGCTTTCACTCTTTTTACACAGAACTGCAAAATGCCTGATATGATTCATCTTTCTGCAGATACAAAAAAGATAGAATAAAAAAAACAAAAAAACAGAGGAACAAAAAACTAAATAATGATATCTGCATGGAGAAAGTGGTTTGTTTTAAAGCCTGTGCATTATTGCACAGGCTTTGAACTGAGATAAACCAACAAAATCCAGAGTTTATTCAGTTAGTTAGTTAGTTAGTTTTCTTCTTTTGTCCATTGATAATTCAACCTGTTGCACAGAGACAAACTTCAAAACAAAAAGAACTCAATTAGGGAAAAAAAAAAAAGTGTATTTGTGGTTTACCCAATAATGAATGGGGTTTTTTTGCATTAAATTTCAGCTGTAAAAATCTCTGTGGCCTAGTATGGTTTACATGGGTGAGAAAGCATCATTTGGCTTTAATTGGACTGTGTGTTTGAGAAGAGATTTCCTGTAAAGCACTGAGCATGATTTAACTCTGGTTTCACTGAGACAACTTTGAGATTTTTATGAAGAATAACAACGATGTCTGAAAGTACATTTCTTACTTTTGGTGGGCAACTGAAGTAGCATTAAATGGCAAAGCAATTTAAAACTGCTTGCTATTGAAAAGAAGAAAGTTTTCTTTTTAGTTTAAAGTATTTCAATATGTACATTTTTGTCCTCAGAAGAGCTGTAGAGCTTTAATTGCTTTGAATGAAAATACCTGAAATCAAAGTTTGTTTTCAGTGCAGCTGAGTTTGAACACAGGAAGGACCATGTTTATAAATCTTAAGCAACTTTTTTTCTCTGGAGAAGTTTTTGGGTTTTTTGGGGTTTTGTTGTTTGTTTATTTGCATGGTGATTTGTTTGTTTTTTTGTTTTGTTTGGGGTGGTTGCCTTTTTGTTTGCTATGGAAAATAAATCTGAATAAACCAAGAATGATGTGCAGGTTTGAGGTGTCAGTAAATGTGACATGGTGGTGCAGGCAGACCTGATGCAGTCCAGTGATACAGGAAATGTGTTCCATTGTGGTCATTACAGAAATAAGAATATCACAGCACTGAACTTTGGGGTAGGATACCTGATCATTTTCTGTTCCTCTGACACCAAAATATAACTCTGATAGATGCTGCAATGTGGATGCATAAGTGGTTCTACGCATTTGCCAACTTGTTTTGGGGTTTTACTGCCTATTTTTCACTCTTGAGAGTAAAGTTCTGCAAAAGATAAAATAAAATTATAGATTTAGGAAAAAAAACCCAAAAAAACCCAGAAACCAAACCCCCCCCCCCCCCACAAAAAACACCAACCAAAAACCAGCATATTTATTATGAGAAAATGTCTGTCTCAGAAAACCAGTATAGAACTTTTAGAATGTTTTATTTTAAGAAAATGAATTTTGTTAGATCAAGTCAGAGGATATTATTCTGAGCTTTATTTGCATTATTGCTCTTCTGTTGAGCAATAAGGAAAGTTCCAAGTCATGAATTTCCCAGCCATAAAAATTGCTGAGGTTCGATCAAGTCTCAGAACATGAAAAAATTGAAAGTAATACACAGATTTGTCTTGATTATTTCTTTTTTGACTTTTATTTCATTCTCTAATTGTCTGTGCAAAACTTGAAATATATGGACATTTATTTTCTTTTTAAATGAAGAAAAACTCTGAAAATATAGAAACCTCAGTCCAATATGGCTTTGAATATTTTTTTAAATTGTTCTTCTGCAAAATGAAATTTGCATTGGAGGAGAAAATACTGTCAAAATAATAATAAAAAAATACAGATGAACAGATATTATGGGACGTGTGTAATGTAAAGTAATTGAAGGGATAACATCAGAGGTAACAATTTTAGTGTTTTATAGAAGCTAATAATTTGCTGTTTTCTCCCCTTCCCCCTTAAAAAAAACAAAAACAAAAAACCCCCACTACTTTAATGAAGTAAAAAACCCCAGCTACTTTTATCTTTCTTTCTTTATTATTTAAAGTAGTTTGCTATTAGGCTGGGGCTTTGTTACAGTTGGTTCTTCTAAATTTTGATATTTGAGACGATAAATCTTGCATTATTTTTGGGTCCTTTTGTGGAGACTGTCATGAAAAGGTTTTCTTTAATATATATTTAAAAAATATTTCTGTGAATGTAAAACAAGAGTTCTGCATTTTAACTCTCTCAGGAATTACATCCTGAATCAGCCAAAGCACCTGTGCTAGGGTACACGAAGGGTTACAAATGAAAGTCCATGAATTTATGATTTTTCAGATTGTCCCTGGCACTGGCAATTGAAGGGGTCTCTTTGCTCATGCCTCAACAAAAGAACAGCTTAAGGCAATCAGAATTTTCTTGCTTTTAGGCTAAATGGAGCTGTTTCCTTATTTTCAGCTGATGGGTGTGGGCCCGTGCAATCAGGAGAAAATAATGTGAAGGGGCTGGACTGCAAAAAAAAAAAAAAAAAAAAAAGGTACAATTTTTGTCTTTTTACAGGACAAAAGCAGGAGAAAGAGTCCAGTGGTTTCCTTAAGCAAGGTCTAGTTGCTGAGGTTTTGTTACAGCATTAAAAATGACAGTTTATTTAGCTTTATTTCATTTATTAGAGTTCATTTAGCTGAAAACTGCCTCACCCGTGTGAGGAGAAAGTGAGAGGGCAGAATCTTTGGGAATTCAGGAATTTCATTTTTTGTCAGATACTCTTTGGTTTTCTCTAGAATCCTGTAAAAGTTTCCTGCCTCCTTGGGTAACATTTTTATATCCCTGTCCCATACTTGCTCTGAGACTACTTTATACCAGTGCCAATATGAAGAGTTCTGAAAGAAGGCATGAGTTATGCTACCACAACTGATGCAATGTGTGATTATTTTTCAAGTGAGAAATAGTTTCTTCTCTTCCTCTGCCAATACATTAAGGTTTGATATAGCCAAAAAATGCTCACTTCTGGCAGATTTTTCTAAAAATATTTAGAAATGTTTAGGTCTAAAACTATTTCTGAACGTTTTCATAAAAAGATTAATTTTCTGCCTTCCTAGCCTGAATGTCTTTGAGTAATTTAGGGGTAGAAATGCACTAAAGTGAAATATCCCCCCTGCAGCCCCCCAAAGTTCCTATGCTAGCTCAGAGCCTTGAAGGCTTTGGAGGAATATTTCAGGGACAGGGCAAAGGATTCCAAAAGAGGCTCTGACCCCCAGATGTAGTCCAAGACATTTATTCCAGGTGGTTTCCAGGGGGGAAATGAGAAAGAATGAGGAAGAACAGGGCCTTATCCAGGCTCCTGCTAAACAGGAGATAATTGGAACTCAGCCAATAGGGTCAGAAAGGGGAGGAAGGGTTAAACTACATGGTTACAGACTCCAGGGGTCTCTAGGGAGGGAGAAACCACTTCCCAAAGAAATACAACATTTAAGGAAAAAGAAGATTTGAGCCATTTGCATCCCAGCCTCATTGGAGGGCCGATCTATTCTCAGTGCCAGCAGCTGTGGGGAAGACAACAAAAACATCTGCAGCACCACCAGATTTTAATCTTGGCACCCAGAGCTCTGGAATAATCTCACAGCTGCCTGTACCTCCTTACAGGGCTGCTGGGGATTGTTTCATCTGGCACCCCTCTGCAGCTGGGTGTACATTTAATAACCAATCTGGAGTTACCCTCCTGTGCCTGCCCTGGAAAGCAGAGAGCTGGGGTGTGCCAGTGATGCTGTAAATGGCACTGCTGTGCTCACAGAGCTCACAGAGGCACAGCAGGAGGAGTCACTTTGGCTTCAGCATCAGGGAATTCACTTTGACTTCAGTTTCAGTGAATTCACTTTGGCTTCAGCATCAGTGAATTCACTTTGACTCCGGTTTCAGTGAATCAGCATCAGGTGGCTCAATAAAACTGTTGCAGGTTTCATTTCCCCGCCAGCCTGTGGTTCCAGATGAAAGGTGTTTTCTTACGGTGTGCTTTGGCTTTAGGTTCTTGGTTAGCCTCCTGTTTTATTTGTGGGATTGCTTGAAATTATGATTTTTCTTTATGATTTACTGTATGTCTTCCCTGGACCTATCCTCCCCCATTCCCTACAATGGTGCCCATCTTATTTGTATCAATTTGTACTATATTTAGACTTGTACCCTAATTGTTGTGCATTCTGTTATATGTCAATTCCTTTTACTTACCAACTAGCCACTCCCTAGAAACTTCTCTATTGGCCCTCAAAGCATTTATCTCCTCCCTAATCTCCTCCTTTCCCAAGTTGTCAATCCCCCCCAACTTCTACCTCTCTTTCCAGAGCTTTCCCTGTCAATCTTCCCTTATTTGTCACTCTGTATTGTTCCCCTCCCTTTGTCATCCTTATTGGATTAAGTTCTGTACTCCCCATCTTGCACTCTTCCCTCATTTGTTGTTTGCATTGTGCTGCCCCTCCATAAAACCCTCTGCCCATCCCCTGCTCAGGGTTTGGGCATCTGGTCTTGGCAGATTTAACACCCTCAAAAAACCCCTCAGTTTCACCCCAGGACCCCTCTCACCTCTGTGTCACCTCTGAACCCAGAGAGGTTCAGAGTTCCAGGGGAAATGTCACTCCCTGGTGCTGAATGCCCTGGGGACCCTCCAGAGTCACCCACCGTGACAGTGTTTGCTCCAAATGCTCTTTTTAGTGCAAACTTTCTTTTCTAAGTAAAAAACAGGAGCTGTTTTATTTGAGACTGATGATGGAGCTCTGTGATTTTGTGGAATGAAGAAAACAATGCCATATGAAATAATGCAGGTATTCCTGCATGTATCTCACACTCATATGGATAAGGAACACTTGCTTTATATAAATTTTGATCAAATTTCAGAAATGGAGGAAAAGAAAAAAGCAGGAAGCTTGGGACAGTATATTATGTTTGTGCAGACTCTACAGAGCAAATTACAGAAACTGCTTTTTAACAAACTAGACACAGTTCCACTGATCCAAAGCATTTAAACTAACCCGTAGCATTAAATTCCTTCCAGTCAGTACTCATCTTGATCTGAAGATTGCTGTTTTTCATCATAGGAAAAGTGGAGTGACAACATGCAAACAAAGCTTTTATAAGTGCTTTTAGGAAGGTGTAATTCTTTTAATAACTTTTAATGAAACATTATACATAAAAAAAATACTTAGCAAGGAAAGCCAGGATCAATAATTTGTAATACTTATATGACATTTACAGTTATAGCACAGTTTGCTTGGCTTGTGTGTTAAGTTGTTCCCTCGGTCTAAATTTGACTTTTAATTAAATTATGTGCCCTTCTATTATACATTTGAAGAGCATGACTTTCACCAATGCCTTACAATAATATAGCTAAAATAACTGAGCTGCTGGTACTCTAATCACTGTCATGGCAAACTAATTGTTACAGAAAAGATGCATAAGATCTAGTTAAGTCATCAAGTGTGTGGACTTTATTAAATACTAATTAAAGTTCTCGTTAATTGAAATGGATTATTACTTGCTTAAATTAGTCACATTTTCTTATCTGTAACACCAGTTTCTGAAGCTTTTAGATATTAGAAATGTCCAGTATATCTGAAGAATTGCATTCTGTTCTCTCTAACAGAGAAACACCTGACTCATCACCTTATTATCTTGAAATTTTTGTTCTCCTTTTTTTACAAAAGGTTATGTGTCAAAGAAGGGAGTGCAGTATGCTGTGAAATATTGAATTATACATTTTTAATGAGCATAAAGTTGAAGGAGCTGATATAGTAAACTCTAGCATTATGAAAAGCAATTTTTCATGTTTGAGTAGTTAGAAAATCAACAGATACTCTATGTATTCCTCTTGTGGTTTCTTCTTAATTTAACTCTAAATGTGAGAGGTTAACTGTATCAGAAATCAGTGAGTTACTTTTTCTCCATGCCGTACAAGCTGAAATTCTACCTTTGTTGTAACCTGGCAAAACAACTGTTGCCTTCTGTTTGAGCAGCAGTTTCATGTACCTATTGAGCATTAATTTTAATTTCAAGATAGCCATCCTGAGAAGGATGCTCAAAACACAGACTGAAAGATGTTTTGCATCAGATAAAATATCAGAAGGATTTTCTGTGCACTAAGAAGGATTGTCTGAGTTTGTAATGAAAATTATTGTGTAAGGAAAAGCTGCTACAATTTTATGAAAAATTATGCAGGAAAGTGTAATTCACATCAAAATATGTTCACAGTTAATTGCAAAGTGGAAAAAAAGTTTTTTTCTATACTAAGCATTGAAAATATTTATTATTCATTATCCCAGTACTGTCTGCATTATAAGATTGGACTGGTAGAGAAAAAAAAGCCATTACAGAATCTAATCTCCAGGAGTTGCAAGACTAAGAACACTTCTAGCCTTATATAAAATTGTCCAGACCAAAGAAGACATTGGAACCTTTATAGGAAGAGATCTAAAGTGATCAAGGAAATGTTCCACATTCTAGATCTTTGGATGAGTTTGGGAATTGTTAAGTAAGGCTCTGACAGTCCTGATACTGACCAAATATGGCAAAAAAACCCAAATGCTTCAGTTATATTTTCCTGACTTGACATAAGCTCAAATCAGGAATATAATTACTTGCAAGTTTTGATTTCTTTTAACATCTGTTCCTTTAATCTGTAATGTAAGCTGCAGAAATTGTTTGAAAAGTTTCACTTAGTGGATATTTGTCAATTATTTTTAGTCTTTTACCACACGTGTGTATAAAATATTTCTTCGTTATCATAACCTGTTATATTTGAATGAGGAAAATATAACTAGTCAGTCTGAAATTCCTTCCATTTTCTGTCACTTGTCAAGAAATAATTTCATTAGTAATCAAATACTCTCTTGTTAACACCAGAGCAGCAATTATGATAATCCATAGAGGCAGAAAGGTGACAAAAGTTTGTGACTTCCAAAAAACCTTTATCTTTTCTACCCTCTTACTTATATTTTAGTGAGAACTAATACACAGGGACAATTTTTGAATGTGTTTCTTAAAAATGTAAAGCATATGGTTCTCACCCCAAATATTAGCAACACTAAAAAATTATGAGTAAAATCTCCCTGACTATATCCACCTCAAAAAATAAAAATATATATGTAAGATTAAAAAACACTCCGTTTTTCAAAATTATAGTTCATAGTTATTTTCCTCGTTTCTTAATTGGGCAGATGAACTCAATCTTCTCAAATCAGTGTCTGAAATTATGCAGTGATGGAATTTCTATCTCAGAAACTTTCACTTCAAAAATAATTCTCTGATTGAAGTTTGAACAAGTTAAGGGAAATCCTATGATGATGTGTGAAGGGTACAAATGATCACACCAGTCCCTTCTGCTTTTAAGTGGATGAATCGTGAGATCTTGAAAATTTAGCTTAAAAATAGAAGCTGAGAGCCTCACAAAACATCTGACTCCAGATCTGATGCTTTAGTAAAGCCTATAAATACAAGAGCACTGTTGTAAAAATTGTCAGAGTGATCACATTATTGGCAGATTGCTGATGAGAGTTGTCTCTGTTCTCAAGGGCTCTCCAGCTGAGTGCTTTGATGTGAGATTTGCACTAAGGCAGGAGCTGTTGGGTTATTCTACTCCTTCTCAGCAGAAAAGGCCTCCCATAATCCATGATGTGATAATTTTTGTCTTTTCCCAGGCAATGGGAGAATGCTGGCAAAGTGAGGTCCATTCTTGTCATGGTTGCATAGAATGGTCTGTCCATATTTGAGGAGGGGAAAAAAAGTGGGTTTTTTCCCTGATTTACTCTTCTTTCTCTATAATTTAGGTGATAGTCAAGACTGCCCAGAGGTCAGATTTGTCAGAAACAGCTTGGCTGTAAGCAGGAGACATGAAATAGGGCTCAGTATATGTTTGTCAAGTTCTATAGAGATATATCTGTATCTATAGAGCTATAGATATAGAGATATAGAGATATATCTCTATCTATAGAGATATATCTGCATAGAGACAGACAGGGATAGCTGTGTGCTACAACAGAAAATAATTTATACAGAACACCCTGGTCATGTGAGAAGTGGGCCAGACTGAAGATGCACTTGTGTGTGTATTGGCACAGTTATTTCCAGTAGAATTCAGCTGTTTGGAGAATCTGAACCCATAAGGTATAACCTTCATTATTTACAGCTCTTGGAACTCTCTTAATTCCCAAATTAACTCTCTTAATTCCCAAATGTTTCTCCTAGCCTGACTGCATGTAAAACTGGGAGACAGGAGCAATCTCAGTGAGAAAAATAAGTGCAGGTATTGTTGGTTGCACTGATGCTTTAAGAACTGTTCATCTATGGTTTGTCTGTTTGGCTGTAAAATTAGGCAATTCATCAATATTACTGATATTTCTGTAATTTGAATGACTTTTTTTAAAAGAAAGTGTGTAAAATACTGTGTATTCTTAGTTTTAAGAGCATGCCATTACAAATCTCTCATTCCACTTAAAAATGTTATGGGATAGAAACCTCTTAACTGGTGTTTAAATCTAAGACCAAGACGAAGCTAAGTAAAGGACAGATGAAAGACACAGTCAACATAAAATTCTGCTCCTGTCTCTGACTTGGACATGCAGTTGGGAGACAAAATCCTTGCAAAATCCAGACAGAATCTGGAGGACTGGGGTTAAAATACTTCACCCAGCATCTGATGGAGACTTAACAGTGTGAGAATTTCCTGAAGCTCCTCTCTTGACCTTCATTTTGAGGACACAGGAGGGAAAACCCTTCCCCATAAGGACAGTCACAGGCTAATGGTTCTTCTAAAAAGCAGATTAATCATATTGCCCCACCTTAAAAATAGTGCTCATGGGAAAAATATTTCTGCTTTGAGGAAATAGCATCTTTTCCATGAGCCAAGCTTCCACAGGGTAAAAACAAGATGAGCAATAAAGGCTGTGTGTTTTATTGGATTGTTAAAATTCAAGTACTACTTCAGTAAATGGTTTGCAACCAGGGGAAATTTATGTTAAAAAGTAATTATATGCTAGTTATAAAAATATAATACGATTATGCATATGATTTATGTTGTCATTATAAAAATTTGCCAACCTTACTTTGTGTTTGTAGCGTGATTTATATTTTAATTGTAGAATTAAAAGCTACTTTAAAAAAATCTAAGAACTTCAAGCTGTAAAAATACAGCTCACATCACTAACCTTTTTAACTCTGTAAAAGAGTCAATGAGGTTTGAGTAAATTCACACTGGGTGGTCTGATCTTAGCATTGTGCAAGCCTAAAAAGTGATTTTTAATGGAAAAAATAATAACTTGAAGGAAGATCACATAACATTCTGTGAGCTTGACTAAATTAATCAATGCCTTAGAAAAATAAAGGGTTGAGTGAAGATGACTCTGAATTACCACTGTGATGTGATCACAAAAAAATTCAAATATTCAGGAAATTATGATTTGCAAATATATTGGTGCGTATTCATTCCAAATTAATATTTTTTCCCCTGTTAAAATGTTAAGATTATAGAAAAAAATGCATTTGCCATTATAATTATTACAGATCCATTTGTGCCTAAAAAATAAAAGGCATCACTCAAAAAATCTTCATGGTTAATTATTAAATTCTTTCATGTGGTAAGAGGATAAGATGAGAATTGTTTACTTCAAATAAATGCCAGACAAAAACAATACAAATATTTTGGAAGGTCAGAGGAGCTGTGAAAGGTAGGATTAAGTGGAGCAAAAGAAACATTAGGTGAAAATAAAGTCTTTATTTTATTTCAATAAAAGTATGTTTCTTTCACAGTAGGTCAGTAACATTTTTCTCCTTGGTCATTCAGAACTAAGCACAGAGATACCTGCTGTAGAGAGCAATTTTATATTGCAAGGATAAATACAATATGATCTAATTAGCGTTTTCTCATCAGTAACTTCTTCGTGTGGTACTTTAATCTGGTGATTTAGAAAATTGAAAAGAGAATTGCAAAAAAGATAAATACTTGGTTTGAATTTGATTCTTATTTTTGCTGTTTCTCCTCATGGCACATCTATAATTATGTTTTTGTGAATTTGCTGAGATTGTACTTTGTCAAGTATCTTACTAATCCATTGACTTCTACCACTCACAAACTCAAAACCCAGTTGAACAAAGTAGAACCTAAAATACCTTAAGAGCTGATCAGTTCTTGTATGGCTGGGTTTATCCAGAACAGAAGGAGAATAATTTATTTTAGTCTACTTAACACTACTGTTTTTCTTTTGTCAGAGGAACTGCTGTTGAATGTGGAAAAGACTCCATGTGCCATTTATTTTTGTGTCTGGGGAGGTGAAGGCCAGCCAGATTTCTTTTTCTAGTACCTTTTGTCTGGGAGCAATTCTTGCCCCATCCTATCTGTAGAATCTGGCACTTTTCCTTGTTGAACTTGGTTTGGTTGGTGATTGTCAAATTGTCTAATTTGTTGAGATCTCTCTGCCTTCAAAGGATTCTGCTCCTCCCAGTTTTGTGTCATCTGTGACCTTGCTCAGGATCCCTTTCAATCCAAGTCATTTATGCAGATGTTGAAGAGCAAAGAGCCTAAAATTCTGTGGAACCCCACTAACAACAGGTCAACAGTCTGATGCTGCCCTATCCATTATGAATGATTTCTGGATAAAAATGAGCAATTTCCTAATTCTATCTAGATTTTTTTTTTCTTTTTAAAATAACTGGCTCTTTTTAAGCTGCAGAAATTTATTCTCATTTCAGAAATAATTAGGATCCAACTAACCTGTCAATTGCTTCAGTGATTGAAGTCTCCACAGGTTGCTAGTGGTTCTTGATTGTCCCAGCTGGCATCTGGAGACAGCTCTTTTTGTGTTTCTGGTCAAATCCATGTTTAGAATACAAATGGCATTTCCATGCATTAGCTAAACACAGATCTTACAGTTCTTTCATCAAGGCAAGTTGATAGTTCTGAAATGTCTGTGAAGTAACACAAATCCTGGCATTGTGATGTGGATTCACTTCAGCTGTGCATGGAATTAAAAATTCCAACTGCATTGTATTTTTCCCATGCCTATATATCTCAGAAAAATTATTAAAGCTCAGCAGATACAACTGCTTTAAGCTTAATCATGGTAACATTAACTAGGAAGCAAGATGTATGAGGAGTCAAATCAAATTCTCTGGTTGCTTATGGCTGAAACTCATTAATTGCCATTAATTTTTCAATTATGTATTCATTGTTAATGGGAATGATGGTTCTGTTTGCTTGCCTCAGCCTGGCAGTGCTCTCCCTGTATATCATTGGGGTTTTGACTCATACATATAAATATGATAAAGATATTTTTCTTGGTTAATATCCTCAACTCTTTCTTGTGCTGAAACTAAATCATTGTGCATGTGCAATCACATCTCAATTCTCCTAACAAGTGCTAAAATGGGTGGATGGAGTTAGAGGAGTGGGATCCAGTGAAGGGACAAAATGGGGCAAAGTCCATAAACTGAAATGCAAGAACCATTTAATCTGAGAAAAAAAAACATCCCAAGAGCACACTCAAACACTGAAGCAACATTCCCTGGCTGGTTGTGGAATTTCCTTCATTGAAGATTTAGAACTTCCCTGGACATGGTCCTGAGCCAGCCTACTTGAGTTTCCCTGATTTGAGCAGTGAGGGGTGGACGAGGTCCCTTCAGCCTGAGCCCTTTTGAGATTCTGTGCTGTCCTTCCTTGGAACTGTTGCATTTTATTGCAGCTGGTTTCAGTGGTGTAGCAGAAAACAACAGAGAAAACACTTTTTTTCTTTTTTTTTTTTTTTTTTTTTTTTTTTTTTTTTTTTTTGTGGGG
>VXBR01001094.1:134117-174322 GCA_013400215.1 Cisticola juncidis
TGTGTTTCTTCATGCCCTGCTGAATATTTGAGTCAATGGCATTGTGTATTTAGATTGTTGTGCCAGTAATCTTTAACAAAACCAACATCTGATTTCAGGTGATTCCCCTTAAATTAGTTGTAATCCTTCCTCTGTTTATTGTACCTGAATGTTCAGAATCTGAACTAATCTTGAGCTGAACATTTATAGTATAGCACCCAGAGTTCTTGTAAAACATAACAGGTTTTTAAAAGTTGGTATCAGTATTAATGGGATTTCAATACGTTGGTCAAAGAGAAAAAGGATCTTTTGTCAATGTGTGCAGGTTGATTACAAAAACAGTTATTAAGGGAATTCTTAAGAGCTGTACTAAAATAAATAAAGGTAATACACTGGTCACATTTCAGAGGCATTTTTAAGGTGCTAATAAAAACAGAGAGTGTAAAAAAAATCTTTTAAAAGTGTGAATAATAGTTACTATAGTAAACTTTACTCTGTCCCTGAGACTTAAGAGATACTCTCTCTGTGCTAAAAGAACATGTGATTTGATGACAGGGAAAAACAGTAGAGGATTTCAAAAGAATTTTGTCAACTTGTGCAGACTTCAGAGAAATTAAATATTATCATATTTCCTTCTCTAACAGCTGGAAAATGAAGTACACACTCTTAAAAATTGAAAATAAAGCCAGAATTGTAATTTTCTACACTTTTTTTTACTTTTATTGCAGTAGTGCAAATCCCTGAAATATATAGCAGTGAGGGTTGTGCATCCCACTCTGCCAAAGTATTAAACATAATATATTTTTTAAATGTAGCCCTATCCTTTCCACCTGTGCCCACTGTGTTCTCCACACCTTTAAATAAGGATGGCTTTGCTGTACTGCCCAAGTAATAAGAGTAATGGGTGAGAGTGAAAAGCAATCAAACACACCTGACCCAGGAAATTTGTTTTGAAATCTGTACAGCTTCAGTTATGTCTGTGGAAGATCCTCCTCCTCGGCCTTGTATTTTTTTACTAAGCTTCTTTCTTTTTTTTAATTTTTTAAATCGTGCTTCTGAGACTGCTATTAACAAAATGCAAACGTAGGTTTTGCTTATCCAGTATAGCATTTCCTATCAGCTGCTTCACAGGAGTATTCAGAAGCTGGTAGTACAAAATTTATTGCAAAATCCAAGTTTTTGCTTCCTCCCACTTTGCCTCTAGCTGTGTGATAGCTAATTTGAGTGAAACACTTAATTATCTATTAGCCAAGGCTATAATATAAAATTAGTCACAGCCTTCTATGAAAAATAGCTAACAACTTTTTCCTTATAAAAAAAATCAAACACAGACTTACCCATTTTTGGTACAAAGTGATTGGAGTAAAATCTTTTTGAATGGATGTATTAAAATTAATCTGAATAAAAACCACCCTAAATTAAACCAGAAGAACCTGGAATGCAATGGCCATTTACATTTTAATATTTATATCCCAATCATTGTGAATGCTTATGGAAGACCTCACCCTTCATTTTTAGCTTTGAAATTCTTAATGCAAGGGTGGGGTAATAATTTCTCACTAGCCATAAAGGAGTACATTAAAACACAGCTCAATCTTCAATTACAAAATTAAACACCATTTTCCAAAGCAATATGTATCAGATTATTATACATTTTTATAGTTAGTAAACTTAAAAGCAGATGAATGAGGATGTTCAAAATGGATTTTGCACGTGCATGGTCAGCAGATACCAAGGGAAAGAAGTGTGTACAAACCCCATAACATCCTAAATGAAACAGCCGTGGATACTGGGAAAATACAAAGGGAAATGTACCACAGAAAGAGGCTGAGAATGTGTGCTATTCCTAAATGGAATCTTCTGTGGCTTCTGTCAGAACTGTGGTCTCGATAAACCAGTGTTTTTAATGGGATACTTCATGTGTTCTCTGTTAAAAAATGTTTACTCTTCAGATACCATAAAATGTGGAGATTTTAATGTGTATCTGCTTTCTGCACTTGTTCTTTGGTTAGTGTGATTGTTTATTTTGAGGTCACACGTCACAGCAAAAAAGGGAGTAAAAAATAGTTGCACAAGGGCATAATGTCTGCATGTACAACTTTCAGATATATCAGCACTTTTGTGGTTTTGCTGCAAAATCTCTACTGTTACAGGGCATGACAGTGAAAACAAGGCTTGAAATTCCAAATACGTTGCTTACTTTGATGCCCTGGGGGTTTTTGAAATACCTCAGCTTCAGTTGATGTCTGGATCATCTTTTTGTGGATCTTTTTTCAGGGTCACTCATCACTGTGGGTTTATGAGACAGCTTCAGTCATGCAGAGAGGGCTCCCAGGGAGCTGATGGCAGGAGCATCACCCTGCAGCCCAGGACGGGTGTGTAACCCCATGTCTGACAGACAAACCCTGGTGCACTCAGCCTCTTCCCTGAACCCAGACTGGGCATGGCCTGCTGAACACACTGCCCCTTTCTGTTTTCACATCCTAGCAACCTGCTTTGTTGTATGGCCCAATGTCTTGGGTTATGTAACCAAAAAAAGTTTATTTTATTTCATCTGCAGAAAGCAGTTGGGGATGGTTTCTTTTTCCTTTATCTCCTGTAACTCCAGGGGAGGAGGGTGGAGCCCTCTGATCCCAGCCCGGCTGTTAAACCAGGCGGGGCAGGGTTTGTGATCTCTGTCACCACTGCCCACCCTCGGGGAGATCTTCTGTTCATGGGCCATTGAGGGTCACAGTGACATCACACATTGCATCATCCATTGGGAGATGGAACACCCAGGGGGAGGAGCCAACCATTCCTACCCAGATAAAAATGGGGACACAGGGACCCCAGGGATCCTCTTTTCCACTGGATTCCCAGAGGAAGGCTGGACTCATCTCAGCACCACTGAACCTGTCTGCAGGATCATCTCTGCTCCAACAGAGCCACATCTGTCACTGCAGGAGGATTTATTTGGGCTGCTCCCAGCACCCTGAACAGGGTGTCAGGTCGTATTCCTGACTCTGTCAGGGTTTTCTAGAACTTTGTTTGCTTGTGTTTTTGGTTTTGTGGGTTTTTTTGTTTGTTGGTTTGGTTTTTTTGTAGTTGTTGTTGTTTTGGTTTTTTGGTTTTTGTTTTGTTTTTTGTTCTTGGTTTTGGTTTTTGATTTGTTTTGGTTGTTTTTTTGTTTGTTTGTTTGTTTGTTTTGTTTTGTTAGTTTGTTTTCGTTTGGTTTTGTTTTTGGTATTACTGCATTTGTATTTTTAATATTCCTAGTAAAGAGCTGTTATTCCATTCCCATATTTTTGCCTGAAAGCTCCTAATTGTAAGATCATAATAATTTGGACAGCGGGGGTTTTATATTCTCCATTCCAAGGGAAACTCTAGTTTTCCCTGACAGATACCTGTCTTTCCAAACAAAGACATCCAACATGCACTAAGAGGCAAGATCAAAAAGGAGTAGTGACTGTGCTCATTTTTCTTGCTCTGAACTATTTTGTTTCTAATTATTCTGGGAATCTGCCAAGACTGCCCTATCTGCAGGACAACACAGATGTCTATGTGCTTTTAACAGCTTTTAAATAATGTAGCAGCTAAATACAGGAATGGGCATCCAGTGTATGAGTGAAAAAGCCTGGCTCTCAGCATTTAATACATAAATGAAAGGCTTGCTAAGTGATTTAAAGCATCCCTTGTGTCCTGTTGTGTTAGGATTTTTTAAAAATTTTTTTATGTTGCTAGTTTGCACTTTTATCCTTTTTACTTTTTCTTTCTTTCTTCCTTTTCTGATGCAAAATATTTGCTTTATTTGCATTAATTTAATTTATTACACTGATTTTCTTAAGGATTTTTGTCTTACATGAGCAGTGTTAATTTTCTTTTTCTCTTTAAAAAAAAAAACAAAAACAAAAACTTGCTTTTGTCAGTTTATTAGTATAAGCCAGCAGCAAGTAAAATCCAATTATTGTTGATGGCATTCAATAAAACAGCACATTTTTTAACCTCTCTTAGAACATGAGCAAAGTTCCCATGTAGCAGGTGGTTGTAATCAGTTTGGAATTCAGTTTGGGTGGCAAATTCCTTCCTGTTCAATACAAAATTTCACTGCCAGAGTCCCAAAACTGGCTGGTAACAGCGAGAGGAGTCTCCTGTACTCTGGTATAAATCTTGGAGAATTTCCCCTAAGTCCTGCTAAAATCATGCAAATTTGGGGGTCCCTGACACTCAGGTCATAGGACTGAATGATAAATTCTTTTCATAAAGTACAAAATGTGAAGTACCTCACTGGTTTTTAGCTGAGCTCTGTGATGTAAAGAATCATGTAAAGAAGTCTGACATCTCCACCTCTGGTTCTCAGTGGGAATCACACAAACCAAACTTCTTGTCCTTATTTTTGAGGTGTGTTGCATGGTATTCCACAGAATTGTGTGACAACAGTAAGCAGAGATACCTAGCATGAGCTGAAATAGTAACAGCAATAATTCTGAAACCCTTGTGAATGGCTGCCCATGCAGTACCATGTAGGAAATGTGTTACTCTGGAATAAAAAAGCTGCCTGCTTTGCATCAATGATTAATTCTTGCCAAAATGATGTGAGATGGACTTTCCTTAATTACTGATGTTTTGTAGGCTTTCCCAGGTTTGTTGATCTTGCCAAAGAAATGATCATAAAATCAAAGACACACTAATGCTTTGCAACAGAAGACAACATTTTTCAAAACTGGGATATTGTCAGGGACATATAATCGATGTTCTACTAAAACCAATCAGTTGACTTTATTATTCAAATAGCTAAGTGTTGATAAATTATACAATTATAAAGTGTATTCAAAGCCTGTGCTAGATTAAATGGGTGGCTGTATATCTGCTATAAAAGATAAATCACAATACACTATTAATTGAATAAGTGAAACATAGAATTGCCAAACTTTTCTTCCCTCCAACTGTTGGACAGACTTCTTTATTTCTTCATTCCTAGCCCATGTACTTGTAACAAGGATGTTTGAACAGGTATTCTAATTTTTTTTTCTACCACGTCACTATAGCTGAGTAAACCCCTCAAATTTCTCATTAGAAATTTGGTGTTTTATCTCCACTGTGAAGCTTTTCACGGGGAATGCACTGTTTTTTGTTAAAGCTGTCTTTGTAAATCCCTTCAAACCTGGAATTTTGCCACTTTTAGTCATACTGTTTATCATGACAGCTTCATAAACATCTCTGTAAGTGCAGGAAAATTTCAGTAGCTGTTAAAGATTTAATAACTTAATTAGAATACCATAATTATGTTTAAAAAAAAAAAAAAACCAAACAAACCACCACATCTGAAGTTATAGCCCCATGGTCACTTTGAATCGTGCCCACTGGATTTTACTCTTGTGATGGATAGCTGCATTTTTCATATATGTAGTTTTCTTTATACTAATCCTCAGTGCAGTGTTTCAGCCTTTGAATTATTCTCAGGCTGAATCCTGAAGTTGTGTGAAGATGACTCTCAGGCAGTGAGATGTCCCCACTCCAGTGCTTTATTGCCATTACCAGTGGGCTGAACAGTGGGCTAGGTGCTCCAAAACCACCAAATTGTTTGGATTATCTGAATTTTTATTGCCAGCTGACTGAAAAGGAGACCCTCTTCACACTGATATTAATTTTCCATTAAGCTCTTCTTTTATTTTTGAATTATTTCATATAGTTTCAGCCCTGTAAAATGATGTCTCCTTTTGTCGTGTTCCTTTACAAACTGTTGAGGGCTTTATTTCCAATTCATATTGCTAATGGACTGTGTACAACAGTTTATAGTGAAGGAGAAAACTGAAGGAGAAAACTGATCACTTGATGTAGGTTTATAAAGACCACTGTATCATTTTATCTTCCACAAAAGGGCTTGCCCACTGTCACTCAATAAATAGTGTTTAACTATAAAACATGACCACGGGGTCTGTCCAGGATGTTTTCTTGAGATAAAATCCTCATTAGGTTAATGTAAGATCACTGGCTGTAGCCTACATTTTATTTTGTATAATGAGTTCCTTTATATGCAATAAAGCTTATGAAAGAAGAAATTATTGGCTCGTAGGGTAGAGATGGATGAATATAATAACACTTCTGCTGGAGGGATTTATGATGTATATTTAGCATTGCAGACAATGCACTAAATCACTGCCACAGCCAACATGAAAGATAAATTAGTTGTCATTTGTTTTTACCAGCTCCTCTAAGTCCTTCTCAGATGTCATTCTAGAGATTTCTAAATCATTCTCATTTTGTGTTATTAAAAAGTCTATTATACATTCTATTGCTTCTCTAAAACATGGCAAATTATTTCACTTTCATTGTTTTTGATACCATTAATATCTGCTCCCTCTTCTATGATATTTACACCAGATAGAAGAATCCCTAGTGCCAGTGTTATGAAAACACACTAATTGGAAAAGCAGATAAAATGTTTGTGAGAAATGTAATAGGGATAAATTTTCCCCAGTTTCCTGAGATACACATGTAAACTGACAGTGTATTCTTTGGTCAGATGCTGCTGTTAATACTAAAGAAAAAAAAATTTAAAAAAAAATTATTAGTGTGGAAAGGACTTGGAAGGAGAGATTCAGTACTGTAGTACATAAACCATGTCCATAATACTGACTCTGGCAATATCTGTAATCAGAAGAATGCATGAATTGGATTTTTATGTGGAAGCTTCATAGGAACATCTATGGCCACACTCTTTGAGACCAGGGTTTGCTCACAAGTAGAGATGTCACTGAATTCTTCATAGTATCTTTGGGCTGCTCAATATAATTAGATTTTAAAAAATAATCAGATATTTTAAACAATAGAGAAGGTTGTGAGACTTAAAAACCTCAAAGAATGAAAACTGTTGTAGTTAGTAAATACTCACAGCTCACGTTTTTCAGTTTGTCAAGAGTGTCTCCATATGATGCAACTTTTCTATCTTAGAAAAGAAAGACTAAAAAACCAATAAAGGTGTTTTGTTGTAATGTATGACAATATCTTCCAGGTATCTCAGAGGGGCTGAGATATCAGGAATTATTTCAGTTAAGAGGGAAGATACATTGTATGGGAAGAAGGTGTGTAAAGTGACAAAACCCAAGACCGAAACCCAACAAATGACAGTTTTTCTTGCAGCCCTCAGAGGGAAAAGCAGAGAGCACCAACACTACCAGGCCTGTGTTCTTTTAAGGAATATTTTCCTTGAACTTGTTCAGTTCACATGGGATGTGTTTTGCTGAGGTGCATGGCTACACAGATGACTGGTGAGTAATAGACAATTTTGCTTATTTGTGTGTAAAGGCTTCAGTTCTTTTCCTGCTTGTCCAAACATGTTTTTCCTTTCTTTCTTGATACTATTACTTTATGAGTTGTTGAGATATAATTGTTTGCTAAGATTAAGCCATACCCAAGTCACTTTCAGGTATTTGTTATTCATAGTGTTTTTTTCATTTTAAATTAACTTTGATGAACAGGAGCACGTGTTTATTGCCAAAGAAAAATATTTGAAATGTCTGGCAAAGTTTTATAGCACAAAAGAAACTTGTCATTATAGTGAAGAAAATTGAGGACATCAGCTATTACAAAAACAGATTTATTTTATCTCTTTTACTGTCATCTAGTCAAAAATATTCCAGTTCTGAAGTGTGGATTTGTTCCACAGCTGCTGATGGTTTCCTCTGGTAGAAACAATCTATAAAACAGCATCTCTGTGGCTTAAACATGTAGATCAGTCTGAAGCTTAGTGCAGCACAGTTACTACTCTTCTGAATTCCCTGAGAAGATATTTTTTTTTTTTTTTAATCTTTCCACAGTGGCTGTTGCTCAGCACTCAGAATACAGCAGGTCCCACGCTGTTCATTGGGAAATCCCCACAGGAAAGGCTCATCAGGCATGTCTGTGTCTTCCCTCACAAGGAATACTGATGAGAATTATCCAAGCATAATGACAAAATGAAGGAGGAAAGCTGTAAGTCAGTGTTCAAATCTGAAAATATGTTTTTTTCCGTTTTCTGTTAAGTTTTGAAAAGTAGGCACAGGGATGATGATGGGTGCGTTGTGCACATTTGCAGTATCACCACTGACAGCTTCCTTTTCACAGGAACAATGCCCTCTGAGGAAAAAATATCTCTTTGTATTGATTGTCTGAGGACAGAAACATCCAGGATAAGCAAGATAGCAGGAACTAAATAATTCCAAGTCCCATTAACACCAATGACCATAAAGCACAAATAATGCACACTCAAACTAGTCATTATTTATAATTATTTCTGAAACTACCTTATAGAGTCTGAACTAAACTCAGATTAAAGTCAATATTATGTCACATCAGTAGTGATGTGCCTTCTGGAGTTGGTATGGAATATAGAAAGTGGTTGTAAAAGACTGTATTCATTAAAATCTTTGAATTCGTGGTTCTAAAAGGATCTTATCAAAAAAATAGCTTATATTAAAAAATATAGCTATATAAGCTTATATAGCTATAAGCTTATATAGCTTATATAGAGTTAAGAGAATGTTTCTTTTGGAAAAATCTCCATGGCAAGAGAGACTCATCTGCTCAGTGAACTGAAGAAAGATTATTTTAAAAGTGATAAACTGTCTGAAAACACCAGATTCTCTCTCTATGTTGTCAATGGGAAAGAAAAGAGGAGATGGGGAGGAGTCTTCTAAAGGATTATTATGATTCTTAATATTCTTCATTTATTTCTGTTAATAAAGCTTCCTTTATATCCTTAAAGTTTTGAGCCAACTTTTGCTCTTCTCTAACCCTTATCTCACATCAGAAAATGAATAAATAATTTTAGTGGATGCACTGGGGTTTGGCCAGCACTCAACCCACCACATACTTGTATAAATGTATAAAATTAACAGATTTTATAAATTGATTCCAATTTCTTAATCGTTGAGGAATCTTATTTGCTTTTACTTCTGAAAAGAGAATGCATTTATTTGTCCCATGTTGTATATATACACAAATGTGGCAAGAAAAATTGAAACATATTTCTGGCACTGTGAGTACAGAAAATTAACACTGAATTCAACAATTTGGGATAATTGTGTTTGTTGAAGCTTTGGCATATGCTGCATTTACTATTAAAAAAATCTGTTGCAGGCAACCACTCCATTTACAGTTTAATGTTAAGTATGACTTTAGACAATGAAAATTTTTGCATGTAGATTGGCACACTAAAATTTGTTCCAAGAAGAGAAATCCAACAATATTGAAATTACCTTATGCATTTCACAATTACTACTTGAAAGAGACTGCACGTTCTCCTTAAAAATTATTCAGAGTCTGACAGAAATGCAGGGAATGGATTTTAAAAATAGTTGAAAAAAGAATAGGAAAAAAAGAAAAAGGAGTCACACAGTAGTCAGATAAGATTTTTCATCTATGAACTTTCACTGCACTTTTCTTCAACTCAATTGAAAATGATTCAGTGAGTGAGGCTCCTAGGAATGAAGTGGGTGTTTCCAAGTGTCAGTCAACAGAAAAATGATAAAAATGCTGCAGAACCCAATGTTGGTTTTCAGAACTAGGAAATGAAATGGAAGTGTCCTTTATATTCAGTTCAGCTTAGTCTCCTGTAGTATTTTAAATGGTTGCAATTTTTTAAGAAGTTCAACAAGAACAAAATTTTGAAATCCACAGTAGGTCAGTGTTTTATTCTATGAAATCCTGTAACTCCAGGAAAATATGAATATAGACCCCACTGCAAGTATCTTGCTGTGCACCTGATACCCTGGCAGTATCACCTGCTCCTCTGTCAAAAGAAATTTTCTAAACTTACATATTTTAAGCTTTCAGGTTTTTTTTAACCTATAAGAAAAAATGTAACAACATAAGTTTCAATATAAATAATATTACTATTATTATTGGGGAAAACAATCTGGAACTTTTTGCCACACAAATCATAATGGCACCTAGTTCATTAATTTGAAGAAATTAAGGAATCAAATAGAATCATCTATTCCAAAGATTCCCTGGGAGCCTTATTTTGGTTAATTCCCTCTTTCTTTTTCAACTGCTGTGCCCTGTGAAGTCATTGAGCAGATCTGTGGTTTTCTTTCAGAGAGGAGAAAAATGGCCAAACGAGATTAAATTAATGGGTTTCCCTTCATTCAGCTGCAGTCTTTTCAAGAGACTTGATTGATGTTTTGCCATTTTCACATTTTGTTACATTCCTTGCCATTTGAATGAATTGTCAACATTATAATGTCTTGAATACTCTGTAAATTATATCATAAGTACTCCCACTTTGTTTACACACTGAATTTTGATTGATCCATCCATTTTACATTTCTTCAATTTATAACTTTCCTAATTGCTAAGTATAACAGGACCAATCAAACCCCAAATTATTTAAAGCAAAGCAGTGATTTAATCTGTTGTCTTTCATAGATGGCACGAGGCACTAAACCCCAGCCCTGTTTCAAATGGTTCTGAGGATATACATGAATGAATAATATGTGAAGATGTTTTATTTGCTGGTTTTGTTTTGGTTTTTACCAAGCCTGGTTTATTAAATGCATGCATCCTCACTTAGGTGAGAGTGTCCCCTAAGTTTGTACTGGTCTGTTTCTGGGATAAAGGTGACAGAGATGAAAAGTGAGATTTGAGGAGCCCTCATCACCACAGGAAATTTTTATTGGAGGAATTTTTATTGAGGCAGAAAGGGAGGAAATGGGAGTTGACAGTGTCAGTGATGTACACTGAGGGTGGCTTGTGTGGAGAGGAGAACAAGGGAAGAAGAAAAGGAAGAGGAGCTGAGTGGAGGGAAGTGAAAATTTTCCAGTCCTTTCAACCTTTACACTAATCCTGCTGACATGCTTTCACTTCTTAGCAGTCACTTTTACTTCTTCCTCTTCCCCTTACCCCTTGCCCTTTGGAGGCAGGGGATGAAAACAGAAGGAAGAAAAAGAAAAAAAAAAGGATAGATGGAAAAGCAAGAGTGAATTGAGTGAATTTTCCTCCTCTGCTCCATGACTGTGAGATTGCTCCTCCTTTCAGGTGATCTGGTGTGCTTAGTGTTGTTGTGGAATTGCACTTTTTGTCCTGTCAGTAGTTGTGATGAGATAAAACTGAGAAAGGGTGTGACATACATGGCTGGTTTGAATTCTCTCTGTAACTCATTGTTTTTTAGATGAGCAAATATGTCTTGTGCAGGTTGGAGTAAACCACAGGAAAAAATTGCCAGACAGAACTCAATGTGCACAGAAAGTGGTTTCATCCTTAAACCAGACTAGTTTTAGAGATGAACACCAAGAATGAAATATTTCTAAATGTGTGACCTGGATTTTTTTATTACCAGAACAATAATTTTTTTTGTTCATAAGCATTCTCATTCTCTTTTACGTAAATCTTGTGCAGGCTCTTGAGTGGAGTTTTTTTATCAGTGGAGAGCAGGCTGAAAATGTTACTGAATCTGAATAATATTAGGCTCAGCTGAAGTGAACAACCACAAAAGATATTAGGCCTGAAATAGTCAATGAAGTGTGTCTCTTTAGTCTTCAGGAAAGGTATGTCTCAACAGTAAAGTCTGAAACCAGGACAATAGAAAATACACCATTTTATTATATAATGGTTTAATAATCTATAATTAGCAAGAAAACTATAGGCACCTAATTGTTTAAGCATTTTTAGAAAATTAATCCACAATATGAACAAGTTAGAGAGAATTATTTTTCATTACATTTCTATTTCTGTTGTTTCCAGCCTGTGGATCTGTGTTAGCTCTGCCCTTCTTTAGCAGTCAGGTGGTTGATTTTTTTATTTTTTTTTTCCCCTACATCTTTGATTACCCCACCACAAAAATGAAAGGAGCCTCATCAGATTTTATTTTAAGTCTGGGAACTTTTCCTGCCTCTTGAACCTGAATGAATATTTAAGCAACTCATAATGCAACAATTGTTATTCTGAGGGAAAATAAAAAAGCAATTCTCTGCTGAACATCTCTGTAGCCTGATGGAAAGGTAATGGCACTGCTGCAGACTGGAATAAAATCAAATCCTAATTGTTTTGGTGATTCTGACTTCCTAGCAAGTCATACTTTAATCTCTGCATAAATTAGAAGCCTTTACTCTGTTCAGATTCCTGTGGGGTTGCTGCCTTTGGCTTCCATCTACTGCATTCAGCTCAGCTAGAGAATGCTCCTGAATCATGTCATGATATTTCCATTAAAGAATTCAAAGTCAGTGGGAAGAAATGCGTCAAGCTGTGGATAAAATTCAGTAGGGAGGAGCTGCAGTGATGAGTGTGAGGTTTGTTAGATTCCCCAAGCCCTCTGAGGGGCATTGGTGAATCAGCCAAGGTGCAGGATCAGGGGCAAAGCTGTTTGTCCAGGGTATCCACAGGCAGAGCAAACTGGAATTCAGATTATTCCAAGTGCAGGGGCTCGTGGCTGGTGAAGGAGAAGGGTGCACCAGTCATTGCAGTCACTGTCAGGGAGGAGTTAAAGGAAGAAGTTTGAACATCAATTATTTCTTTGGGAAAGTGAGCCAGGTGATGGGAAAAGTGTACATTCAAGGAGTTACAGCCTCAGAGTGTTGTTATTATTATAGGGTACAATACATGGAATGTCCCCTTTCATAGTGGTGTATGAGGTTCAGTGTTTGTACATTGTCTCTTAAATGCCATCAAAATTAATTCCAAGTGTTCAAAATGGCTGTAGGTATAATTAGAGATTGAAGAACTCTAATTAGTGCACTGTAGATTGTTAAGAAAAATACAAATTTCAAAATAGCCGTACAAACTCTTTTACTGCTGAAAAAAATATTGCTGTATGGTTATAATTTTTTATAGAATTTAAAATAAAAACATACCTTTAAATGTTACTAAAATTTGTATTGGAAGAATAGTAATGAACATAAATTATGAATAAAGTTCTGTAAGTTAAAATACTAGAAAACTACCATTGGAAATAATTGCTTTGTAGGTATCAATCAGTGAAACTTCACAATGCTTTTATAAAATAGAGAAATGGTGATTTATTTTTTAATTTTGGCTACTAATATAAAATATGTTTGATATATTTGGAAGATAATGAGAGGTCTCTGTAGCCACCCCATTCTTAGAACAGCATCATGTTTATCTAGTAAGAGTTTGATTTTTATAAAACTCATTTAGATACTAACTCCTACAATGGAATCTCACTTGTATTAGGACAATTTTTTCCTTAGATCTCATACATATCTTTACAATTAAACCAAACTTCATGAGCAGTGTAGGTTAAGGTTGAAAAGTCTATTTTAGGTTGTGAGGTGAAGAGAAAGGGCTGTTTATGGCACTCCAGACAAACACTGCAGTTATTAAAAGATGCCTGGAAGCAGCAGAAGCTGTAGAGGAGTTCTGTACTTCTCAATAAGTGTTCAGCTGAATTCACAGCGTGCTGGAATCCATGAAGAACAGGCAAAGGGTAAAGGTTGTGGTTTTCTCTGTGTTCCTTCAAGAGAGAAATAGTATTGCTATTCAGTGAACATGAAATGGGCTTCCATACCTGTTCAGGTTTTGAAATCAGCATAATTATTTATTTTAGATAAAAAATAGAGAATAATTTTGTGTTAAAACACAGTACTAATAAATATACAAACCTAATCTTGTAGTTATGCAAGAATTATTATTTAACAATTGTATCAGGATGTTTGGAGCAGACTGGTTGTAGTTAATGGGAGAAACTTTGAAAAAGTGGCTCTAAATTAGAGGGAATTTTGCACTGACATTTAACTGTATTCTACTGATCAGAAAAACACTAGACCTTAAAAGAAACACAAGTATTATACACAATGTAAAGGGCTTCTTTGACTGCTGATACACAATGCCTGAGAGAAATAGAACATAGTTGGTAATTCCAGCTGATAAACTGAGTTAAAGGAGGGGTGGAACAGTGCTCTGGATTCACAGCAGAAGAGCTCATGTGAGACACCCACAGCCTTGTCTGCTTTAGAGGGTGAAGCCAGTTTTGGGTGTGTTATTTCTCTTTGTGAAAGCTTTGGGTTCAGAGAGATCTAAAGGTGATAAAAAGGTCCTATCCTAGAGCTGGTGAAAGAGCTGTGTTGAGTTCAGTCAAGACCTTACAGTGGGTAGGAAATGAAGCAAAGCATTTTCCTCATTGGAAAAACCATGGAAATTAGGGGAGTATTTGTTTATCAGAGGTTAAAAGGGTCAGAAAAGGACAGGGTAAGAAAAAGGTGTGCACTTGCTGATGTCTCTCTCAAATCATGCAGATAAAGCCAGTAAAAGAATTGCTTGGTGCATTTTGCTGAGCTGACCCATGGGTTAGAAGAAGCAAAGGGCTGGATTGGCTCTCTAATTTAAGAAATGTCATCTGTCCTTGGCTTCATCAGCCTCGATGAGCCCCTCAAGGATGAAACTCTGAGTTACACTGTTATCCTCAGATCTCTGTCACGAAAATATGTCAGGGAGTACAACCCTAGCACCTAGTTCTAGTTGGCAAGACTAATGTACTTCAGGATTTAATAGAAACTGGGGTATTGACTGATCCCAGGTAGCTGGAACTGCTGGCTGATAACCATTGTGATGAAAAAACCCCTATCATATCTCCCAGTAATTTTTAATGACATGGAACAGAATCAGTGAAGCAAGCCTTGTCTGAAGATGAGAAAAAAAATCAATAGAGCAGCTTGATCAGGTTGGTTTGGGGTACTGGAGTGCACAGTCAGTTGCATTCTAAAAGCCATAAATACCTTAACACGTATCCAGGGATGAAAATGATGTCTTTATTGCTAATCCATAGGGATTTAATTTAGTTTATTATCTTCTTCACTGTAAGATATTTATTACTCATACTTACAAGAGTATATCTGGATTGCACATATGTATTATTTTTATAAGATTGGCTCTGGTGGTATAAATATCAAATGACAGTTTGGTCTAGGATGTTTGGATACTGATATTAATGTGTAAGGTCATGGTGGAGCTTCCACAAATCTGCCATCACCTTAAAAATCAGATGTTGCTGATGTGCAGCTAGAAATTGGCTTTCTCCTGTGGCATTTGACAGATCTTTTAAACTTCCATTAAAACCTTTCAGAATCCTTGATCCTTTGACATTCTTTACCTAAATCAAAGGATCAAATATTCTTTCTTGCACAGGCTGTAATCTTTTTGGCACTGTAAAAGCCTTTCATTTATGGGTCTGGGGTATTTTTCTTATATAATTAAAGCATTTAATTGATTAGCACTAGGTTCATTTGATTTCATTCTTCTTGATCATCAGCTTCTTGGCAAATTAGCAATTTCTACCACTATTGGATATGCTATTGTACATATGTCTAGTCCTCTGTTTCCTTCAGATGATTTTCTCATACTCCCCATTATGCTTTTTATTTTCTAGAATACATGATCTACTTGCATATAATTGTAATAAATTTTGCCATTTTAAGAAGTTTCAGATATTGTGGTACTACTCATTGTTTAAAAAGAAAATATGTTAATGTGGTAATCTGTAGAATTTTAATAATACTTTCAGACTCCTGCTGCTCAAAGAAACACAGAGGACTCAATGAAACCCAAAATACAGGATTAGATATCCTCTTTCTGATTGCTTTTATTTGGTATAAAAATCCAGCATTTAAAGATTAATTTTATTTCTACTTTTTATTATATCCAAATTTCTAGTTTTAAAAACTTCAGAGGATAAATTAATATTTAGAGTTACTTTGTTAAAAGTCTGGAAAAAATGCACTTACTCTTGGCTCTTAATTAAATTAGGTATCTTGATTATACCTCAGCAATGTTATCAGCTTTATCTAGGAGAGTTTAAGAATTTTAATTGATTTTTTTTTCCTATAATAATCTTGCATACAAAACTAATCCTGCTGATTATTACTGCAGTTTTTGTCAAAAATTGAACTGCAGGCTTTTTCATCTTAACATGGCAAACATGAGGGCATTCATGTTTATGGATGACAAATTACTTTTTGTCTTTTAAATTCCAAAACACAAAGTAAAACTTGAAGCAAAACTAATACTTTATCTTTGAAAATTTCACAGTGTGCAAGCATTGAAAATCGTTATCTTCTCTTCAGGCTTCAGAATTTCAAGTGTTTCCCTTGGGTAAACTTGAAACTGAATGGGCCTACAGCATAAATTCTGAATGTGTTTATACATGTTAATTTGATATCAATTTATCTGTATGACTTGTTTTGTTTTAGTATGACGACTTCTTTCATTCTCTCATAATTAAATTGTCATGCACATTCACAAAGCTTAATGAATCAGCATGATTTGGGGTTTTTTCCTTCATTTTTACAGCTTGCTAAATTTGCTTAATATGCATTTTACTGTTTGATAAATAATGCTTCTAAAATATCCTTCTAATGCTATGAGCTTAATGGCTTTCTTTTTTTAAATGGATATGCAGAAGATCCCTACCTCTACTGGAGGAGGCTCCTTTCTAATAATATTTAGGCAAAAATTTTCTATTTCTGTTGGTCATAATTCACTCCTGTGAATTGTTCTTAACCTAAACCAGAAGCTAATTCAGTTGTCTCCTATGGTTTTCTGAAATATTCTGTGGTGTTACAGCAAATTGATCTTTACCAGACTCAGACTACCAGAGGAACAGCAAGATTTTGAATTGTCTCAGTGTGGCTTTCCTGTCTCAAATTTGTTGGCAAAATAACAGGATAAATAGGAAGGTTCTGTGTAGGTCAATATATGTGTTTTTACTCTTTCTCTCTTGCAACCTGTACTGAGAAAAAATAAAGATCACATCCTTTGACTTACTGCTTTTTTTCCAGATCTCCCCATTTCTGTATCTGCATTAATATTTAAAATTTAAGTATTGTTTTTGAGAATTATCTCATCTGTGTCCTGGGAGCCAGAAATCTCTTTTGGGTTGGATGTCCTGCTGCAGTTTGTCTCCTTGTCTTGATTCCACTAGTTGTTTTTTTTTACTTATTTTTTAACTTATCTTTAACTTATCTATCACAGAGCACATAAAAGATAAGTTCAAAACTCTGATAAGTTCCCAACTCTGATAAGTTCCCCAACTCTGAAGTTGGGGAACCATTTCTGAACAGATATTGGAACAAGAAGCTTATGTAGAGTTGGAGCACAGATTTTGAGTAAAGTTGCATTTTTGATAAGTTTAGCCCACTTTATTTCTAGCCAAAAGGAAATATAAAAGACACATAAATATTTAAGTGAATTTAGTCTCAGTGTATAGAAAACAGATGTGAATTACTAAGACAAGTTGCCTTTGTATTAAACCTCTCTTGCACAAAAATCTTCCGAGTAGCTCATTAAAAACACCTTCTGGCTAAAATGTCTGGTAAACCAATATGCTTCAGAGAGAAGTCAAATTAGTAAGTACTTGAAAAGTTTCTTTTTTCCCTTGTCAAGTAAAACCTCCATTCTCAAAAGTGAGCTTGTGTCTCTCTGTCTATTTGGATAAATTTTTGTATTTATTTAGTATACTAGGAGAAAAATAGTGTTGATTGAGCTGCTATGTGTTCTTTAGATCCATCTGAGGATATTTTCTGGCTCTTTCTAAAGCCTAGAAACTCACAGGATATTTTCTCTCTCTAACCAAAAGAAGCATGAAAAAAAATGGATTAATGCCCACAATAAAAGAAAAATAGCTGGATTTTTATTTCTTATTAAGATAGAGTGTCAGCAGGCTATTCTAATGATCATCCTGGTTCATCTCTTTTACAAAAAAAAATATTGTAATGTTATTGTTGTTACTCAGAAGTTAAAAGAGCAACATGTAAAATTTTCTTCCTCTATATAATTTCCTAAAAATCACACTGGTTTGCCCTACAGCCATTTATGAAATAAGACCAATTCTATATGTGCTCCCAAATGAAAATAAGATTAAACACAATTTGAATATCATTATGCAATTGTCCTTTATCATGCCTTGCCCTGAAAAAATTCTTAAATCATGCTCAAATTATTTGCAAAGAGGACATGATACTCAGTTTTGGAAGTTAGGCTCATTAACTAACAAACTTTTATTCCATCATTCAAGATTTTTTCCTGAACTGTTTTTCATACAGGTGATTGGACACTCCCCCTTGTGTTGGCATTGGGATGCACTGAGGTGAGTATTAAAATGGAGCATAAACTTAAAAGTTATCTGATTTACATTTCTGATGTCTCAGTTTTCCAGCTCTCTTGAGAGAAGAAGAAATGAAGAACAAATTTCTTTATTTTCAAATAAAGAATTTTTTTGAATATGTAGTGTATTGGAAAAAATCTATTAGAGGAGCAGTATTTGCAATCTTAATGTCTGATATTGGTCAAAAATCCATAAAAGCAATAGGTCCTGACAGTTTAATTTTTTTTTACAGAGTATCATGTATCTCTTTAAATAGCTTGTATTATAATCAGAAAGTACTGACCCATAGGCTACAAAAATAGCATAAATAATGCACTTTAGCGTAGTCAATCTTGTTCTGGAAAGAAGCTCTAGTGATTATAAATGAGTTATCTTATTTTGTCCTCTTTGTTTACCCTGTCTTTAGGCATGGCAAGACACCACAGTTCTTCACACATCTAAAAGGATAAACACAAAATCTTATGGGGATGGATGTCCTGCTCCCTAGTGATTAAGCTCACTCACCAAACCAGTTTTTAATCACTTTTTTACAAAAATTAAATAATTGCAGAGCAAAAAATTGGCAGCCTGGTGTGAAACAGCATTTGTGAGGATACAGAAGTGTTCTGGTTATAGCTCTTTGTCAGTTTGTTCCTGTTCCATTCAATGAAATTTTGTCTAATTCTTAATGAAAGCCATGAGGAACAAATAGCTCCACATAAAGATGAGTGGGAAATCTACTTTCTGGCACTAATTTTGTTTTCTTCTAGTTTAGATACAGTCTGGGTTTCAGGATGGCACCTGCAAGGTAAGGTTTTTCTGTAAACCTGTGGAAGTCACAGTCTGATAAAAAATATGGCAAAAAAACCAAAACTCAGATGTAATTAGCCTGTTATTAACTTCAGTGGCATTATATAAGGGAAATATTATTTCTCTGTAAGCTAGAACTATATAATATTAATGATCCATGTGAATTATACCTCATTTCAAATAACCTTCCCTCAGTTGCCATGTTTACTGAAATATTTAAGGTACACCTTTGCTTTTATCATACATCTGCACAAAACACTTTTCCTAGAAAGTTTTGACATGTCTGGGTAAGGTAACTAATTATTCAAAAATTAAGATACTTTCATATAGCTTTGAAATGGTAAACCCCATGCATTTATTCACTTTAAACCAAAAAATTAATAAAACTTTCAGATATGTAGAGAACAGTAATTAATTAGATTGCCTTTGGGTTTAAAAACACTGTAATTTTTTAATTACAGTGCTTCCAAAGTGATAGATTCTGATTTTTTCTGAGATACATGGCATATAGCTTTTCTAAGGTTAAGTGAGGTAACATGTAACTTCAGGAGAGGTAAAATCTACTTTAAAAGACTTTCATGTGCACACAGCACTTCATAATATATGATAAAATAATAAAAAAGGGTTGATTTTTTATGATAGATACTGAAATGAAATATTACATACTCTGTCTAGATTCAAAAAATATTCTGGTGAATATACCTGAATAAGGGAAAATAAAGAGACAAGAGGGCAAAAATGTGATCATCCATCTTAAAATATAATTTAGAAAAGTTTCAGTTTCCCTCTTGCTGCTGATTTCTTGTAATTTCCAAAACAAGGCCAGTTGAATCCATTCTGTTTTTCTTTCTTACACTTCTTACAGCTGCCATGTTCAAAATAAATTGCTCAGGGCAATGTGGGGAGGTGGCAGAACTGCAAAAACATGTGAGTATTTTTCAGAGTAAATGTTTTGAAAGCCACTACTTATTTTTTCTTCTGTTTTGGCAAGAAGTAATATGCACTGAAATTGAAAAAATCAAAAGTGCAAGTAGTTCATATAACAGTTTTGTGAGCTATAAGAGGTATCTGATGGATGATTTCAGTATTAATAGAAAAATAACCTCTTTTCAACTTGTGATACTGAAGAGTCAAATTATTTAATTTGGTGAGATGGTATTTTTGTAAAACCCAGATTTTTTCTTTATAACTATATATTGATTTATTAGGCAGTTTTTCAGCTGTGTTGGTAACTAATCCTATGGCACCAGATGAAAACTATCCAAATTTATTCCCAGATTTCCACTTATTTTACATTTTTCAGAGCTGGATTCTCTGATGAATCCTGCTGGTTTGAATCTTTTTCAGGAATCCATCAAGAGAAATCTAAAAATCCTGTCTGCACTAATTAATTAAAAGGTGGTGATTGAATCTGATGTTTTGTTAAGTCTTTATGTAAATCTCACATTTCATGAGACTCACAGCTCATTGTAGACACCTAAAGGGGTTGTTGCATTTTTCCAGTGCAGCTCACAACTCTCTGACACTCATGCTGCTAATTACCTTAATTATTAATTAATTATTGATGGCAAACCTGTATTTCTAACTTTTGATGATAAATGAATGAAACTGCTTTGCTGGTAATTCAAATGTTCATGATCTCTTTCTTAAATGTAGAAAACTTATCCAGTCATGCTTGGTTTGATTCACTGCTGTGTTTCAGGGGAGGAACTGTAGTGTGTGGAGTCCTATAAACTGAAAAAGTGAGAAAGAACCACCAGTGGCACCAGATGTGTTGAGTGAAAATTGTTTATTACTCATTAATAGAGGCAAAACTCTCTGCTACATGAGATGGTCCAACCTGTAACAAAATTCTTTATCACACATCCTTCTTTTATAGTCTTGCAAGTTGATTTTTGTTAGTGTTGTCTTAGCCCACTAGTACAAATAAAAAACCACAGGACAGAGATAATATCCAATTACTTTTTAGGCTGAAAATAATTTCTGTTAACATTGGGAAAAAAAGCCATAAGAGGCATCACACCAACTTTAAAAGAACTTACAGTATTACAAAGAATATTGGAATGCTATGAACCAGTTTTTAATGTGTGCTTCTTCACTAAGGCAGAAAATTGCTCTGGGGAAAAAATACCCAACCTGTTTCTGCTCCATTGCAGCAGTTTCACAGATGATGCTCTGCTTTGAATTTTCATTGGAGAAAGTTTAACATTACTAACACTTTGACTGTTCTGATGAGTTCTGATATAAAATGTTAATTAAAAATCAGTTTGGTTGCATATGTATATATCTTCAAGAGGAGTCTGATATTTTTCCAAATTATTATTCTGAGACATTTCTGCTCCTTACCAACATCACTGATTTCAATGCAGGAGCATAAGTGTAATTATTAGAGTATAAGAATAGGGGAAAATTGCCTTTTTTTTTCCCTTCCTCATTACAATCACCATCATAGCAGTTTCCTGGTTTACCAATCCTATTCTTGTTACAGTTTCTGTCACAGAAATAAGAATGGAACTGTAATGCCAATGGGGGCTGTGAAATGAGAAGTGGCTGCACGATGAGAATTGCTGGAATGTGATGGTCTGGAATCCACTTAGGGTTTTCCTACCTAGAAAAGACAACTGGCAATCAAATGAGAAACACTGAATAAAGCAGAACGATGTATTTGAATATTGGTAGTGAATGGGAAGCTAAAAAAGTAATTTTGGGGGTGGGAAGATTTCCTTGAACTCCTTTTCTGTCTCCTCTCAATTTTGTTGTCAAAGCTGATGCATTTGCCAACAAGGCTCCTAAAGAATGGTAGCAATGCCCATGTTATTGCAGTTCCAAAAAGAACAGCTAAACCTAAAAATAATTTACCATCCTGCACGTTTTCCTTCTCAGTTATAGTAACTAATGGATGTGGCCCATGAAATAATAAATTAGCACATTGGTGTCATTCCCTAATCTCTTGTCAGTAACATTTCAATCACTTTATTCTATGTTATAACCCTTGCTGTGTGCTGGCAGATATCTTCACGTAGCTATCACTGCTGATTGAATACTTATGGTCAGTTAAGACACAATTAAGTGTAATCACAATAATTGGGGCTATTTGTTTTATGAGGTTCACCCCAGATTCACAGAATTATAGCGGAGATATGAATCTGCCAGTTTAATGGAATCCTGTTGTTGCTTGGTGGGTAACACTCATGGAATGCTAAGCATCACTTTGTTCCATGTGCTACAGGCAATTCCTTAATGTAATTTAATGTGTTGAAAACAGCTGAAATAGTTCTGTAGGTGTTGTTTTTTTTGCCTTGTACTTGTTTGTTCTACACTTTAATTCTTCCAGTTTACAACATGACATCGTCTCAGAGTGTTTTGTATTTGCCTTTTCTTAGGTATTCTGAATTATTTCATACTATCAGCAGTTGTTCTTCCTCAGATTTCCTGTCTTCCCAATCTTTTTCTGGCCTTTATGAGAGACACTTTATTAACCCTCTATTTTGAAACACATCCAAAGAATGACATTTGCAATCCTAATCTTTAGGAGCAAGTTTTGCTTTGCCTGCCCTTGCCCAGTTCTCCATATTCTGGGTGCCTAAAAGAACCACAGCCAGTGGTAATAACTACTGTTATTATTTAAATGGCATTATGAGTTTCAGCCATGTAATTGTCAGAAGGACAATGATCTCAACAAACATGCAATTCTTCAGCAGTGGGAAAGGAGAAAAAACCATGCACTCAGAGGAGTCTTGTGAGATGAGTTATCTATCCATGAACCCTCTGTGATTTCCTCATTTTAATCTCAGATGAAGATTAAAAAAAAATGTCACTTTATCTCAGTACTTCAGTGAAGGTGATTTGACATTTCTATGAAAGAGCAGATGGTGGGAGAATCCTCTGAAGTGTGTTCCTTTCTTTCCCTCCAGTAGATTGTTTCATTCCAGTGGATAACTGATACAAAAGGGAAATTCATAGCATAAACTGCTTTCTATAAACATCAAAATCATTCGAGAGGGAAACAAAGCTTTATTATTTTAGAGGGGGGTTGCAGGCTGTTTAAAAGGGGTCTCTTATCAGCTATTTTAGAGAACACTTGGGGCAAATGAGTAAAACTACTGATGTAGTTAAGTTCAGACTCTTGCTGTCAGCAGGTGAAATTCCATATATATGTGTGTGCATATATGGAACACACAGTTTATTGTCTGTCTAGGTCATGCTTTAACAATTATGAGCAGTGCAATGAGGGATATATTGGAGCAAAGATCTCTCTAGCTGGACACCTGAATATATTGGTACTGCTTTAGGAAACTTGGGTTGCAAAATTTATGCTCTAAAAGAATTTCATATAGTGTTCCTAATTAAGTATTTTAATGCCACCACATACCTCTGCAATTAAGCAGCCTAATTTTACAACTCTAACATTCAAAATACTACAAAAGTTTCTGTTGAAAATTATAGTGGTATTATTTTCTCTGTCTTTACAATGCTAAGAGTAGACCTTTCTTCAAAAGAAACAAACTTCTCTTATGCAAAAAGTTCCAAACCACAAAACTTCAGCAAGTGCCATTAATTAGTTAAAACATGCATAAACAATCAATCTATTTGCCTTTAAAATTGAAATATATGGACATCAAATGCAGTGATGGGTTTAACCAGAAACTATACAAAAATTACTGCTCCAAATAAAATGGTTTTGATGAAACAAAATCACTAGTTGCCTAGGCCATTTTGGGAGCAGAAAACAGAATGATATTTTCTGGATCACTTAAATTAAAATGGATAAAAAACATTTTGTGTCTGAACAAGGGGAAAAAATATTCAATGAAGCAGCAAATCAGATAAACACTTAATTGTCTTGAATGTGGATGGATGGTTTCCCATGGTACCAAAAGGATGTGTTTGGGTGAATATTTAGCTCTTACCATTGCTGTTGATGATTTTATCAGATGTAAGGTATCATATAGATTCAGTGTAATAAAAGATGCATAAAAGTAAACTGTGGTGTGAATACAGGGAAATTTATTTCAGTAAAAAAACAAATCATTGAATATAGCAGAAAAGATGTTTTCATAATCTTTCATATTTCTGAGTTTGGAGCAGTGTTTCATACCTGAAGAAACTTGTTTCAATCTTTAACTGGCTCTTCCAGGTTTGGGGCTTTGGGTATTCTTTTGTCACCCATTTTGAGATATTTTTGGTTTTGGTCTTGGACACATTGAATTGCTGATGAATTTTCTACCTTGTTATACAAAATGGTTTTTTTAAATGTTGAAAATGGGAGACTTTTTAAATCATATACCTGCTGCTTCCTGGTTAGGCAGGGAGGGTTTTGCTCTTAATGCTTCTGGAACAGCCACTGCTTTTTGCAGGCAGGTGCTGTGTGACTGTTCCTGCTGAACATCTCCAAATTTCAGCCAGTCAGAATGGCACTGTCACACCTTTAATGCTCAGATTATATTTTCTCAGTCCATTTCTGCATAGTCCTACCCCTTTAGGCTGCAGTTAGATCCCTCTCTAATCAATGTCACGACCTGTGATGCCATGATGTGGTCAAGATAGGCAAACATTGACTTTTTTATTGGGATCACTTTATAGATGTTAAAATGTTTGTGTGTTTGATTGTGTTTGATTGTTCATTTATTCTCTTGTAGTTCTTGTTGAGGCAAAGCTGTACACATTTAATTATTTCAGGGTTTTTTGATTAATCAGTCCCTCCAAAGTGGTAATTAATTTAGATGGCATTCTCTGAACTCTGAACTTCCTGCAATATATCATCTTTTTGCTGCTGCACTGCACAGGAAAGTGGAGTTTTGGCAATGCCACATGAACAGAAGTCATTAATCATCTCTATGTGAACCCTGTGTACACACAACCAAATCTAGCACTAGTTTTCACTGCATCTGATAGCACAGAGTAAATGTTAGAAACAAAAGGGTCAACTCAACTGAAATCTAAAGTGTTTTGTTGAGAAAATAATTGGTGTTATTTCCTAAAGGAATGACACTTTAAAATGTGAGGCTCTGTTGACTGAACACAGTTGTATCTAAAGTCTGAGCTATTACTGCATTTCCAAAGGTTTATTAACAAGTCTGACTTGGGCTGAGCTGTTGTCTCAGGTCCCACACATACTAAAATAACTTTCTGTATGAAAGAATGAAACTGAGTATCCCAGCAACAGCAGTAAACAAAAAACTTTTCACTCATTTAGCATCTTGTCAAAGAAGAAAACAGCTGGGTGACAGATCTATGGGAATTTGAGAGATATAATTGGACATTTACAGAACAAGTTCATATTCTTGTCCACAAAAAGGATGCTTTAAATCAATTTTTTCCCTCTCAGTTATTTATTTAACCTTTTACACCTTTAAAAAGTCTGCAAGAATAAAAGCTTCACCATTCCCTCCTGTGCTTCACCATCTCTCAAATGACAAAAACTCTTTAACTCTCAGGCACCATTACTCCTATTTGTTATAGAGGTACTCTGATAAGCATTTGGGTAATTTTGTCTTCTTGTCAGTCACTCTCCAGTAAAAAGATGAAATATTTATTCCCCACTATGAACTTCTAATGCACCAAGTCATCTGATCCTTTCTGACTTGTTCTTGAGAACAAAAGCCAGCAATACATGACAGATAAAAGGGGTATGGAAGAAATTTTGCCTCTGTAATAGCTACCTCCATGGGAAAAAAAAAACAAAATGAAAACCACCTGCAAGTAGAAGTTAGATTCTGTGAGCTGCAAAGGAGTGATAAAAAAGCAGAGGATACCACTCTTACCTTTATAAGCCTTTCTCCTCAGTCTTAGGAGGAAATGAATTGGAAATGCAAAGAGGCAGAGAATGTTGTTTCCTGTGTGGTTTCATGTAGCCTGTGATGTACCAAAAGGAACACTCACCCTCAGATTTTTGCAGTCTACTAGAAAAAATGTGCATTTTGTGCAAAGGATTTTCTGTTTCTAACATTATTTCTAGTAGTATAGTTTCCTGATTTGTTGGTCAGATTACAACACCACTGAAAACTCTCAGCTGAACTTTGAATTGTGTTTGTTGCAGTATATATGTGAATATGTACCTATAGATAAGTTAATAAAGCATCAGTTACTTCTTTCTCTGCAGAATAAGCAGGCAAGGGGTGCCTTTTATTGTGAGCATTTGACTCATGGCAGAACTTGTAATCTCACTCAAACCATCAGCAAATATACAGGTGTACAGGAAATACTGTTACCATTCCCTACACAGTGAACTGAAACAGCTTTGCCATAAAAACAATGAGAAATAGACTCAAACATTTATATATATATATACATATATATATATATATACATATATAATATATATATTTAGCATTTCAATCAAATACTTTTGTCCTAAGACAACTCTTTTTCATTTTACATTTGGGGAATCTATGTATAGATACAGAGAAATGAATTACCACTTTGCATTTACTGTTTCCATACTCATGCAAATCTTGTTGCAAATTAGACAAGAAATAAATAAAGCTACTGATTTGCAATCAGCTTATGGAGTCTTTTATTCTGTGCTGATCATACTTGGAGTTTATTTTCCAGCTGTTTCATTTTTTTTTTCTCCTCAGTCAAGGAAAGGGAACTCCCACTGACAGATTTACCAGTTGTTTTTGGTGTTGTCTTGACTGGTTATAATCTCAGTAGGGGATATTACTCCTTCATGAATTATGAAACTGTAATACAGTTTTTAGTATTGTGAGATTTTATGAAATCTGACAGATGGCTGTTCTGTTCTTCTGAGCCTTGTTGATCTTTCAAAAAAAACTCCTAGGTGTCTGAGTATATCTAGACTGCAGCAATTAAAACCACAGAGCTTCATCTTTGGGATAATCTTCACAAACATTGCAGGGGCTCTTGTGACCCATAAACCCTGTACTGTAAAATAACTCTTTACTGTGTGTTCTCAGTGCAGTCACACTTGGAAAGGGAGGTTTAATTTCATGTCTATGTGAGTATCTGCCTGCACAGATGAATGTGAGTGAATAGCAAAGCCCTAGAAAGAACTAAATTACATTTATTATGTACTTCCAGTTGATTTCCTTCCAATTTGCCTGTTAATATATTTCAAGAGATTCTTCTGAGACTCTCTTAAAAACTATTTATTAATGTGTAGATTTTTTATGGGTGTAAGGCACACCATAACCACATTTATGTTCAGATGGGGGACTGAGATCAAGAAAAATATGGTAGCAAAGAGGCTTTTGTCTTGATTTTTCAGAGAGAGATTTTTCAGGCACTAACAATTTACCTATGTGTTTTGGGCAGTAAAATACAAATAAACTGTGAACCTTTACAAGATCAATAGAAGTTTTAAAATTAAAACATTCAGCATGGGGAGCCAAGGCCAAAGCATAAACAGAACTTTGGATATTCTAGAGGAGCTTGCACAATTACCTTGTAAAGCCTTTTATAGAACAGCTTAATGACATTGCTCTCTGCTGGTAATAGAGGAGATTGCAGTCTGATGTTTAAAACCTGGAGAAAAAAATATCCATCTGGCATAAGTTCTGGTAGAAGGATTCAGCAGAGTGTTTCTGGGCTTGCCATCAAAATAGGCTGTTTGGGATTTCTTTTTCCCTTCAAAAAGGATCCTCCCTTCCTTGGAGAAAAACAAAACATCCCTCAGCCATATAGGCTGATGAGGAAATTCTTGTGTGGAATTAGGAGGAAAAGCTCTGCTGGGGTCTGGTGCTATAGATTTTTTTTCTGGTTGTTTCAGTTTCACATTCAATGTGAATACACATATTGAGAAAAAAAATAACCTAAATCCCAACCTTTTGCCCCATAAAACTATGTTGGGAGTTTTTTCACTATTGTCAGGGTTTCACTCAAATAATTTTTCTGATTAGTCTTCAGTGTATACTTTGTACTACTGAAGTCAATGGCAGCAATGAATCTTGTTTATATGTGTTCATATCTGAAAATGAGATATTAATTAAAATTAAATTCTTGATATGTGCACGGTCGAATCTTCAAAATTCCCCATTCATATTTAGGTATTAAATATTTACGTACCAGATTTCAGTGACCTGAAATACCTGACAGGAGTCTACAACAGAGATCAGGAGAGACAAGGGTAGGTATTGACAGCACAAGGGTTTCAAATTGAAAAAATCAGGTTTAGATAAGACATTAGAAAGAAACTATTTTTCTGTGAGGGTGGAGAAGCACTGAACCAGGGAAGGGGTGGATGCCCCATCCATGGAAGTGTTCAAGGCCAGGTTGGAGGCAGTTCTGGGTAACTTTGTCTAGAGGAAGATCTTCCTGTCCATGGCAGTGGGGTGGGAACTGGGTGATCTTTGAGGTCCCTTCCAACCCAAAGTGGGGACTGGGTGATCTTTAAGGTCCCTTCCAACCCAAACTGGGAACTGGGTGATCTTTAAGGTCCCTTCCAACCCAAACTGGGAACTGGGTGATCTCTGAGGTCCCTTCCAACCCAAACTGGGAACTGGGTGATCTTTAAGGTCCCTTCCAGCCTTAACTGGGAACTGGGTGATCTCTGAGGTCCCTCCAACCCAACCCATTCTGTGATTCTATAACTGGGTGCTTAAATTCTTCTGCCACCACTTGGGTCAGATGCCTCTGAAGGTTCACTCATCAACTGACAGGGAATCCAAGGCCCAAGAAAATTATGTGGAAGGAGGCTTGATTGAATCTGAGTGGAACATTATTTACCAATGGCACTTCCTTTATCTTTCTACCAAAAAGCTTTTTTTTACATTCCTAGAAAGTACCCAGACTCGGAGAAAGGCAAAATAATCTCTATCAGTTTTTTGGATGCATAATTGCCTGTCTTCTGTCTTTTTTGTGTTCCTCAATTCACTGCTTCAAAGGAAGTACCCAGGCAGCATAGGAAAATTGGTCTGGTAGTGAATGGGGCCATTGTGCCTTGTAATGCTGACAGCCAGCTTCTCAAAACATCTCTAAAAGCAGATATATGATCCATACATTTTGAGTGAAATTGATTACCATGCTGGTGCTTATGAGAGTTTTAACAGAGTCTTCTACAGCTTTCTTCAGAGCTGGAATAAACATCAGCAAAAATTAGGAGGTAACCAGCAACTAAAGAGATTGTACCTTTAAAAAAACAAACAAAAAATACTAGGTAATTATTTCTCTTTTTAGAGTCTTTGGTAATGAACCCACTGAAGTTACAAACAAGCTAAAGTTCTGACAGTTCTCTTGTGTTTTCAGTTTTAGGGGAAAAAACAGTTTAATGAGCTTGGCATAAGCACTGTCAACAGGCTGTATGCAGGCATGGGAAATTTGATTGAACCAGGAAAAACATCAGAGATTTGAGAAAAGAGGGACAGGAAGAGAGCACTCAGAGGATAACAAATGAACTTTATATTCTGTTCAGTACCAAAGACTCAGGGATATGGTAAACTAAAAATGTGTAGTGAAAGTGGTCACCAAACTAGCAGTTCCCATGACCTGAGTCTGGTTACTCCTCCTTTATTTTTAAAAATAAACTCAGGTTTTATTTTTAACCTGAAACATCAGGAAGTAGCAGCCACAAGATACTGACTTTGTTGGCCTTGTTCTCACATGGACAGATTGACCTAATCTGTTGCTTAGAGGAAATGCAGTTTTGAAAGAGCTTGATTACTGTGTAATTAAATTCACTGATTTTTACATGTTAGAATAATTTCAGAGAAACACCTTTTCTTCCATAGAAAGAACTGCAGGATGTGTGAATTATTCATAGAAGGCAACTGAAGATCAGATTCATTTTGTGTAAAAATTAAAGATTAACTCAGGTCTCCTTGGTACTGTAAGATTCTCTGCCATTAGTTTTATTCCATTCCATTATTCATTTGTGGTTTTCATATTATTCTTCAACAAGATCATAAACAATATAAAAATCTTAAGGAAAAAATTGAAGTGCTAGTTGTTATGATGATAGAGGAAGTTAATTCTGTGATTATATTATATTATATTATCTATGACTATTTTCCACAAGTAAGTCAAATGAAGTTTTCTAAGTGAACAAATCTTTTTAACTTTTCTTTCTTCCTAAGTTTCCATTCATACTTGCTTTGTTTTCTGAACTCCAGGTACCTATTGAAAGGCAAAAAGGGGTTGACTGAATCAGAAGCATTGAACTCTGCTTTCTATGGCTTGGAATGAGTGAGGTAGGATGTTTGAAAGACTCACCTGTATTTTTAAGGAAATTGTAGCAACACTCTTTTTATCTTAATATTTCATAAAACGTAATTTTATTGTGCTGTTATTAATATGCAATCCCTATTTATATAATATGTTGAAATTGAAAGCATATTTTGAAAGCTCTTTAAAATACATGCACCATCATAACAACAAATAATGTGTAAAAATGTGTAAATATAATAATGTAAAAATAAATAATGTAAAAAAATGTGTAAAAATACACATTACCAAAAATTTGTATTGAAACACAAAGAATTCCTACAATACTGTGATTTTAGACAATACACAATTATGTAGATGTCCCTAGGGATACAGTTGGAGGTTTTCCTACTCACCTTGTCTTCCAAAATCAGGGCAGTGGAGAAACAAAAAGATGTATTTTATCTCTGCTTCTTGACTAAACTGTTGGAAGCTACCAGAAATAAAGTGGTGTGGAAAATAACACTGACCTCAAGTGACTCACAGATGATATTACTTCAAATTTGTGTCTTATAAAAAATGTTTCATTTTACTTTGAGGGGGAAAAGAAGATAAAAGTAAGTAATTAGCAAGTGAGCAAAGTACCTATTTCATGTGATATATAGGATAATCCTATTCCTCATTTTGTTATTGAAAATGTCATGGTTGGGACAAAACCCTCTAGATTCTCTTTTCTTAAGTAAGCTCTCTGTTGGAGACTGATAAAATGATAGAACAATATTCAATATATTTCATAAAACACTAAACTTCATTTTTGAAATTAATTTTTTGTTGGCAAATTAAGTTTAGTCTTGTCCATCAGTGTGTTTCACTTCTGTAGTTTTACAGTGATGTATAAAATATTTATATGGATATGTACATTCATATGTGCCTTTTGTTTTTTTTTAAATCACCACACATTTAGAATGATATTATCTATCAGAGTCTGGCTGGGATTTTCATTGATAAAGTGATACTTTATTAAAAGATACTTACTAGAATCTCTTCCTCCCCCTGTCTCCCTTCCCCAAAAACATGACATGTCCTGAATGCAAGGGAAGGAGCTGCACCCAAAACCAGTTTGGGTTTTCTTGGGAAATCAAAAAGACCTCATGCTAATGAGAGCTTTTCTCTGGAAATGAGCTCATTACTGTTAATTTTCTTCTGCTTTTAATCTGCTCCTCAAGTATGTGTCATCTTGAAAAGTTTCAAAAGGCATTTCATGAATCTGCAACAAAAGCAAAGTTAAAAAGAAAAGCCTTGCACTAATGAAAAGCAAAGTCATGCTTCAGTCAGGAAGTTGAGAATTTAATTAATGAGGAGAGGAAAGCAGGGATGGGCCACAGATCAGAGAACTGAACTGGGGAAAAAAAGTGAAATCATATAAAGGGAGAGACAAACAAAAACTGAGAAACTACAGCTGTTAAATTTGTGAAATGAAGTACATGACAACTACAAATAGAGTATAAATTTTGAATGTGTATAATTTCCTGATAATAGCGTATTCTGCCTGAGCTGAGATTATTTTAATGTTATAATTTACAGATAAAAGATTTGATTCAAGATAATGGAATGATAATTTCTAAATAAATCAGGACTTTAACCATTTCAGATTTTTCTTGTTCCAACTTCATCTCTGCTGTTCAACAAGTTTAGGATTGATTATACTTTGCTTCAGAGTACTTGCATTTAACACTTAATTTTTATTAACTTGTGAAGGATTTGATGGAATGACCCAATCTGTGACTTAAGTTGCTCATCAAATAACTTAGTAAATTATTTGCAGAGCTGAACATTAAATTCTAAATGATCCTGTATGTAACAGAACACAACCATTGTAGTCTATTTTGTTCTCAGTAGTACACAGTGTTTACAAAGTTTCATAAAATTTAGTTTTTACTTCCTCTCCATCTAGAAATTTATTCTAAGCAGTTTAAGATATTGTAAATATTGAATTATATTCTTTCCTACATGAACTAAAGTTTGGTTTTGGTGGTTTGTTTGTTTTTGGGGGGTTTTTTTGGGTTTTTTTGTTAAGCAGTGTAAGATTTCTGATATAAACATTCTTTCTTGTATCCCCTTTTTTGTTGTACAACATTTCTTTGTATTACTTCTGATGAGTTGGCATAAGACATTTTATGGCACTGAAAGCACCATGTATGGATGAAAAACAGGTTCTCAGTCTTTGCAGATGGCAGAAATGATGGTTTAAAAAGGTATCAGGGCCCTTTTAAAATGGTAAAATAGATGCCCTCCAATAAAGCTTTTGTTTGCACAGTGCCTTAACATATAAAAGTAGTGTAATGGAAAGAGACAATTACAAAATAATTGTATAAAGTGATGTAGGTACACTCAGTACAACTGAGGTTCTCCTCTCTCAATTGTTTTCATTTCTAGAATTTTGAAATGCATATACCTTATTTTTGCTCCTTTAAAAGATAATTTTAAAGTATTGCCTGCTTCCTCTGAGGTATTTTAAACAGAGAAAGTGATCACTTAATTTGAAAATCATGTCAGAGGACAGCTAGCCCTTGTAAAAACCAGAAACTAATAAAAAATAAAAATATTACTTGCACTTCCATGTTCAGATTAGCTGCCCTTGTTGTCTTCAGCTCCTCTTATATTAACTCTTCTGCATTCTAAGCAATCACTGATTGCTGCAAGTGCTGGAAGTGATGATCTTCCTGCTGGAGAACTGCACAGCCACACATATCCTACATCACCTCAGGATTTACATTCTGCCTTTCCAAGGAGCTAAAATAAACTCTTAACTCACACCTATTCAAGGTCCATGTGACATCCCAATGTCCTCTATTAAAGGTCATGATGTAATTCAAAATTGCAGTCATAAAAATAAGGTTTTATGACTTATGACAGGGAAATACAAAGGTCATAAACTTCATTTAGAGATTGGATTCTAGTAGAATCTTGAGGAGGTAATGAGTCGTGATTTATATGATTAAATATACATATATTTTAAATTTTGCTGCTTCAAATAGAAAATATGTTTTGCAGCCACTCTAGTGCAAGGTAGTGTGCAGCAAAGTTTCCACTGCCTGGAATAGGGAATCTCATTTGAGAGCCATGAGTGCAACCAGAAAAATAAATGTCATTGAAATGAAGAACTTTTCTAGAGAGGGTAAAATAAACTCTCAACTTTGTCTTCTGAAGATGACTGAATCTGTCAGTTTTACACTGAAAACCCATGGCAGCAATTCAGTTTAAAATTAACTCGACAGGTTCCTGTTTGGACTTTTCAATCTTTGTACTGAAATAGGGGTAAATGTATAGTCAGATATAAAACAGCCGAGAGGATTCATTAGACATTGTATTTTGTAACTTTTAAAGAAAAGAGAAAATCTGATGTTGTCATTAGCTTTCATATGGTAAAAAGAGAAGTGGTAATAAGGAAGTCCTAGTACTGGGGATTTTTCTAAAGAAATATGAGTATTCTTTTGACTAAAGGTTTAAAATAATCTCCATTCATTGAGAGAAAAATGGTTATGAACTGATCCTAGCCCACTTAGAACAAAAATTACAATAAATATGGGCACATGACTTTTTCAGGCAGAGTACTTAAAGGTCAAAATTCAAAATTTAGGTTATGATTTTCCAACCATGATAGGTTACCCTTAAAGTCTTTTAGAAATCAAGCCTATGTTATCTGAGATACCTCAATACCCATTTAGCCAGTAAAAATACATTTATTTCCAGATGGTGGTTTGGTTTATTTAGATGAGATTGGCTCCTACTTTGGCCTTACTCTTTCCATTTCCTTTTGTTGTTTTATCATCCACGTTATCTGTTTCGAGTGATTTTGCCACCAAGGCTGAAATATTTAATGCACACTGTCAGGCTGGGCAGAAAGATGCAAGTTGCTGAAGGAAGAGATGTTTTCTTCCTGATGTAAATCAGCTCAGCTGAACAGCAGTGGTGCTTTCTTCTGAGATTTTCCATTTGGCAGAGCTGCTGATTTCCAGCCTTTCCTATTTCTCATGCAGCAGGTTCTGAGCTCATACATCACTGAGCACATGCTGAAAATGGAATTCCATTTACATTTAATGTATTGTCATCCAGTTGCTTCTTTTGGGAAGGCTTTCTCTCCTTCTCCCCTCAACATACAGTGATGGGGTGGGCTCTGAAGAGACTTAATAGCCCTCTCAGTGTGCAGACAAATAATTTAGAGAAAGATCTATAAGCCTAATTAATTAAATGGTGCTACTTCATCATCCGAGCATCACCTAATTAAAAATACCCCCCCCAAAAAAATCTAAGTTGTGATGTCATCTGTCTGTTCTTTGTCTGTGTGATTTTTACACTAGCACAAGAAGTTATCATCCATTTCTTGAAGCTTGTCTTAAAACATAGAACAACATGGGGGCTGGGGGTGGAAGGAGATCTGACACTTTAAATATTTTATACATTTTGAAGATATAACCATAAAAATATTGACAACCTTTAAAAAGACTTGCCTTTTTTTTTTCTTTTCAGATTTCTATGATGCATTTCAATGTACCTTTAGTTTAAAAGGAAACAAATCAATAGACAAGCTTTTTTGGGTAATGTTTTGTTGTGATTTTCCTCTTAAATTATTTTTTAATATTCTAAAATTATGAGGATTTGGGGGAGTATTGGAATTTAATAAAAATTCAGCAGTTTTGAAAATGCTGTTGCTCATTGCACAAAAGTAAAAAGCAGTAATCAATTTTATCTAAAGCTTAATGGGATGAATTTAGTAGAATTAGAGACTAGAACTGTGTTGTGAAGGTATATGCAGATGTCTGCACAATGTGCTTTTTTTTTTTTTTTTTTAAGGATTTTGTCTGCCAAAGGCACAAACCAGCTGCAGTCACTTGCAGGGTTCTAAGGAAAGGCAGGATTGGGCTGGAACAAGGATTATTTGGAACATGGTGGAAAAATAAGTGAGGTGTTATTCTTCAATTTGCTTTCTTTCTGAATTATACTATTGTACATGGTATACTAGTGGCACAATAAAGAAAAGAAGTGCTGTCCCTCATTAGATGATTCTGGTCCCAGTGTTAAGGTAACAGCAGAGAGATTTCCTGGCTCTTCCTTTAGAACATGAAAAGAAAATCAAAGACATTCCAAAAAGTCTTGTAGAAGTCAGTAAGAGCCTTTCTCTGATCTCAGGAAGTACTAATTGAGGCTTTTCAGACTTTCTTCTAAGGTGGAAGCTGTTCCTTACTCTAAAAATTGTTTATTGGATCAGGTATACCAAGGAGATTTATGACACGGTGAGGATTTTCCTCTTGGTGTATCTTTCTTTTCTCTTTGGACTTGCTGGTGCTTGTTTCTGTTGGGCCATTTCTCTTTGTTCTAAGAAATTCATTTTTTCACCAGGTATATAAAACAGTGTAGGAAGTATCCCTTAAATGCTGTGAATCAGGATTTTAGCCAAATGAATAAACCACAGAAATTTGCAAGTGCCACTGCTGTGCCTGCTGATCCCATCATTTGAAATCACTGTTTTCTATTGCAGTGATTCTTCATAATTTACTTAAAAACTGGAAGACACAAGTTTGTGCTGGGAAGGGGCTGGATCAGAACCAGAGATAATGTTCTTTCTGATGAGTATGGGGTGTAATTCCAGCTCCAGATGTTTTGTTTTCCATGTTCAGGGAAAAGGAATTATTTTTATATATATAATTTTAAAAAAAAATCGTTGAGAAAGAGCAGATTTCCAGTTCTATGCCATGTGGAATTGAATTATTGGTAGCTGTTCTTACCATATTGGTCTGCATCATGTATTCCCTGAGCAAAAAGTATCTTCATCTGTAAACAGATTGTCATCTACAAATTAAAAATGAAAACAAAAAGACACCTAAAAGTAAAATATCTATTGGTTGTATAGGATTATGGATGGTGGAATCCATTTCTAATGAGCAAAATTAAACTGCTCTAATGAGAAATATTTTGTGACTTACAAATTTATGATATAGCACTTAGATTTTCAGCTCAGTGTTGCTATACAAAGTCTTTTTTCACCTAAACTACATATAATTTAATCTGGAGCATGCATTTGCATAGTAAATGACAGGAAATTTTGTGCTGGAAATCTCCAGTGATGAAGTAAGTTTGGCTGGTAAGATATGCAGGTCAGCAAGAACATGAGGCATCCAGATCCTGAAATATGCATTCTGCTAAATAAAACTTTGAAAAATGTCAATTAAAAAAGTTAATGTGTATCTACACCTTTAAGGTGTAGTCTGTTGAAACTCTTAAAAATGAAATGGATCAACAAAACATAACTCTTCGTGATTGAAATTTCCAAAATAAAATTCTATGCATCCTTAAATTAAAATTTACTATTTGAGCTATTGCATGAATAAGAATTTGGACAGAAAAATGTGTAAATAAATCAATGAAGAATCAGCTGACAGTGATTTGATGTTTGCATTATGTAACTTGATCACAAAATGAAATGAGATATGAAATGACAGACTGTGTTATTTAGACGAATCATTAAAGAAAGCTAAGAAAATTGATAATTGATTCTTTAGAGGAACTGATAGTCAAAGTAACTCTTGAGAGGACCCAAAGCTTCACACCAGGTCACATTTACTGCCATTGCCAGGAGCACTGTTCCATTCTGTGCCTGTGCAGGAGCACCAGGATGTGACAAACTGGATAAAGTAAATTACCATGCTCGAGATTTAGTGCTGGAGATTTGCCTCACTCTTCTGTCCATTTTGGTTCTCTTTTCTGCTTTCATGGCGTGGCACCATGAGTCTGTAAGGACTCTCTGCTCACAAAACCAGCTGGGAAGGCTCAGGAAACTTCTAAAAAAGTCAAGACTAAATGAGAAAGCAAGATTTCTCTGCCTTTCATTGAGGAGTCAAAATGCAGTGTCTTTTGTTTTCCATTTAGCTGAGGTAACTCCCCCTGGTATTCAGTGCCCCTTTGATCTCTACAAATTCTGTAGGTTGGATTTTTTGTTCTTAGAAGTGCAGAAAGCCAGTACAATAGAGGTAACCCTGCTTTTGGGGAATTGCCAGTCCCTCCCGTGTAAGGCATTTGAAGTTCTTCAGAAGGGCTGTTTGCCAACAGGACTGAAGAATTTTCTAAGGGAAAGGACAACTTTAGCAAAATTGACAAACCTTAGATTTCCTTGCTACTCTTTGGTTCTGTTTTTGTCTGGTAACAACAGTGAAATCATATGGATTGTATTAGACTTGTATTTGCTGTGATAGGAGATTATCTATTCCTCCTAGTGAGAAAGATTATATCCTCCTGTGATCTTCTTTGATACCTTTGCCTTCCTTTTGATGCTTGGATTGTTATATTTGAGTCTTTGCAGACCATTCTTAATCTGGGATCATGCACAAGACATCTTGAATTTCCTTTCTTTGCAAACCTCATGGCATCATAGCTCTGAAGAGAAAAGTAAATCATCAGTCTCATAAAGAAGGCAAGTTAACCCTGATTTTACATAACTTATATAAAGTCAGATAACCAGAGTGGGTGATTTGTTCACTGGATAACACTGAGCTCCTAAATGTCCATTGAGAAAATGTAATATAAAAAGGCAAGGAACAACAACCTGCTTGGGGCACTTGTTTGCTGGATGAGAAGGTTGTTACTGTCAAATGTGCAAAACACAGTAAGTTCCTTTCATTGAATTCCAAAGCATGAGAGCAGCACGTGCTATCAATGACTTTATTCTGGGATGTTCTGTTTCCTAGAGCACAAACTCTTCTGGAAGTTTAGGGAAGGCTGTAAAGTCAGTGATGCTCATAGGGTGACCTCTTGTCTTCAAGGCTTCTGGAGCTGGAGGGGCTGCCCTTGTCCCAAACACCCTTTCCTGGATAAACATTCTGTTGGTTCATCTATTTGCTCTTTGAATCTCTGCCAAATTCTAAAACTGAATTGAGCTCCAGAGTGCAATACAGATTGCTTTGTGAAACAGCTGATTTTTTTTTTTATTTTGAACCTACCCCATGTTTTTTCACACCTCCCATTTTTTCTCCTACAAAATATAAAGAGCAATCCTGACTTCATATTTCTTTTTGTTGTCCCCTCTCTGAGTTACAGTTATTTCTTTTTTGGCAGGCACTCAAAAATCATTGCTGTAATTTCTTGTATCTACATCTAATTCTAATCTAAGCTTTATTGGATATTTGGAATGAAAGTGAGTCACTTAAGTGAGCTGCTGGCAATAGACAGCACATCAAAGGGTTTTATTGATGATCTCTCCCAGAACTGCCTGATACTGCTGCTCTCAGAAAGGAGCTGATGAGTACATCACACTTTGGACCCTCTGTTCCAGCTCACAGCTGCACAGAGCAGTATGTGGGGACTGCTTTTCAAATATTTTACTGAATTCAAACCTTTTGAGCTTTTCCCTTGTCTGAATGAATAATCTGTTCTTCTCGTCAGCCTTCCTCCTCATCTTCCCTGAATCCATCCTGGGGATGAGACACACTGTTCCAGAAGTCTCTGTGCAGCACAGACTCTCTCAGCACAATTTCTAGTTGAAATTATGATATTTGTCAAGAGTGAGGTTTGTCAAAGGCTACCTAAATGGTGACTGACTGTTTGTGGGATGCTTTTGTCCTGTGATTCTGCTGCATTTGCTTGCAGGAGTGCCTAGGACAGACCCTGTATGTCCAGTGAGGATGGATAAGTGGATTTGTCTGGTTGGGAAAACCTCTTGGCACAAGGGGGTTCTCAGAAATCAGCACCACTCGACCTCTGGACAGACACCCTGGGAAGGGAAGGCTGAAGAGTGGGAGAGTAGAGGAGCAATTTGGCTGAGGAGACACAAGTAAAGCAAGAGGTGGAGGGCAGAAGGACAGAAGGACACACCAGGAGGTGTGGAAAGGCAAATTCAGGTAGCAGAGCTTCATAGGAAGCTGTGAACAGCACTGACATTGAAATGTAAACTTTCTTTACTAATTTCAGTCATTCTATATATATAGCTGTGAGAAAAAATACACCCCAGACAAGTAGGAGATTGTTGACTTTAAGGTAGATGACTTGAACTGGTCACTAACTATAGGTTGCTATGGATAAGATGAATATTTTCATTGTTCCTGCTGGACAATGAGCCAGAACTACTGCAGAGTCCACCTTTTCCTGTGCTAAAGACTCTGTTCCTCTGCATTAAGGACTTGCAGAGCATAATTTTCACACATGGGTTCTCTTCAAGCTGATTTCTTGGGTTGCTGATCTTGAAAGAGCTTCCACAAAGAACTGTAGTTAAAATACTGGACTAAGTCTAGTCCCAGTCTTTATATAGAATAGATTTTTCTGTCCCTAAATGGTTAGTGTGATATATTTAAGAATATAAAACACATTTTCTATATTTGGAATTAGACCAGAATAAATACAAAATAGAATATGCCTTGTGGTGCATAGTTTATAATTGAGTTTGCTTGCTTTTTTTTCTGTCTTGAACATATAGGTTATAAATTAATGGGGCAGCAGAGTGAAACAGAGTGTAAATACTGCAATAAAACTAAACACTTTGTGTCTTCCTCTCTCACAGTTATGACCATTACAGAAGATAGTTATTAAATCTCAAAAGATTACTTTAATTGAATTGCCTGTGTAATGATAGCTGATTCTAAGAGCCTCAAAGATTTTTTTAGAAAAAACTGTAATACCAATCTTTATTCAGAAGGAAGCTGCAAAGTTGAATTTTCATGTGAATAAACCTTTTATCTGTTCAGTAAAAAATAAAAATTTTATTGTTTCACATCTTATATGCAATTATCTTTAAAACTGTCATGTATCTTTTACATATCTGTAACCTTAGTATTATTTTTTCTTCTATTAATGAAATTGATGTTTCTTTGCTGATATTTTTGATAAATTGTTCGAAAAATAGTAAAACCAAACAAAAAAAAATCAGCATGCTTGACATTTGAACTGGAGAAAAAGACAGCATCAAAATCCTGATCTTTTCTCTTTTATTGTTTAATGTCATAACTTTTTTGCCAACCACAGCTGGCTGACATTGCACAGTTCATCAGGCAGGCTCAGAGGTAAGGGTATCTCTCTTTTTTGGGGTCAGGGGTTGACCAGACAGGTATCCAAGCACTTACAACTGTTTTTTATTATTTGCTATCTCTATGTCTATTTAGGCTTATTTATATTTTCTTGATCTATTACAGATATAGATATAGATATAGATATAGATGATATATAGATATAGATTAGAGATAGAGGTAGAGATAGAATAGATATAGATATAGATGATGGATAT